>CM046880.1:313062427-313636778 GCA_025667525.1 Glebionis coronaria | reverse complement strand
TATATATATACATACATATATATATATATATATATATATATATATATACATACATATATATATATATATATATATATATATATATATATATACATATATATATATATATATATATATATATATATATATATATATATATACATATATATATATATATATATATATATATATATATATATATATATATATATATATATATATATATATATATATATACATAGATATATATACATATATATATATATATATATATATATATATATATATATATATATATATATATATATATATATATATATATATTTAGGAGGGTGTTGGTTACATTATTTTCTCTCTCTAGAAATCTAATCTTCCATAAGTTTCCAACTATTCTCTCTACTTTCTCTCTCTAAACCTTCATCTCTTTTCTTCTGTTATCTACTTCTTATCAATCAACCATGGTGAAGTGAGTTATTTTATGGGATAACAATTGATATCATTCGCCACGGGGTAGATTAGTGATTGTTTGTGGTTATATGCAAATTTTTGTGGGTTTTTAAGCTACAAAACACCACATAAAATTTCTTTTTAAGCTTTTTGATTCGAAAAGTTTTATACTTACTAAATTATTTCACTTTGAATAAGCTAGAAGTACAAGCCAAACCTTGATTTTTATTTAAAATCATCATCTTTTAAGGTTTTTAGTCCAAAATTAGTTTTTGTACTATTTTCTTGATATAAATTTTTTTGGCTTAAAAACTAACAAGTTTTCATTTTTATGCTTGATTATGGCTTAGATTGTCCGGTTGTACAAGTCGTTTCGTTGGAAAACATAAAAATCGTTGCCTTTTCGAAGATTGAGTTTTTTTTTGGTTTTTCTCGGTTTTTAAAATTACTACTGAGATGGTATAAACCCTAACTACCGAGTTGGTGTTTTAGTGGGTACCGAGACTAGACATACCAATATAGGGTACCGAGACGGATTACCGAGTTGGGGTACCGGAAAGGATTACCGAGTTGGGGTACCGAGAAGGATTACCGAGTTGGACCTAGTTTAAAACTACCGAGATGGCAACTACTTGAAACTACCGAGATAAGCCATTATTTAAGGGTACCGAGATAGCGAAAGTTTTTATACTACCAGGATAAGTTCTTTTCGAAACTACCGAGATAGCGAGTCTAGTAGTAAACTACCGAGAAGAGTACTACCAAGAAGAGTACAACCGAGATCGTGCTTCTAAACTACAGAAATCATGCCAAGTTTTTGATCTATCTATTTCTAGATATATCCACCCTCACAACTAGTTCTGAAACATAGTTTACAAAAAAAAGAGTTAAAATATTTAGGTCAAGTTAGATCAAATTTTTTCCATACTAGTTTTGGGCTATTTCTGCTTCGATTTCAAAATTTGGCAATTCAAAAATTTTTCTAACCCGCGATTCGAATTTAATGTCGGACTAAAAAATATCAGAATTTTAACAACAACCTCATCACACCATATCTACTTAAGATCCGAAGTCACTTCCTCAACCGAGACACCATCATCATGTAAAAGATGGATACGGTTACTTTATGTTCGGACGTGACAACCCTCAAGATGGAACAACTACAACAGAGGACACGTATCATGAAAGGGAGTTCTATAAATAGTCTTAAAGCGATTCAGTCAACTTTTAAGTGTCTTTGAAAAGTCTTGCAAAACTTGGGTGAAACCACAAGTACCTTCACTAGAACATTCACCAAAGAAATGGATAAACTTGAAAAGCATCTTGTCAAAGAAAAACTTCATGGTAGTGAATGCAATACCGACTTATTTACACTCAAGACGACACTTGGAAAGACCTTTAATTCTAAATGAATCAAGTCTTCACGTACACAAAAATGATTCAAGAGACATAATGGAACAGATGCTCAATCCTACAAAGACATGATCACCCGTAACATAGCTTTCATTGAAACCCAAGTCAATAAAACACTACTTCACGAACAAGATATTGATAAAAGGCTCAATGCAGTTGTGGGATAGTATCAGGTACTGAGAGTAAAAGCTACAGATCAGGGAACACAAACAATGCTATGAGGAATGATGATGGCAGCTCTAGGAATGAAAGCAACAGTTCTGGCAAACAAGGCATCAGCTCTGACATAGTCATCAACAATACACCTTCTTATGACAATGGCCCTGTCTTCGACTCTGAGCCCTTGGAAACGGTACACAATGATGAATATAATGTGTTTGTCAATGCTAATTTGCATGATCATAGTGATCAAACTCAAACCCTTATTGACACATGTATGACGGAAAAGGTTGATAGCAATACCACACCCGATTCATCAGACAAGTGAAATAATACGTCTATGGATGATCAACATGCAAATGAGTATGATGATGAGGAGTGTGTTTCGCTTGCTAATTTAATTGCTAATTTACAAAAAGATGTTAGTTAAACTAGAAAGAGTCAAAAGCAATTAAAGAAGGCAAACATAACACTCACTCAAAGTATTGAAGAAAGCAAAGTTGTAGTTATAAAGTCTAGTGAGCTTCTTGCAAGCTGCAGAGCTGAGCTTCTAAAAAGGATAAGGAGCTTGAAGGGTACAAAGGACGTATCATTAATTCTAAAAAGGACGATTTTGAAAGTAAATACAACGAAACTCTTAAATTATTAGAAAAAGAGAAACGTAACTATAACGCCTTTTTAATTGATGAACGACAAAAAACGTATCTTGCAACAACTAAAGCAAAAGAACTTGAACAAATGCTTTCTATGAATAACACCGATGTTGCTATAGAAACAAGAGGTTGAAAAGTTAAAACAATATTTCAAAGCTAGACAAGAAAAAGATACTGAAAAAGTAACAAAACTTGAAGAAAAAGTCGAGTTTTTGAAAAAAATTCTTTATAAAACGAATTAATCTATTCAAACCATGAGAATGTTGTCACCTCGGTCGTTTTTTAATGGCAAAGCTAGTTTTGCAAGTCCTAAGTACCTCGATCAAGCTCAAGCTAAGAACCCGCACCTATATCTTGATGAGTCCGAATGGACCGATCATGATTGTCTTATTGTTAGGCCCGATAGTGAAGAGACTGCCATTTTGGAAGAGGAAAGTAGATCCAAAGTAAATAAAGATTTTATGAAACCATATAATTATGCTTATGAAAACAGTCTTTATGGTCGTTGCACTCCACAAACACAGAAGTTTCGTGATCAATTTTTTTTGAATGTAAACAAAGAAGAATATAATGGAGAAAAACTTTTTCCACTAAGAAATCTAACGTTTCTAGATATATTGGGTACCTGCCTCTTCAAGCTTGTCTTAGCAAGAGTAGGCAAGCACTTGGTATTGTTAAACATAACATTGACAACTTTCAATCAATTGTTGAAAGAGACAAGAAAAAACGTGAAGATGATAAATGGAAAAAAGATATTCCTCACAATATAATTGTGCTTGTGAAAGAACTTTTGATACCGCTTACGGCGAAAACGAAATCAAATGCTCTTGAATTTGAAAGATTAAGTCTCTTGAAAAGAAATTGATGAACTTCAAACTGAAAAAGCATAGTTTTCTAACGAATATGATCTACTCTTACAAGATTGTCTTTCCAAAGACCTCATGTGTGTTGTTCTTACCTCTAGTGTTGACATATATGAATATTCTGATGTTGCTTGCAAATATCATTATAAGATCAAAGAGTGTGAACGTCTTGAAACTGAGCTTTCGAAACACAAAGAAAATATTGATAAAAAGGCGTTTACGTTACTTCAAAACCGATCTAATTTTCTTCAAAAATATTTTCACTCTCTTGAACTTGCTTTTTAAAACAAAATCGAAAACTTTCCAAATGATAATAATTTGCAAGTAAAACTATCTAAATCATGTCGATTATTAAACGGAAAAATCTTGACATTACGGACTTGAAAACTCAGTTACAAGAAAAGGACATAGCAATAGAACTTCAACTCATTGCTATGATGCGTGGGAAAATAGTGGAACCTAAGGTTGTGAAACCGGTTGTTAGAAAACCCAATGCGTATAAAGTTCAAAAACCATCAGTCTTGGGAAAACCATCTTCTTTCTCAAATTCTTCATTTGCAAAATCTGGGTTTGCTCCCAAGACGGATGAGAAGGAAAGGTGATAAGACTGCAATTATACATAGTCTCATCGTTCTTTTCGGGCTTAAAATGTTTAAAAATGTCATAAAATACCATTAAATATGCTTGTGTTTGTTCATTGTGTATTTTAGGTACGGATATCGTGAAATCAACAACAGATCAAAAGAAACAAGCAAAAATGAACACGGCAAACGAAGCCGCACAAAGAACCAGACCTGAGCAATCAATTTCCAAAGAAGTCCTTGAAGTTTGAAGATTTTTCAAGATTGGTCCCTCAACTTTTGAATACTAGTCACTTTTGGCCCTTGTAAACCTCAAATATTACAAGATTGGTCCTAAAGTTTCAAGAAATGGCATATTCAGCCCTTGATGTATGCCCAATTATAAGAATGGTCCTTATGAAAGTTATCATATGCATTTGTTCCAAATTTGACAAATGGTAAAAACTTGTTATCAAAAGGAATGAAAGAAAATGCTATTAAACATGATCGGTCAAGTTCTTGGAAGTACAGGGGGTTATATTGCTACTTTCTAAACCCAAACCCGGATTATACCCACCTAAACCCAATCCAACCCACTAACCCCATTTAATTAATAAACAACTTTTTTAAAATTAGTTTATTATTAATTATTTTGGGCGATTTACATTTATTGTGCATCTAAAACAGATTAAGCACACACTCACACCCACAGTTAAGAACTCATTAACCCTAATCTCGATTGATGTCTAATCAAAGGGTTAATTCACCATACCTTCCAAAACACTAATTCCCACTACCCTAATCACTCCTCAACCCCTAAACCCCACTCCAGCTCATTGGTGGGGGCCCCACGTAACACCCCTACACCCATGTATGCCAAAGAATAGCATATTTAGCATCTTCACAGAAATCCTATGGTTCTCATACTTTTCTTGCTCCCAAAGATAGTTTCAACGACCTAGATTGGTCCTTTAACAGCTGGCTTTGCAGAATCCTCACATGGCATTTGACCAAGTTTTCAAAGATCAATAACAAGGGTAGATTTGTAAGTTTTGTTGCTAGGGTTCTATATTTTAATTATTTTCTAGATTCTTCTATCCTCGTGTATAAATAGCTCGACTTGTGACCTATTTAGATTGTTCTAGCTTTTGATTTGTAATTTTTTTTATTAATGAAATAGTTAAAGCTTCTTAAAAAATTCTTTCAAGTTCAAGGCTTAGTTCCATTTAATGTTTTTGTAGTGTAATCTTTTATTTTACTTGCAAGTTTAGTTTAAATCTCATCAAACATTGTTTTTGTTCAAAAGTGTTTGGAAAAGCTATTTGAGATCCGGATTATAGGGGCTTTTAAGTTTGTTTGATTGACACCAAACAAACTTAAGAAGCTTGTATAAGCACTTTAAGTTCTTGTTATTTCAAATGGATTTGTGTTTTCAAAGATTTTTCAAAATCTATATTATTTTCTTGTTTTTTTCTAAGCACTTACTGTTTCATAAGCTACTCAAAAGCTTTTGACAAAAGCTTTTGAGCAGCTTGTGAAACTTGAAGTTTGTTTGTGTTGTTTGTTTTCACAGGTTCCAAGATCATATGCCACTATTTGTCTTCATTCTTGGTGGTGTTGTGGGACTGTTGTGGTCCTTCAAAACATCCCATCTTCACAAGCATCTTCATAAGCTTTTCCAGTTCCTTATAGTTAGAAAGAGTTGAAGTTTTCGTGTGTACTTGGGTTGAACAAACCTAAGTGTGGTAACCCTTCTCTTTCTTTCTTGTAAATAGTCTTAAGGCTTTATATGATATGCTATGTTCAAAGTTTGCAGATCTTCATGTTCTTTCTGAGATTTTAGATGATTTAGATATAATCATGATAGTTTAAGGCGTTTTAAGTTTGCTTGAAATGATTTATTTTGTTATGTGTTAATCTGCAAAATATATATATAGGGGTGTTTGGGTAAAGTGGTTTAATAGCATTTGGGTGACACAAAAGCTTGTCTATTTTACTTGAACAATTTTCTTTTTTTCCTGTTAAAGGTAGTTTAGGTATTGGTTAGTTTGGTTAAGTGTTCTATTTGTGTTTTGAATGTCATAAAAATTGCATAAACAAGCCCCAAACTAAAAGATCATTCTTGTGATTTTAATTTTGTGTTTTATGTTTTGAAACCTTAGGATCTGTTAGACATAAGCTTAATCTAGGTCTGTAAAAGAGAGGATTATAAAATTTTAGCTTGTACAAGCCCTGAGGGCTTATTGAATTTGGATTATTTTTCTGTTTGTGCAGTCTGTCTGAGATTCCAGAACCACAGTGTTGTCCGATATCGGACAACACTGAATTACTTCTCTGGTGCGTTTTCGGACAACACGTGAAAACCTTCTGATGTGTTGTTTTGAAAATTTCTTTTTAACTCCTTATTTGATTGTTTGAGTTGTTGTTTTTTGTGCTTATATTGACTCCCCACAACTCATTGGTTGTGGGGGTGCCCCCTGTTTCCAAGGAAAGCAACAAACAAAGCAAAAAAGTGGCAAAAACCACTTTCTGTCAAGAATACACTATCAGTGGGAACAAAGTTCCCACTAACATCATTATTTTTCCCACTGTTAGCTGAAAAGCTGTCCTCAGCTTATTTTTTTTGTCTAATTCTGTTTATTTGTCAATTTTCCAACTTTTCTAATTTTTCCTTAGTTATTTACAGTATTTTAGAATTTTAGAAAAAGGTTTTAGATTTTTCTCATTATTATTTTATTTTAATTTTAAAATTGTTGTTAGGCCTTAAAAAACAGATTTAATTAGTGAAAA
Organism: Glebionis coronaria; assembly: GCA_025667525.1. Taxonomy (NCBI): domain Eukaryota; kingdom Viridiplantae; phylum Streptophyta; class Magnoliopsida; order Asterales; family Asteraceae; genus Glebionis; species Glebionis coronaria. The sequence continues at coordinate 313,629,914 of CM046880.1, read as the reverse complement.
ATTTTGGAAATTTTTTTAGTGATAATTAAGTATATTTAAGGTTAACAAGTGATAAAATCTTGGTTTGGAATTTTTATTGATTTATTTGATTTTTAGGGATTTAATTAACATTTAAAAGTTGAATATTAATTAATTTAAAAAGTTTCAAAAATATTTCTTGATTTGTAAACCCTAGATATATTTTTAGGAAGTTAAATTATTTTTTTTGAGATTTTTTGGATAAAATATTAATTTCGTCGCTTTTCACGATTTTACGTTTTCTTCATCGTAGTTTACTTTTTAGCGTAATCGTCATTACTTTTCTCTCTCTTATTCCAAAAACGAACTAATCCAAACATTGTATTTATAATATTGGCCTAACACATACACCTCCTTCGAGAACGAACTTTTACTTTCGAACATTTACGTTTCCTAACGTACTTGTCTAATACTTACCGTTTTATACGCTTTTTCCTAAAAGTGTGTAATTTACCTACAATCAAAAGGTTACCACATATTTGTCCCAAAACAAATATTCGAGCACAAAGCATTAAAAACAAAAATGTGATTAAACAAGGGATGTATAGATTGGCCACTAAACCCACACAAAACAAAGATAGTCAATTGCCTCAGACTTCTAGAAACACTAATAGACGTGTGTCTTTTACTACAGGAGTAGTCCCCACTGCTAGTGTTAGCCGGCCTCAGCTTGAGAGCACTCAAATGAATGATAAGGTTTGGTAAAACAAGAGCCAAGGGAAGATGAAGGAAGTAGAAGACCACCCCAGGAATTTTAATGTTTCTAAGAATAAAACGTTTGTAATCGCATGTAATGACGATTTGAATGATTTGACTGCTTTGAATGATTTGATACTAAGTTTGTTTGTGTGAATGGTGCTGTTAATGCTAATCATGCTAAGTGTGCTTTGAATAATGTCAATGGCGTAGACACTAGAACTAAGAAGAAATTGCGGTGCCTATTAGTGCTAGTAAACCTAAAAGCAAAGTGAACTATTTTGTTGCAACCCCCTTAAGAAAAGTATTGCATCAGACTCCACTAATCAGAACTCTAGAAGTAGAATTAAGGAATTATATGAGTCTGGTAGCAAGTCTTGGAAATGGTGGTTTGCTAATCAATGTCCTCCAGTATATAAATGGATGCCTAAAGCTAGGACAAAAAATGTGACTACGAGCGTTAGCGTGCCTTTAAGTGTTGAAACTTGGTTAACTAATGATTTGGAAATCACAACTAACATGGAATCCAATTTAGCAAATTCTCCATCGTGTTCTAACTCTTCTGCATGTCATAGAGATAATTCTCTTCATACTGGACTCTGGATACACGAACCACATGATGGGGAATCTTAAGCTTCTAATTAACTTCGTTGAGAAGTTCCTGGGTACGGTCCGATTCGAAAATGATCAATTTGCACCAATCTTAGGATATGGAGATTTGGTTCAAGGGAATATCATGATTAAAAGGGTATACTACGTCTAAGGACACAATCACAATCTTTTCTCGGTTGGTCAATTATGAGATGCGGATTTGGAGGTTGCTTTTAGAAACAAGACATGTTTTGTTTGAGATTTTGATGGGAATGATTTACTGTTAGGTCAGCCTTGTACAGATTGATCTCACTGATGGCCAATTATGTGCAAGGTGATATCTCTGATGGATTTGGATATCAATAGGCCTAAGTATATTTTTTAACCTTGAACATCATAAAGTCACTGAGTGAACAGTCACTCAGTGAGTTGCCTTCAAGTGCTCAGCCTGAGTCCGAGATAAAGACTCGAGTATTCAATGAGATGAAACTAAATGAATGATGTACCTGAGACGAAGAAGCATGTGATGGGTTCAGTAAGTGATGACAATAACTCACTGAGCCCCATACGACCTTCCCGAAGGAACAATGCCATATTAAAGACTGAAGAAAAGGCAAGATTTGATGAAGATAAGATGTAATACACACACGCTCATCGTGACTTACCCTTTGTCACACCCCATCATGGCGGAATATGGGGCGCGACGTATGGATATCATCACAACATGGCGTGTCTATAGAGATAACTATATGAAATAAGAAATGTCATAAAATGGAGACACAAAGTCATGACAATATCTCATCAGACTCAGGAGTCTAGGTAAGTAGGTAACAGTCCTACCGCTTACCCAAGACAAACAAATAACATAACCAAACAAATATATGTGTGCCACAGTATCACTTATTAAAAGAACAAATAAAAACTAAGAAGGAAACGGGGATTCTCCTTCTATATGCATTCCTAAGCTTCTCCAATCCTAGCCACTTATGTTCTCATGCTTAACCATAGTATCACCTAAAAGAGACACTAAAACACGTCAACATAAAGTTGGTGAGAGTCATAGGTTTAGACTCCAACGCTAAATCAATTACAAGATGTGAATAACAACCATCAACACAATAACATATGGACAATGTGTTACAAGTATGCATTAACAACTAGCATTCAAGATCAATCATTCCAAACCAAAATCCAAGGCTCCTACCTTGCCAAACAACATGGTACCATAGATGATCACACTATGTACCTATCCCAAGGCCACTACCTTGGCAAACCACAAGGCCACTGCCTTGTCAAACCACAAGGCCACTACCTTGTCAAACCACAAGGCCACTACCTTGTCAAACCACAATAACTGAGACGACACGTGTCCCCCGATCCAAATCATACACAATCAAACATCACATAGCAGTTAATCACATAAGTGCACACACAAGTCCATCACAAAACCATAAAAACATTCACAACATCAATTTATAAATAACTCAACACAGTGTCTCTTCCATCCCATCTGGAAGTCAAAATCAATAGTAAACATGGGACTATGAAACTCACCTGATAGCTTCTTCACAAGTCCTTGCACTAGCAACAAGCTAACAAACCAAAAACACGAAATCAATACACGAACCAATCACTAAGATGGCTCATCAACCTATGATGGACATCTAGTCTATTCCCGTATAATTAACTCATTGTTAATCTCTAATCACCCCATTACCCTTCCTTAACAAGTCCCTAACTTGGTTAAGTTTAATAGCTATCCCGTTCATAATTTTACACAAAACAGTCCCAGTTTTAGGTCTCAAAACTTTAAGTCAAACGTCCACTTAAACATACCCATGGTTTCTGTAAAAGGAATATTCACACTTTTATACATGTTAGCTAAAACCTCCCACTTGCCCTAACCTTAAAGCTACTGTTAAGGCCCAGATATATGTGTATATATTGCTACCTATCCAGAATTCACTGATTTTAAACGTATGAAAAGTTCATTACCATTAGAGGGTCTTACCCTAAACCACAATCTTTAGCCCAAGTGCAGATCCTTACTACAATATATAAACCATCTCTCATGTTCGTGAGTAGATCCCAATGCAACCCTAAGTACCCCAAACAACCCAAAACTTAAAAAGAAAACAGGCTGAATTCTAAACTGTTTTGACCTCCGACTGTTGTAACCTGTTTTTGACCCACTTCCCGACCTCCAATTTAGTTCTCGTTTCTTGATTTAGAAAGCCAACTCAATTACCTATCCAGGGCTAGTTTGATCGCATCTTGAATGTTCCTAGAACTCGAGATATGATCAAAACAATAGACTCAAAATTCTGCCCAGTTTTTAAAAACGGGTTTTAAACAAATTGATCTAATTAATCACCTATAACCTTCTAATACAAGCCCTAGATTATATAATCATCATATTATGATTAATACATCATTAATCTACTGTTTTTATATAAACCCTAACCCTTAATCCATCATAAGAATGATTAATTAAACATAAAAACAATTTAATTAAAAAGGTTAATGAAGGTTTTTACCTTAAATCAATGGAAGATGAAGAAAACCTAATTTTTTTGAAGAACCCTAATTCTCCTCTATGAAACCCACGAATTTTTCTTTGTCTCCAGGGATTTATGTTTTTATTTATTTATTAGATAACCTTATATAGTGTGTACATAAAATCCTAGTCCAAGTATAACACCCAACTTTCCTTTTTTTTTTTCTTTTTTCCCTTTTTCTCTTTCTTTGGTGCGTCTAAACCGACCCAAACACCCAATAAATTCGTTTTTTTTATTTTTAATATTATGTTAATAATATTACCTTAATTTTCCTTAATTTATTTCAGCTCCTAAAGCTTCCAAAACCTCAAACCGTAAAACTAGTCAAATTTACGCGTTTTATCGTAAAAGACGTAAAATATACACTTTTATAAAAAATCTCAAATTTTGAAATAAACTTTATAACTAAGTCCTAAATGACTTAAAACCATCCCGAAAAATATTCATATAGATAATTACCTCACCCGAGACCTCTAAATGCTAAACCGTAAATCCTAAAAAAAAATACTATTACTACAATACTTATACGTATACGTAAACACCACAATATCACCATTTTCATTTCATAGTCACCACTTGTGAGCTCATGAACACGAAATAACCGTTCCTCGATTTACTTATGAGTACTCTATACTCATAAACGATAACCACACCAACCTCGTTCACACAAAATAAACACGTAAACACACAATTCAAGTAAGCACACATAAAATAGCCTAAAAGTAAGACCAAGTGACAAACCCAAAACCACGGTTGTCACACCCTTTTAGGTTAGACAAGGGTAATGAACTTGTAAAGGACTTTTTTTCTCATACCTATTTTAGGTTAAGACAAGTTTGTACCTTGTACCTCAGCCAAAGACAAGAATTATACATGGCAATTCTTTGTCACATAGCTAGCATTCTAGTCTTTAAATAAGATGCATTGTAAAAGAGAGAATTAAGTTTGTGCATTCAATGCTTTAGTCATTCACAAATAGATTCTCTCTTTCAAATACGATAGAAAGCACTTGAGTTATAAACTCATGGTGACTTAATCATCGAACTTATTAATCGTTAGGATTGATAAGTTCGTTAGTAAGGAGATCACCAAAACACACATTGTGTATTCAATCCCTATTGTAGTTTCACATGCAATAGGTATAATTATTTGAATAATAAGAGTTAAATGTTGAAAAACCTTTTGTGTCTTGTTTGTTATATAATTATGTTTTATTACATTACTTTACCATGAGTTAAGTTTATACTTATCATTATTAAGCATAACACTAATTACAAGGGACCAACAAGTGGTATCAGAGCGGTAGGCTTATAAAATTTTTTTAACTACCGTCTCAAAGTTTTTAAAACCTTAATCCATTATGGCTGAAAGTAATATACCTCAACTTCTCAATAAGAAAGGAGCAAGTTACTCAGTTAACGCTCCTAAATTAGAAGTTGAAAGATTTAATAAATGGAAAAAACAAATGAAATGCTGTTTAATAGGAATGGAACCCTACTATATTCCTTGTATTAAGGATGGTCCATTCAAACAAAAAACAGCACAAGGTGATGACAAAACTGATTCCCAATGGTCTAACGATGAAAGGAGAGCGGTCATTCAGGACCAACGTCTCAAAAGTATGACAATATCTTGTTTCTCTGATGATATTATGGAGGCTGTCATCGAGTGTGAGACATCCAAAGAAACATGGACTGATCTAGTTCATAGTTTTGAAGGGCCGTCTGACACAAAGGAAAATCGAATTATGGACCTGAAACTAGAATGTACCTCAACTTGTCAATAAGAAAGGAGCAAGTTACTTAGTTAACGCTCCTAAATTGGAAGTTGAAAGATTTCAAAAATGGAAAAAACAAATGTTGTGCTATTTAATAGGAATGGAACCCTACCATTACTTGTATTAAGGATGGTCCATTCAAACCAAAAACAGCATAAGGTGATGACAAACCTGAGTCCCAAGGGTCTGACGATGAGAGGAGAGTGGTCATTCAGGACCAACGTCTTCAAAGCATCATAATATTTTGTCTCTTTGACGATATTATAGAGGCTGTCATCGAGTGTGAGACGACCAAAGAAACATGGACTGATCTAGTTCATAGTTTTAAAGGGTCGTTCGACACTAAGGAAAATCAGATTATGGACCTAAAACTAGAATTTAACACGTTTAGGGCTAAACCATCTGAAACACTTCCTCAGACCTATACCAGATATAAGACATTGTTTAATGAGCTATCACATGACAAGGTAAAACTGTCTAAGCATGAAATCAATGTTGTTTTATGAGCAGTCTCCCTGAAAAGTGGCTTGGCTTTTCTCAGGGACTAAGGAATGCTAATCACATTCAAACTCAGGATTTAGTAGATATTAATGGAAGATTGTTAGCCTTAAATGTGAGCGACTAACATAATTACAATAGTTTCATAGCCGGGACTTGCAGGGACTATTATTTTCATATGTAAGTAGTTCAAGTCCCGAGCTATATATATTTAACACCCCTAATTTACATTGCGCAGCGGAAAATACACAATTGGGTGTTATTCACAAACTTCATTTTACAACCCTTTAAATGACCCAAAAACAGTATATTTAAGAATAAATACGAAAATAATTTAAATCAATGTCTAAAACCTTCAATCCCAGTAAAATCAATTTAAAATAGATCAGAGTAGCGTACAGGTTCCCCTAGGATCTTAATCAAAACAACAAACCTTTTACCAAAATACTTGACCATTTACTATATATTTATGACAATAGGAAAGAAATCCTGCTTTAGACCAAATTACTACAAAAGCAATCCCGCAATCCTTCTCCAGCAAGCTCCGCAATCAACAACTTCAAGTACCTGAAATACATGCTTAAAATCATCAACACAAATGTTGAGCAAGTTTATAGGTTTTACAAAATCATAATTGAACACATCGTAAAAATCATTCACTATTGTTTAATAGAATTGTGGCCATACAATCTATCAATCAGGTATCATATATAATATAACAAGTATTGAATTGTATTAAGCTCATGACACCGACCCCTTAACTTAGTCACCCACGCCAAATGCCAGCATGACTAGAAAATTTTTACCAGTGCCCCTACTAGGGTATTAATTGCAAGAATACCAATTCTCATTCACCTAAAATTATCCTTCCCAGCGGGTTACTCAGCGTAAAGCCCTGGTCTCAGATAGGGTTGTCAGCCCAATAGTACTATTATTAGAATAAGTGGCTATTCCCAACTCGCAACATCAAGTCAGAAGATAGTTAACGGCTCATGAATTTAGGGTCTTATGCAATTAGGTACTTATACAATTCATTTCATAAAAGGCAACATCCGGTCCAACAATTACTCATGACATGTGTTCATTTTACTTCAAATAGCATGTATCCCCCTCGCGGGTTTTAAATCATTAAAACAAGTAGAAAGCGAGGCTATAGACTCACCTGAAGTAATAGCAGTGGTATGACGATCTTCGACGATAGTTGATGCCCGGTAAACACAAAAACTACAACCTATCAAGTAAGGCGCGTTCATCAATAATAACTCGAGAAAATCCATACTTAGTAATATCAAACTCAAAATCATAAAATCAAAACCAATCCAAAATAAAAATAATACAAGTGACCTTTTAGTCCATTATATATATTTACTATTAGTTGACTCCTTCGATAAAAATCTGCCGGTACACACCAAATGTACAAGCTCATTTACCCCACTTAAACACGTCAAATTTTTACGATACTAATCAGAAACTTCACTTACTATATATAGAAAGCCCTGTTAAAAACTCATCAAAAGACTTTACTTTTAAAGTTCCCTGCCCGACTCATCTTTGAACCACAAAAACCGGACAGTTTTACGTCAACAACACTTATAGTCTTTTAACACATTTATTTTTCTCCGTTTATGAAACCGACACTCAACTTTAAAAATAACTCGACATCCTCATACTTAACCTTAAAAATCAGTCCTTGAAATATTTGAAAATCCATTTTATAGTCCCCGAGATTCGATCCAAATATCGACAACAATTATATATTGTGTCGGTACTCGTCTCCCGGTACACGAAATAATCAAACTAACGTAACTTTTCGCTCGTTTGGTGCTACAAGTCCTACCTTATACCAAAACGAAGGTAAAAACATCCTCTACAACAATATCTAACTAGTTCATCTCAAACTCAAACTCATATTTTCAGAAAATTAAATTTAATAATCTGCCTAAAAATACATTTTTAAATATCACCCAAAATCAATTTTTCACCACATTTTAACCTCATTTTTACCACTATAAACATTCCTACATTACTAGTTCATATCATAACACCTTAAATCATCCTAGATGATCAAATCATAAAAAACCAACTCAAAAATATCAACATGCAATCAATAAAACATATACATATGAACATAAACACCTACATATAACAAGAATTTAAGATCTAACATCAACTCATCTAAAAATAGGTTTTATAAAAATATTAATGCATGTGGCTAAATTTCATACCAATGTGTAGAGAATCAAAAACTAGGAATGGGTCTTTGATTAGTTTTAATAGAATCAAACTAGAAATAAAAAATTTTGGGGTGTTTGTGTGAGTTGTGGGTGACGGACAAGAGAGGAGAGAGAGAGGAGAGAGAAAATTTTTTGCATGTGTTGTGTTTGTGTGTTTTTAGTGGAAGAATTTTCCATTTTATATGGGAAAAGTTTAGGGTAGTTTTTGCCAATTGTGATTCTTTTGGATCAAAGTGCAAATACTTTGTTAAAAAGCGGGAAATGACTATTAGTCACTTTTGAAAATTTTTACGGGTCTCGGGTTTCATAAAAATGCTTCTCAAAACTTAAAACGCACACAAAATAATATATTATATAGTCCCGGCACGACTTAATACGACATTAAAAATAAAAACGTCAAAATATTAAACATCGACATGTTTAAAATAAAACGTAAAATTTCTCGGGCATCCGTCGATATCGTCATCACTAATAATCCTCGCAACTCATCAAAACGTAAAAATAAAATTTCAATCATCATCCAAATCAAATTACCAATCGTCATGAAAATCAACCTCATCAAAATTTCAAAAATATACGTAAAAATATAATTAAATAATGACCACGGTTTTGGGTTGTTACATCCTACCCTTCTAAAAGAGAGCGACGTCCCGGCGCTCAACCCGCCTCACATTCGAACTTCCTCACTTCTAGAGTCAACGTAATCTCTTATCCTCAAGAGATACTCACGTCTTTCACACCAGTCCAACTCAATTCTTATGATATCACCATATCCACAACTATTACTACACTTCAACTTTCAATTTCACCTTCTAATGCTAATATTCCTTCATCATTCATACTTTTTCCTACATTACTTTCTCAGTTTCATTCCTGACCCAATACTCTGACAACATATCCCACAATTCAGACAACATACATATACCACAATACTCTGACAACATATATATACCACAACTAGGTATGTTCTCAAATTAGACCTCTTAACTACTGATATGACGATTATCATCGCATAAAGATTCCATTTTCACTAGTTTCCATTTGTCCTCATAGTAAAATATTAGGATATCAATTCATCCCAAGTTTCTATTATATGTTGATGTGATTGATACCAATGTCAATTACCATCGTTCAGTTCATCCTTTCACTCTGTTCATTGCTTTCCAACAATACGCAATATTCCTTCTTAACTCAATTCTTCACACTTTCTGTAGAAATCTCTGATATCCAAAAGTCAATCTCAATCTTTGGGTTACACATATAATATGCTCAAACCTTATCCAATACTCATACGTTATCACAACGATTTCCAGTATTCAAAATTTACTCTGCCTCTATGTCCTGAGGTTACACTCAAACTAAATATAATGAGATTATCAATAATTCTAACCAGTCACTTAAATACTCTCCATACTCATTTTCCACTTTCATTATTTCTAACAATCTCTATGATGAATAACTGTACCTTCCATAGTACATTATTACATCTTCCTCATATCATATTACTGTTTAAATAACTCCGTTAGCCTCATATATTCAAATCTAAAATGTATAATGGTCAAATCACTTCCTGATATCGTAATATATTTTATCCCAACCATTCTGTATTAATACTTCAATTTGTGAAATTCCTTCAATACTACATGCGACACTCTCAGCACTCTAAGAATAATTAAATTATCTTTTTAATCTGAACAATTCATTCACCACTGGCCCTTGCCTTCTTAACACACTCTCTGATCTTAATAGAAGAAAGATTAATAATCACAATAACCGTTTTCATCCAACAAAAACATACATCTCAACTTTCTCATTTCTATTACCATTCTATTTCAAAATTTCCAACAATCTGTTGATCTTCTTTCTTTGATATTCCTTTTTCCATTAGTTTATTACATTGATTCTAACTTTCTTTCCATTCCATCCATTCTGCTTGTTGCTACCAATATTCCAATTATCTCAAAACTTAAGAGTCAATTCTCAATTACTTCAGAAACTTTATAAGCTCTTTTTCCTTTTCCTCCTTCTTACTAAATACTCACTAGTTGATAGTGACAGTATCCACACTTATCCTTCATAATCTGAAACACACTTCGTAATACAGAACTATAACATACCCCATCTAAATTTACCGGTTATTATTTCCCCGTCATCATTAAGTAATCCTTAATTCCTCTTCCTTTAATACATTTATACACAAGTCCTTCTTATTTTTATTTTCTTCATACTTGATTCCATACAAGTAATACTTTTCAATCCCAAAACAAATACCACAATGTCTAATCTCATGATCATATAAACCCCGTTACACTTCTTTATTCAAGTCAACACACTACTATTGCTTTCCTTTCCACTTGATATTATCCAAATATCATCATCGCAGCTCTATAATTCCTTCAGATTCCTCCAATACTAATTATATAGGCACAGAACTTCAATCTATCCTCAGCATTCATAAACAACTTCCTCAACTACAAAATCAGATCTCACAACCACAACTTAAATATATGAATGGATTTCACACATTTAGTTCTTCTTTGTCAGCTTTATCCTTGGTTCAACAATCAGTGAAAACCTCCTGATAAACCTCCGATAATACTCAGCTTACACAAAGGAATTGACAAGCTTCAGTCGGTTTCGTCGGTATCGACAAAGCCTCAATCGTTTCAATCTATTCAGGTTTTCACGATCACTTCAGCCATAGATTGCACATTCTAAAACATCTATAATATCCCAACTAAAATTCTTATCCAAAGAATTTTACACACCATTCCTTTTTAATAACAATTTTCCAATTGTTAGAGAATACTTTTCTTTCCTTCAACCATCTATTCATCACACTGATCATTCACAGTCAATAATGGACACCGATATCTTGTGCTTAGTTTGTTCAACCTCACAGCAATTATCTTATTCACAAAACATCCAGCTTCTTTACTTTCTTCCGTTATTACTTCTCTGATGACTTACCCTTCCAGTCAATTCAGATTATCCTTATTATCTCATCTGCCAATCCTTACAATCAATCATATTACCATCCTCAACTTCCTGACAATGCCATGTATTAAAATATACAATCAGATTGCATAACTCCTATCACCAAGCTAACACAAAGCTTCCTTTTTCCCATGACGACAGTGGACTCTACGATTCCGTAGAACCATCACATAGTATCCTCAAGTACTAACCTATCTTCTCATTCTTTTCCAACTACTACTAGTAAAGTGCACAGTAAATTCGGCTTATTGTAGTTTCCTACTACATACCTTCTCATCATTGACCAATAAAATCGTCACATAGAAATTCCACTGATTACTTCCTGAAATCAGTACTCAATGTTCAACAACATTCCAATTTAATTCTTTCCACCTTTATTTATCATATCCTATGATATTCTTCCTTGTCCCGGTTAACTTTCTCACAACTCTACTTCAATTGACTGCGCTATACTTCTTAATTCCATATGCTCCAAAAATATTTCCTCAATATATATATAGGTGAATTTCTTATTTCGACCAATCGCAAATTCTAGTTGATTTCTGGTCCTCAGTTCTGCTAAAATCTAACATCTTCAAATCTCAATATATCCTCAATAACACCTTCAGAATTTAGATACACTATCAATATCACTTTCAGAATTTAATAAAATTCTAACTCAATGATTACCAGATAAGAACACACAAATTACTACATTCAAATCTCAAATCTTATCAGCATTTCCAAAATATAGGCTGTAATAGCAGCAACATTCCCTTCATATTGATTTTCCATTCTCTGAATAATTCCTTTATTCAATCTCCTTTACCAAAATGAAAACATTTCATTACCACAGAAATACTAATTTTCATACCACACTCTTTGTTATTCCTTCAGCAGCTCGACCTCCAGCTAGTCCGTACTTACGTCAAGTAATTAGATAATTACTTAAGTGGTATAAAATACATGTGATCTACACATCATACTTCCTTCTGCTTACCCGATTTATAGTAACTGTTTGAATACCATCTCTTCTTATCTTAGACTATTAAATTCCAAGTTTACCTTCTCTTAGAGGAAATAAATTACTATTCCTTATTCTCATTCGCAACAATATCATTCCTTTATCCTTTTCTGCCACATTTAATTTCGAATCAGAATCAATCTTTAAATTACCATCTCTTTTCGTCTAGTTGAACATTCCCAAATGACTATCGATATATTAAACATCCATCAGTTACTCGAACTTACCCATATAGTTGCACCTTTCCAATTACCATCAATAGTCGTACGACACTCTTCACCGCATCTCTTCTCATTCCCAATAATCCAATACACAGACATCCTTTTAAAATCTTGCAGAATAACAACAGCATCTCTAACTGGAACAGCAGCATCTTCAGTCTAAGCAACATCTTCAGTTTCAGCAACATCTTCAACTAAAACAGCAAGATTTTCAATCTCAGCAGCATCTCGTCTCCTCTCAGCACTATCAGCTTCAAACAATCTAACAACTATTCTCACAATCATATAATCTACCCTAATGGTTGGCAACCTTTGGAGACATATTTCAAGATACTCAGTCACATACACAAGAATCCTTGTTAATGACAGAAACATATCTCACTCAACTCTTTCCATTGTTATCACATACGAAAGAGACTTAATGAGTATACACATCTAGATAGAAAGAATAGGATCTTTTCATCAAGATATAACATGAATACTTCATACGCCAACAACACAATACTACCTAGATTCCACAATCATCTCAAAAGAAAAGAAGATAACAAAGACACATCAAAATACTAAAGGGTAATAGTAGATATCATCCATAAATCCGAGAAAATCGCAACAAAACCTTTTCGCTAATGTCACTTACCCTTACCATCCTAAACAACAACAACAATAATAATCCATCACAATACTACCTCACAACATCTAGATAATCCAAATACAATACAACAATAAATAAATTGAAATACAACAAAGATCCATCACTACATCACTCCATAGGATGTGGTCCATCACTTTCTCCAACTTGGCTCGTTCCTGCTTCATCTTCAACTGGTCCTAACTTGCAGCACTTCCCTTTTGGATCTAAACACGGTGGATCCCTAAATCCATACTTCAAAATTCCTCCTTGGCACGACGGATCTATCATATAATGAGAATTAGCATATATCTCACTATCCTGAAACTTCCAATGTGGCTCGAGATACGGCCCAACATGATCTACATATTCACTTAATCTGCGAAGCCTATCTATCTCTTTCTGATATTTCTCAAAATCAGTCCCATAACTTCTCACTTCTGCTCTAACCTCAGTTCTTCCAACCTCACTCTCAGTTATATAATTATCACTATCAGATTCTACTATATTTTTCTTATCATTCATATCATCCTCGTAATCTAACCATCCACTTGAAATCTTATGATCACCTACATACTGATTCTGCAAACTCCATTGACCTACAACAAATCCCCCTTTCTTGACGTAATATGGTATGTCAGACATTTTCTGAAATCACAGAAAATTCAAAAGTACATAAGGTCATTATTCAAAAATATATATGCAATGCATAATCATGCAAATGCAAATGAATTACGTATGCAAAATATATATGTATGTGATGCAATTCAATGCAAATGATAATTATACAATATTCATAAAAATAAAATTATGATGAAATTATGATGAAAGCACTCCACGTCCTTTCATTAATACCAATACCTCATTGCAGTATTTACTTAATAAATACTCAAGAATTCACAACAATTATAAGAGATACATCTATAATAACAAAGCATAACAAAAATAAATAATCTTACCGGAGCCTTGCAGAGAAGTTGTCTTGCTTTTATAAAATACTTACGACACCAAAGTTATAGTTTAAGATATTTTTCTAAAATCGACCTAATTTGCTATAACTAAAAAGCTCTGGTTACCAATCTTTAACACCCCTAATTTACATTGCGCAGCGGAAAATACACAATTGGGTGTTATTCACAAACTTCATTTTACAACCCTTTAAATGATCCAAAAACAGTATATTTAAGAATAAATATGATGTCTAAAACCTTCAATCCCAAGTAAAATCAATTTATAATAGATCAGAGTAGCGTACAGGTTCCCCTAGGATCTTAATCAAAACAACAAACCTTTTACCAAAATACTTGACCATTTACTATATATTTATGACAATAGGGAAAGAAATCCTGTTTTAGACCAAATTACTACAAAAGCAATCCCGCAATCCTTCTCCAGCAAGCTCCGCAATCAACAACTTCAAGTACCTAAAATACATGCTTAAAATCATCAACACAAAGGTTGAGCAAGTCTATAGGTTTTACAAAATCATAATTGAACACATCGTAAAAATCATTCACAATTGTTTAATAGAATTGTGGCCATACAATCTATCAATCAGGTATAATATATAATATAACAATAGTTATTGAATTGTATTAAGCTCATGACACCGACCCCTTAACTTAGTCACCCACGCCAAATGCCAGCATGACTAGAAATTTTTTACTAGTGCCCCTACTAGGGTATTAATTGCAAGAATACCAATTCTCATTCACGTAAAATTATCCTTCCCAACGGGTTACTCAGCGTAAAGCCCTGGTCTCAGATAGGGTTGTCAGCCCAATAGTACTATTATTAGAATAAGCGGCTATTCCCAACTCGCAACATCAAGTCAGAAGATAGTTAACGGCTCATGATTTTAGGGTCTTATGCAATTAGGTACTTATACAATTCATTTCATCAAAGGCAACATCGGGTCCAACAATTACTCATGACATGTGTTCATTTTACTTCAAATAGCATGTATCCCCCTCGCGGGTTTTAAAATCATTAAAACAAGTAGAAAGCGAGGCTATAGACTCACCTGAAGTAATAGTAGTAGTATGACGATCTTCGACGATAGTTGATGCCCGGTAAATACAAAAACCGCAACCTATCAAATAAGGCGCGTTCATCAATAATAACTCGAGAAAATCCATACTTAGTAATATCAAACTCAAAATCATAAAATCAAAACCAATCCAAAATAAAAATAATACAAGTGACCTTTTAGTCCATTATATATATTTACTATTAGTTGACTCCTTCGATAAAAATCTGCCGGTACACACCAAATGTACAAGCTCATTTACCTCACTTAAACACGTCAAATTTTTATGATACTAATCAGAAACTTCACTTACTATATATAGAAAGCCCTGTTAAAAACTCATCAAAAGATTTTACTTTTAAATTCCCTGCCCGACTCATCTTTGAACTACAAAAACCGGACAGTTTTACGTCAACAACACTTATAGTCTAACACATTTATTTTTCTCCTTTTATGAAACCGACACTCAACTTTGAAAATAACTCGACATCCTCATACTTAACCTTAAAAATCAGTCCTTGACATATTTGAAAATCCATTTTATAGTCCCCGAGATTTGATCCAAATATCGACAACAATTATATATTGTGTCGGTACTCGTCTCCCGGTACACGAAATAATCAAACTAACGTAACTTTTCGCTCGTTTGGAGCTACAAGTCCTACCTTATACCAAAACGAAGGTAAAAACATCCTCTACAACAATATCTAACTAGTTTATCTCAAACTCAAACTCATATTTTCAGAAAATTAAATTTAATAATCTGCCTAAAAATACATTTTTAAATATCACCCAAAATCAATTTTTCACCACATTTAACCTTATTTTTACCACTATAAGCGTTCCTACATTACTAGTTCATATCATAACACCTTAAATCATCCTAGATGATCAAATCATAAAAACTCAACTCAAAATATCAACATGCAATCAATAAAACATATACATATGAACATAAACACCTATATATAACAAGAATTTAAGATCAAACATCAAGAATTTCATCCAAAAATGGGTTTTATAAAAATGTTAATGCATGTGGCTAAATTTCATACCAATGTGTAGAGAATCAAAAACTAAGAATGGGTCTTTGATTAGTTTTAATAGAATCAAACTAGAAATCAAAAATTTTGGGGTGTTTGTGTGGGTTGTGGGTGACGGACAAGAGAGGAGAGAGAGAGGGGAGTGAAATTTTTTGCATGTGTTGTGTTTGTGTGTTTTTAGTGGAAGAATTTTCCATTTTATATGGGAAAAGTTTAGGGTAGTTTTTGCCAATTGTGATTCTTTTGGATCAAAATGCAAATACTTTGTTAAAAAGCAGGAAATGACTATTAGTCACTTTTGAAAATTTTTACGGGTCTCGGGTTTCATAAAAATGCTTCTCAAAACTTAAAACGCACACAAAAAATATATTATATAGTCCCGGCACGACTTAATACGACATTAAAAATAAAAACGTCAAAATATTAAACATCGACATGTTTAAAATAAAACGTAAAATTTCTCGGGCATCCGTCGATATCGTCATCACTAATAATCCTCGCAACTCATCAAAACGTAAAAATAAAATTTCAATCATCATCCAAATCAAATTACCAATCGTCATGAAAATTAACCTCATCAAAAATTTCAAAAATATACGTAAAAATATAATTAAATAATGATCATGGATTTGGGTTGTTACAATATACTCCTCCATACTTTCATGGAGGGGAGAGGTTCTTCATTTCTTGTTTTACTTTCTTTCTCTAATAAAACACACTTATTAGAGTCTCTCTCTCTCTCTCTCTCTCTCTCTCTCTCTCTCTCTCTCTCTCTCTCTATAATGGCTAAACATCTCTTCCACCCTCCCTGACCTCCGGATCATAAACCCGTGTTATTAGTGAATCATAAGTTAACAATTGGTATCAGAGCTAACCGGGATGTTTCATGTTTTTGATTCGTGTTTGTGTTTGAGTTTGTGTTTGATTCGATCACGGCTGAACTTTTTTATCAATCTCTAAATCTGTCCAAATCCCTTGTGTCATTTGTTTTATCTGAGTTTTAATATATCAGTTGTCCGTTTCTCTCGATTACTGTTCCTTCAGTATCAATTTTTTACTTTATCATTTTTTCCCTCTGTCCACAAATATGTTATCAGTCAACCATCAATTTTTTTCCGTTTTTCATCATAAATCATTACCGTCGGTTTCAGGTATTTTTCTTTCATTATGATGATGGGTACCAAGGTCATAGATCCATTTTTATGGTAAAAGGATAGGAAAATCATCAGATCAACTATTTTCAGAAAATTCAAGATATGGTCAAAACCCTTTTGCGATGGGAATCATTGCGATGTGAGTTTGGACATATTACGATGGGGTGATGTTTTTATACATTGCGATAAGAACTCTGAAAACATTGCGATGGAGAGAGTGTTTTTGAGATATTGCGACATGGTACTTTTTGAAACATAGCGATGGATTCTGTCTATTGAAAACATTGTGACACAGTGATGTATAAAACATTGCGACATGGTGTTTGTGTAAGCTTGGTGTGCTTGAATCAATTAAAATTAAAATGAAAAAAAAATCAGATTTGACTCTATTTGATTTCAACAACATCAAACCATCAACAATCCACCTTATCACTCCTCAATCAAACCCGATTCTACCTATACCTATCGTCACCTAAAACCCCTTTGAAAGTAGGGTTTTGCTAGGTTAAAAGTTCGTTTTTCTCGGCCTCTAATCGAATTGATTACAGTTTGAAGTGTGTGACTCAGTCGTCTTTGGTGGATAAAAGAAAAGGTTGTCATTGTGTAACAAAATAAAAATGTAAACTTTAAAGTAAATGGCAAAATAATAAAAGTATAAACTAATAAAGACTTAAACGAAATATAGATAAAAGCTTGAAAAGATTAAACTAAAAAAATAAGACTTTAAAAATAAATGACGAAAAATTAAAACTCGACAAAAAGTAAAATTTGAAAACTTAAAAATAAAACTTAGACAAAACAAGTTTAAAATAATTCTAAGTAAAAATGGCGGGAAAAGTTAAATTTCAATTTAAAAAAAAAACAGGAAATAAAAACTGAAAAATTCGTTCCGATCGTAACTTGGATCGCAGCCTCAATCGCAGTCTGGATCGTGAGCAGGATCGCAACCAAGATCGTATTAGATCTTAGCCTTTGATCTTAGTCTTTTATCTTAGTCTTTGATCTTAGTCTTTGATATTAGTCTAGATCTTAGTCTTCGATCTTAGTCTAGATCTTAGTCTAGATCTTAGTCTTAGATCTTGGTCTAGATCTTAGTCTTAGATCTTAGTCTAGATCTTAGTCTTAGATCTTAGCCTTCGATCTTAGTCTTTGATCTTAGTCTAGATCTTAGTCTTAAATCTTAGTCTAGATCTTAGTCTAGATCTTAGTCTTAGATCTTAGTCTAGATCTTAGTTTAGATCTTAGTCTTAGATCTTAGTCTAAATCATAACCACAGATCGAAGTCTGGATCATGAGTAGTGATCGCAGTATTGGATCACAAGTAGAAATAATAAGTGTGTAAACACTTATCCTTTTGCCACTAAAATCAAGGAAAAACAAGACCTAATCATGTGTTTAATATCTTAAAAGTCGGAATTACGCGTGGTTTTGTGTTTTTGTGTGAAATAGGTACAAATGATCAAAAGGAAAGAAAACACGAGGTTTCACGGTCAAATGTTGAAGAAAAGTCCAAGAAAGAGACGAAGACAAAGTCAAAGACCAAAAGTGTGCCAAAGATCACGAAAACCGGCAAATCAACACGGGTTTTGAAGAAACAATCAAGGAAGCCGAAATCAAGTTCGTTTTTAGCGGATTTAATCTTTTTGAAGATATTCGAGCTTTGTGGGTCCCACATTTGGTTAATGGGCCCACAAGCCCAATAGTGGAAATAACTAAGTTACTTTTGATATGGAAGCCCAAATCAAGCCCAAATTAAACACACGGATGGAAAACAGATTCATTTTGGCCCAAGGGAAATATTTAAAAACGGAAGTAATGAAAAGCCCAATGCCAAGCCCATTTTGGAACGAATAAGTGAATATTTATTCACTTAATTACTTGGTCAACTCACACAATATTTATACACACATTAACCCACTTCCCTTTTATTCACTCAACCCTTACACGTTTAATATCATTTTTTTACCCACTCACTTTCTTTTCGATAACAACAAGAAAACATTCATCTCCTTCTCCCAAATAAACACAGCCACCATTTTACCCCAATCCAAAACCCTAATCAGTAAAAACCCAATTAATTTTTGGGGCTTTTATCTAAAACGTGTGATTCACACGATTCTCAAATAAAATCCCCCCTTAATTCGGATGAACATACTGGTGGTCCTCTCCTGACGTGGCATCCCTCCCTTTTGTGATTGGCTCAAACACCCCACCACAACCCCTCCATCCAATCATTATATTCCACATCAGATTGCTAACTAACACAAACAAACACAAAATCGCCACGTGGGCGATCCGTGTGATGATTGGGTGTTTTCAGCCGTTTGATCAAGTAAAGGGAAGAAAGAGAAGAAAAATAACGTGTTTAGCGGTTGGGATTTAATACTTACTCAAGAAGCTTCATGAAGAGGGTTTCCAGGGTTTGCCTATAAAAACCCCTTTCAATGTGTAATTTATTGTGTGCACTTTTATTTTTTTTTTATTTCTGCAAAAATAGAATTAGGTTTATTGTAATTTTTCTTTCAAAGTATTGTATTTAATTTTTAATTATTAATGAAAAGTTTAATTCCTGTTTAAATTCGTGTCTATTTTTTTTACTTAAGCTAATTGCAATTTAAATTTATGTTCTGAGTTTGGATTAATTAAATTAAGATGAATGTGGATTATTAATTTCCCCCACTGGGAAATTATAAAGTATTGTTCGGTTACTGTTCATGGTTAGGGTTGATGATACGGTAAGATTTAAGGTGGTGGTGTTTAATTCGGTTTAACCAAAAGGGAGCTCAGCGCTCACCCTTCGGCTCAACGGTGTCGACACAAGGTTCATCTTCTCATCTCTTTTATTTTTCATGTTAATTTTAGATTAAAATTTGCTTTATTTAATGTTTATTAAATCTGCTTAGTTTATTATTTAGTTATTGTGTTTATCTGCTTTGTTAATCTGCTTTTGAATTTGAGGTGTTTTTAAGTTTGCGTATTAATAACTTATGTGGGTTCAGATTTGCTTGTTTTCTTTGACTTTTGCTGATTAGTTTGGATCTGCTTAGTTATATTTGATTGGTTCGAATCTGCTAGCTTATCGTCGATTATATCTGCTTTGCTTATTTAGGTGTTTAGCTTTTAAATTTCATGTTTTATTCTGCTTGTTTGATTTTCTTATTTTATTTTTGCTTATTAGTTTTAAATAAGATTAGCTTATTGTTGTTATTTTTTTATCTGCTTATTTGTTAGTTTATTTAGATTATTTGATTTTGCTGATTGCTTATTTTGTCTGCTTAGTTACTTATTAGTTAAAAGCTGTTTAATGCTTAGTTTCTTGTTAACTGCTTATTTGATTTATTTTGGATTTGCTATTTGTCCGTTTTAGTTTTTCTTTCAGCCTATTTGCTTATTGAATGTTAGTTTTGTGCTTATTTGGCTTATCATATTGCTGTTATTAGCTGCTTAAAAACCGCAGATCCAATTGATCTGTTTGGTTAACAACTCTGTCCAAAAAAAAAGTAATAAAAATATTAGCAAAATTCGTCTGTCAGGGGACTCGAACCCCTGACCTCTAGCTTAACAGTCCAGCACCCTTACCAGTTGATCTTGTCCTTCATTTGTGTTTTATTCTGCTTTAATTACTTAATATAGGATATGTCAGATTGGCAGTTTACTTAATTTAGTTTAATACAAGTTTTTAGTTTAATTAAATTTAGTTAAAAGTTTTATTTAAATTTCGTTTTATGAAGTTTTAAAAAAAAAAAGATAAAAAATATTTTATTTTAATTACTTTTATAAATTTAAATTAGTTTTCAATTTAGTTTTATTTAGAAATAGTTTTCATTTAAAGTTTTTTATACAATTAAGTTTTTAATTAGTTTATATTTTTACTAAAAAATAGATTTGTTTTTAATTGGTTTAATTAGTTCCAAAGATTTTTCTAGATTAAATAATTTTTAGTTTTATTTAAATTTGAAATAGTTTTCAATAGTTTCAATTGAGTAAATTTTAATTAAATAGATTTTAGTTTTAAAATACCAAAAAGATTTAGTTACCAAGAACAAATTAGTCTTACATTTAAATTGGAAATCAATTCGAGTGAGTCATGGAAAAACGAACATTAATTACTTAATTGGACTAAAAATCTATACATTAAATTGGCGCCGCTGCCGCTTTGCTCGTTACGATTGAAGATTTCGTGAGACGTTTGGATTTTGGGATCCGTTCGCTTTGAACGTTAATTTTCTTGCAACAAAATCAAAAACACAAAAAAAATCAAAAACTTAAAAAATTAAAAAAAATTAAAAAATCACAAAAGCAAACTCTTTCCTAAGATTTGCAACAAAAAAATTAAAAAATCAGAAAGTAATACTTTTTCCTAAAAGTATTACACCAAAAATATTACGTATTAGTGAATATATATTTTTCTAAAAAAATACAAAAAGATTTTTCTTTTACTATATTATATTACGTAACACAATTAATTTACCTACTTTTCAAATAAGGCCTTAGTTGGGATTTCATCACCTAACTATTGTATTCGAATCCACAACAAGAAAAAAAGGGCAAAATAGATAAATACTAGTAAGACGTTTGAACTCGATATATACAAACTATAAGGTGGGTATAAGGCGACGCGCTATAAAAGGCCGTCTAAGGAAAAAGGTTTTTAAGTGCTTTGTGCCACCTCGTTTCCCCGCTTGCTTGTGCGTATATTGAGAGGGACGACCGATTATTGGTTTGCCGACTCAAGTAGTAATTAAGTATATATTTTTGTAGCTTTTTAATATTGCACCTCGAGAGGGATAATCCCTTTCCTCTCAAAGTCGACTGAGGTTTCCTACCTCATTCCAAAGTTTTAATTGTATGCGCACTCGCGCGCGTACATACATACCGATTGGTGTACCAAATTCTTCCAATTCTTCCAAAAAGAAGAAGAAGAAGAAAAACAAAAAGACCGTCATTCAAGCCGATCCCGAGAATCGCGCTTTCGACAATACAATGGCAACGGATAATCAACCAATGATTGAGATTCTTCAATCTCACGTTGAAGGAAACGATGATGCGATTGTGGTGCCGGATATTGGAGCAAATCATTTTGAACTTAAAACGGGTTTTATTCAAATGGTTTCCGCTACACCATTTTTAGGCCGTACTAATGATGACCCACACGCTCATATCAAATGTTTCATACAACTGGCAAACACCGTCAAATACAATGGGGTGCCACAAGAGGCCATCCGTTTACAACTCTTTCCTTTTTCCCTCGAGGGACAAGCCCGGATTTGGCTTGATAAGGAACCACCCCAAAGTATTACAACATGGATTGATTTAGAGATCAAGTTCATTAACTACTTTTTTCCACCATCACGGACCACCTCTTTAAGGAATGAAATCATTACTTTTGAACAACAATATGGGGAAACATTTAGTGAGTCTTGGGATCGATTTAAAGAGCTTTTAAGAAAATGTCCACAACACGGTTTCACTAAAGTGCATCAAATCAATACATTTTACAATGGTTTAACTCTAAATGACCAAGACTCACTTAATAGTGCCGCGGGGGGGGGGGGGGGGGGGGGGGGGGGCAAAATTCTTGTGAAATCTATGAACGAGGCTTGGGCCATAATTGAAAACAAGGCAAAAGTACAAACCAAAAGTGCTAGGGCCACTATAGCAAGTGCTAGTTCTAGTGAGAACGACAAAAGAATTGATAAGCTTACTTCGCTTGTTGAATCAATTGCTTTACAAACCAAAGAAATAAAGGGTCAAGTTAATGCCTTGAAAGAAACTTGTGATACTTGTGGTGGACCACATTCATATTTTAATTGTGACAAGGTTTACAATCAACAACAACAAGTTTGTGCTTATAACACCAATGCCAATGAGAGAGTTCAATTCAAACCAAATGTTGATGTTAACCATTTGTCTTATAAGAGTACTAATTATTTGGCTCCCCCGGGTTTTGTAGATCCACAAAGACCACCCCCACCCGCCCAAAATACCCAAAACCAAAATAGGAACCAAGGTCCTCAAATGGGTAATTTTCAAGGGAATGCAGATCAAGGGAATTTTAATCAAGGGTTTCAAAATAATAACGAAGGTTTTCATAATAACAACGATTTTCAACCTCAATATCAAAACCAAGGTTTTCCTAATCAAGGTTTCCTAATCAAGGGTATAATCAAATGAACATGCATAATCCTCAAATGGACTTGGTTCTACAAAAATTGACCGACCGTGAGCGAATTATGAGAGAGATGCAAGAATCGACCGATAAGAAATTTTTGACAATGATTCAAGCCCTTAGACCCCAAGGAGCCTTACCTTCTAATACCGAGATTAACCCTCGTGCTAATGTGAGTGCTATCACTACTCGAAGTGGAGCCACTTTGGTGGGACCTTCCATCTCTTCGCCCATATAGGAGAGACAAGGCCCGGAGGTCATAATGAGTAATCCTACTCCCCCTCCGGTGATTCCTCCCACTACCACTCCTAGTACTAGCTCTCCATTGCCTAAAGAGCCCAACCCTAAGGTTGTTCAAGAAGCGAGTCCTTCTCCTTCTCAACCTTCAAAGTCTAAGCCTAATATTCCTTATCCCTCTAGGTTAGACAAGGCTAAAGTGCTCACCAAAGATGACGTTCATGTCTCCAACTTTTTGAAAATGATTTCCAATGTGAATGTTAACATTAGCCTTATTGAAGCACTTGCTCAAATGCCAAAATTTGTCAAACTGTTTAAAGATTTGCTTAATAAGAAAGAAAAAATGGTTGAGCTCGTGAACACCCGTTTAAATGAGAATTGTTCCGCGATTCTTCTCAAAGAGCTTCCCGAAAAGCTAGGAGATCCCGGACGATTCATGTTACCTTGCTCGTTTCCCAAAATTGATGATTGTATGCCATTAGCGGATCTCGGCGCTAGCATCAATCTTATGCCACTCTCGGTATGGAAACAATTATCATTACCCGACCTTGTACCGACTCGCATGACTCTCGAATTAGCTAATAGAACTCTCGCATACCCCGTTGGTATTGCCGAAGACGTTTTTGTTCGAGTTGGTACTTTCACTTTTCCCGTGGACTTTGTCGTCGTCGACTATGAGATGGATCCTCGTATTCTGTTAATACTTGATAGACCATTATTACGATCCGGAAGAGCCTTAGTTGATGTGGCCGAAAGGGAGTTAATTCTTAGGGTTAGGGATGAAGAACAGGTTTTTAAAATGGGAAAAATCACAACAAAATCAAATGGAAAAGAGTCGGTCAATATGATTGATGTTCTTAATTATGATAATGAAGAGATTTTTATTAATCCTTTTGGAATTGAAAAATCTACTCAAAATGATTTTGTGATAACTTCATCCCTTCCCTTAGAGCCTCAAATTTTTGAAACTCCTATTTATGACACCTATAGTGATGACACTTATTCAAGTGATCAGACTATCTTCGGTTTAGACGACCTATCTTTTGACCCACCCACTTTTGACCCACCCATTTTTGATCAACCAATCTTTGATAATTATGATGATGACACTTATTTAAGTGATCTCATTAATTTTGATGACCCACCCCATGATCTTAATGCACCTCATATCTCTATGAGTGATTCTTCCATGGAAACTCCTTTTGACTTTTATACCCCAATTTTAGAAGTCATGACTTTTGAGGAGGATCCTCAACTCTTAAAGATCATTCCTAATTTAGAGGTTATTCCATTTGAGGAGGATTTAGATATCTTTCTAAATACCTATTTTCCTCACGAGGATGAGTTTTCCTATGACTCCGATGACACTTATGTTTTCACATCGAGTTTGGAAGAGGATGACTTTCCCACTTTGGATTTTGATGATATTTTGAGCTTAAATGTCAACACCTCTTACTATTTTCCCGTTAAGGAATCGGTGTTTGATCAGGGAATAAAGACTTTAGTGCTATCATTGCCATATCACCATACTACCCTTTCATTTAAGAGATCGTTGCCTAAGGATACCCCACTTTTCTTTGACTTGCGTGATTTTACTACCTCGGAGTTTATTTCCTTTTGTGATGGAAATTATGTTTTTGACCCGGGTGGATTTTCATGGGGTATGCCTTATATGACTTTGTTTCACCCCTTTATCATAGAGAGATTTTCCTCCCTTGGAAATCTCGATTTTCCCATGATTTTCCCATTTGAATGATTACATTCGGGAATTCGAGTCGAGCTAGAGACTCGTGATAAATAAATCAAGCATCGTTTAACTAGGTTAGATTTTTACCTTTTCCATCTTTTCCACCCTTTTTCACCTTCACCCATTTTCACCAATAAGTGTAGGGGGAGCCAAGTAGGTTGTTTGTGTGTTGTAATGTTGTGTGCAGGGACATGTGCTTTAATGATCCACTTTTGGTATTTTTGACGCGACCCGTGATCCCGTGTTTCCCGTGTACCCGGTTCCTTCGATAAGTTTTTGCTATTGTGATTCAATCTTGTATATAAATAAAACGCGAATAAATGTAATCATTTTAGTTGTCTCTTCCTTAGCTCGATTTAAACAACGTACTCAATGTCCTAAGTGTAGGGGAGTTAATTCTCCCACATGCTTAAACATTGAGGACAATGTTTATATTAAGTGTAGGGGGGACTTCTATCGAATTTTAGTAGGCTTTTCCATGAATTTGACCCCATTTAACAGGAAAATTTAAAAAAATTTCAACGTTTTTTCAAATTTTTGATCTATTTTGGCCTAGTAGTATTTCCATTTATTTTCTTTCCTTTTGTCATCGCATCTTATTTATATTTTCCATTTCAAGAATAAAGTAAAAAAAATGAATAAAATGGTTTTAACAAGTTTAGATATCTTTGATATATTAGGCCCGTCGTGAATATTTTAACTCAACCCGAGTTTACTTATCCGAGTTTACTCTAGCTAGTATCCTAAACCGTATGGACCTTAATTGGTTTATTAGGCTAAGCATCCACGAGTCTCATTCCTTGAGATTTTAAATTGTGGAGAACGAGAGATGATAGAGTTGATAATAAGTTTAAGAGTTACTTCTTCCTTATATGAGTTTTGTGACTCTTTCTTCCCGCTTGTATATTTAATTGCTTAATAAATGAGGATTTTTGCGGTGTAGATTCGATATCTTAACTCTTAGCCAAATCTTTTATCTCCTTGTAATTAAAGCATGAACACATTGAGGGTGCCAGCTTTGTGGACTTCCGACTAAGGTGGCTCATAACCACTAAGTAGGAGGTATTCAGACCATGGGACCACGGAATTTGGCCTACTATATATATATCATAAATAAAGAAAGAATAAGATTAAAACATGACCTCAAGGAGCCTTAGGGTGTGGGGCATGTAGCACGAACCTTGTCATTAGAGCCTTAGGGTGTATGGCATGGTAAGTGTTGAATAAAAATTGATCCAAAAATCAATTCCCTCGTTTATCGTTCAAGGAGCCTTAGGGTGTGGACAATAAATGAGGAGCATTTTTACATCTTAAAGAGCCTAAGGGTATATGATGTGAAGTTGCTAAACTCCACATAAAGTCAACATGACTTTGGAGGAATAATTAATAAGTAGTACTATTGGCCAAATTTTGGGTCCGGGAATTTATTCCCCAAATCGTGTTAAATCATCCTTGATGTGGGCTTACTTTAGTGACAACGTTTTTTAGGATGAGGTTAGGTTTTGAGTGTCGGGTTTTGTGACACCCTAGAATCGAGGTCATTAACGATACCCTAAATTACGCTAATTTTTGAAATTTTTAATAAATTTTAATTTCTATACTTATAAGTATTTTGGTTAAAGCCGATGTTCGAGGTTATAATTTTTACGTTTGACGTTTTAAGAAGGACGATGACGATTACGATCCCGAGGGATGCCCAATTTCATATAATTTTTGACGATTTATCGATAATGTAATTTTTCGAGAATTTTATTTACGGTTCGTGTTAAGTTGAGTCGGGTGAGTTTTATAGCCTTCCGAGTACATTTAAAGTATCCCAAAAATATTTTGGAGCGTTCGGGAAGATTTCCGAATCCCGTAAAATTTTCAAAATTGACAAGTGGGTCGAACCCGCAAAGTTTTGAGGACGTTTTCTATTTAAGGACAAAAGAAGCTAGAAATTGCACAAAGGCCCCTCCCAACCCACCAAAAAGGCCAAAATTGTCATAAACACAAACACACACAACACTTTCACCAAAATTTGAGCTCTCTCTCCCTCCTCTCTCTCTCAAACCGACGGACACCCCTAGACACCACCAAAATTCACCAAAAATCTTTTTCCACTTGATTTTCTTAAAATCCAAGGTAAGACCACATCTAGTTTGGTCATTCCCCACACATTCATGTGCTCAAATCCCACATGCATTAACAAAAATTTTTCAAGATTTTTCCATATGATCCAAATTCGTTTTTGAGGCTAAATGAGCTAATGCATGTTGATTTTAAGTGTTATGGAAGTATAAACACCAAGAAAACCCACCAAAATTAATTTGGTTGTGGTGATTGGGTCACCCAAACCCCACGGCAATGGGGGTGTTTGGGGAGCCATGGTGGTTGTTGATTTTGCATGTTGTTCTTGTGATTGGTTCATTGTTTAAGGGTGTTTTACATAGGTGTTAGTGGTTGCATGTTCATTTTCTTTGATTCTTGATTTTGAGTTTGGTTGATCAATAGGGGTAGGACTGAATATTGATGTTAGGATATGTTTGGGAAGGCTTAGGATGATGTTTAGTGGTGGTTAGAAGGCTTGGAATCAAGTCTAAGTACGTTTTTGGTATGGTCATTTTTAGGCAGAAACATTTGGTCCATTTCATAAAAATGATTTTTTTTTCCAGGTCTTGAAAACTAAATGTAGTGATAGAGGGTCTTTCTAGCTGTAATTTGGTATAAGGTAGTGCCCGTGACTCAAAACGAGCTAAAAGTTATGACATTTTAAAGATCGGGTACCGGGAGACGAGGACTTTCATAATCCGAATTTGTGCAAAGTTTTAGTCAAATCCCGAGGGTCACAAGTATAAATTGGTAAATGGTCAAGGGTCAAAATTTGGTCCCTAACCTGTACAAATGAGTCTATATGTTGACTTAGGTGTCAAAGAAGTCAAAGGTATTTTTCATATAGGTCAAAGAGGTCAAAATTGGTCGAAGCGCAATTTCAGCCCGTAAAATGTAGTCGTGGAAATGAGTTGCGTAACGGGTCGTAAAAGTAAAAACTTTTATTGGGCTTAAAAACATGTTATCTACAGGTCATATAGGATTTTTGGAAATTTTGTCAAATTTTATAAGTGTGGTTTAATAAGGTAAAACAGCCTGTACTTTAGTCGAGTACCGGCGAGAATGGGTAAAAATGGACAACGTAAGTAGTGAGAACAATTGGAATAAAATGAGTGATACTTGTTGTTTTTGTTTTTGGCGTGAGTTATACTTGTCCTAAGTGACTAGTATATATGTATTTATACAGTACCGTAAAGTATTTAAATGAGATTACTCATTACGCGTTATTTGTGATAGGTGTTGATTTAACCGGGCATCCGTAACATCGTCAGTGATCATCCCTCGAACTACCGACTACTTAAGATATAAGGTGTGAATTTATAGCCTCGCTTATATTATTTCAAATTGTTTTTACCCGCGAGGGAAATGCATGCTAGTTTTTAAAAGGAACGTATATCATGAATGATTGTTAGACCCGAAAGTTGCCTTAGAAATTGTGTTGAGTACCAAAGTTGCAAAAGTCCCTAAAATCATGAACTATTAACTATTGTCCTGCCCTCGAGTAGGGGGAAATAGCCGCTTATGCAATTTGTAGTACTACGGGGTTAACGACCCAATGCTAGCCGAGAAGTTGTACTTATAGTAAGTTCTGCAGTAGATTATTTTGTATGAGAAATAAGGTATAATTGCAACTGATGCCTTTAGAAGGGGCACTGGTTTCATCTGAATCATGCCGGTATTATTACGCGGGTGATTGAGTTAACGGATTAGTGTCATGAGCTTAAACACAATTGTCAGTATCCTGATTATAGTTTGTTTGATCGACAAGACTATAAATGATCACGAATGGTTTTTATTATATATACGTTCAAATGGATTGTAAAACCTATGAATTCCACTCAACGTTTTCGTTGACCAAATTTTTGGCATGTGTTTCAGGTAACCGCTGAGGTGTAGGATGGAGCATGCATGGGATGGATGTTGTGTGTACGGCTTGGTGTCCGCTTGTTTTTCCCTCCTTTTCTACTTAAACAATTTTTATGTTTAATGTCATGTGGTTGTAAAACTGAAGTTTTTGGGGTTGAGATTCACGGGGACCGAAAACGCTAAACTCTGTGCACTATTTGGGGTTGGAAAAACTGTGGACATGTATCATCTAACAATTTTAAATTTCAAGTTTTAAGTGGACGTCTTTTTAGCGTCGTTTGATATATCTTGTGTGCAATGAATACTGTGTAGCACCCATTGTTGTAGTTCCGCTGCGCATAACAATTGTGGGGGTGTTACAGATTGGTATCAGAGCCACGAGTTATAGAGAACTAGGTCGTTTTTGAAAATCCTAAACTATAACTTTTGGTGTCGTAAGAAAGGGTCCAAGCACACACAACTATCCTGCATGGCTCCGGTAAGATTTACTGTTGTATTTATGGCATTTGACGTATACTTTTGAGTAAAGTATATATGTGGGTAATTATTACGTAAGTATGGAATTACTATATGTAGACGTTGAATTTTACGTGAAATATCCGACATCGTAATTTTTGTATTAATCATGCATGAGAATCATATTATTACATTTTGGGCATATGTACCACCTTTGCATTGCATTTGCATGCATATATTTATAATTATTGTATAATTACTTATGTACCCTCCGAAATTCGCTGTTATTGCAGGAATGGCCGAGGTACCGCCTAACGATAACGGAAACGATGTACGAGCCCAGGACCCCGACCCAAGGAGGACTACTTGCCCCACGCCTATGCGTACTTCCCATCTGGTTGGTGTACCAGATATCCCCAGAAGAGCCGAAGGTGCAATGAGCGCAAATTCTCTTCATCAAGGCATCCCAAGAATTTGCTGTCCCGGACCGAGGAATTATCATTTTGTACGACGGACTGTGAGAGGTTTGGAAGGATCGATGTGCATGAGGTATGTAGTGGAATCAAGGGTGGTCAGTAGGTTCGACGAGAATGATAAGGCGGACGAAAGACTGTTGGAAAGGACGGCAAGGATTGAGTATGACGGGAATGTGAACAAAAGTGACATCAACAGTTTAAGATCAATGGTTGCGAATTTAAGTGCTAATCTTGACCGTGTTAGGGAGGATCAGATGAGGTTGTCGAGGATGCAGAGTTGGGAGCATCGTGTGAGGGATTCATTGCCCCCGGATTGGAGATTCGTGGACGATTTGGAGATGGAGGCGAACGACTTTATGATTCAGCCGCCTACTAGAGGTGCTTGTATTACGATGGGAAATCAGGTAGCGATTGAGTATGGATCCACATCAGGGACGAGAAAGGAAACAGAATGTGGGCCAGAGGAGAAAGGAAAAGGAAAAGTGGATGATGTGGATGAGGACATTAGTGATGAGGAAACCGAGGAAGACGACGACGAGCCGCCATCCAAGAGGCCGTGTGGATCACCACATGCCTAGTTACTTGTTTTGTATTTTCTTTGATCATTGTAATAGAACTATTTTAGACCTTTGTATGATGGTATTATGACGAGAAACTCAAGTACTTGATGTTTTGTGGTGAACGATTGTAGTGGCAATACTTGTCACGATTTTGGTTAATTATCAATACAATCCATGTTACCTTTCATGATCTGTGATATGTCTTAAATTTGATCTTTTGTGATGTGAATTGATGAATATTAGTAACTCCGTAGTGATGTGTCGTTGTATGTATTTTATGTCTGGGAAACTTGATATGAATACTTACATTGTTTTTCTATTTTCTTTGTCTTGCAGAAAGAGATATTCGATAACACCATGCCTCCAAAGTTGACCGCCGATCGTGTTAACACCATGATTCAGGAAGCTATAGCAAATGCGTTGCAAGCGGACCGAGCTGGGAGAAATCAGGATCCAGGAAGGAACGCGGGGAGACAGCAAGCCCCGAGGGTGTGTACCTATTCTAGTTTTATGAAGTGCGGTCCCACGCAGTTCCGTGGAACGGGTGGAGCTTTAGAACTTAGACGATGGTTGGAAAAGGTTGAAAGCACGTTTGAAATCAGTGGTTGTGTAGAAGCGGATAAAGTGAAGTTTGCAGCTGCTACGTTTCTGGATGATGCGTTAAGTTGGTGGAATACCCAGGTAGCTACGGTTGGATTGGCTGTAGCGAATGCAAGGACGTGGAATGCGACCAAAGCTTTGTTGACAAAGAAGTTTTGCCCAGAGGAGGAATTGGGGCAATTGGAGGACGAGTTGAGGCATTTGACCTTGAAGAACAACGATATAGCTGCTTACACCAGGAGATTCAATGAGTTAAGTCTTTTGTGTCCGGACATATTTGCCAATGATGCCAAGAAAATGAAGCAGTATATTAAGGGTTTATCTAGCAACATCAAAGGTGAAACAACTTCGTCAAAACCTGGAACGTTTGATGAAGCGGTTCAAATGGCTCACGCTTTGATGGACGTTAAGCTTCAGGACAAGCAGAACTACATTGCTGAAGGCAACAAAAGGAAATGGGAAGCAGCACAAAGTAATCAATCCCAAGGCCAGAACCGAGGTGGAAATCGAAACAACCATGGGCCGAACCGTAATCAGCAGTTTAATCAGAGAAGGAACGAAGGGATGAGGGCAGTGACGAACCCTAGAAGTGTGAAAGTGAATCCCCATTGTGGTAAGTGCAACTTGTATCATGTTGGAAATTGCCCGCCTGCATGCGGCAAGTGTGGAAAGGCAGGTCATAGGACTTCTGGTTGTCGAACGGGAGGAGTAGCCACTGGGGCTAATGCTATTAGGATGAGGGGATGTTATAGTTGTGGAGAAAGGGGTCATGTGCAAGCGAATTGTCCGAAGGCAGGAAACAGGCGGGGAGGTAATAATGCGGCTGCTGTGTATCAAGTGGGAACTGCTGATAAACCACAAGGTCCCAATGTGGTTACCGGTACGTTTTTGCTAGACGCTTGTTATGCTAGTATTTTATTTGATTCTGGCTCCGACAAGAGTTTTGTAGACGTTAGATTTAGTCGTCATATCGATAGAAAACCGGTGTTGTTAACGACTAGTTATAATGTTGAATTAGCCGATGGAAAAATTGTTAGTACGAATTCTATACTGAAAGGGTGTACCTTGAAGTTAGGAAATTACGCTTTTAAAATCGACTTGATGCCTATAGAGCTAGGATCGTTTGACGTGATTGTGGGAATGGATTGGCTAATGGCGCACAGTGCTACGATCGTCTGTGGTGAGAGATTGGTTCAGATTCCGCTGAGGAATAGGGTTTTGACGGTAAAGGGAGACGAATGCACTTCTCGTTTGAAGGTGATTTCGTGTTTGAAAATGATGAAGTACGTAGAGAGCGGATGCGATGTGTTTTTGGCACGAGTTTCGAGCGATGGTGATGTAGAGGCGAGGATCGAAGAGGTACCAGTTATTTGCGAGTATCCGGACGTTTTTCCAGACGAGTTGCCAGGTTTACCGCCTACCCGTGAGGTCGAGTTTCAAATTGATTTAGTGCCAGGAGCTGCGCCGGTGGCACGTGCACCTTATCGCTTAGCACCATCTGAGTTAAAGGAGTTAGCGGATCAATTGAAGGAATTGATGGACAAAGGATTTATTAGGCCGAGCTCATCACCTTGGGGAGCGCCAGTGTTGTTCGTAAAGAAGAAAGATGGCTCGTTTAGGATGTGTATTGACTATAGAGAACTCAATAAGCTGACGGTTAAGAATCGGTACCCATTGCCGAGGATTGATGATTTGTTCGATCAATTGCAAGGTTCCAGTGTATACTCTAAGATCGATCTAAGATCAGGGTATCATCAACTGCGTGTAAGAGAGGAGGATATTCCTGTAACTGCCTTTCGTACGCGGTATGGACACTTTGAATTTCGAGTGATGCCGTTTGGGTTGACGAACGCGCCTGCTGTATTCATGGATCTTATGAATCGCGTGTGCAAGCCGTATCTAGATAAGTTTGTTATTGTTTTCATCGATGATATACTTATTTACTCTAAAAGTAAGGAGGAGCACGAGAAGCACCTAAGAAAGATTTTGGAGTTGTTAAGGAAGGAGAAGCTGTATGCAAAATTCTCTAAGTGTGAGTTTTGGTTGGAATCAGTGCAGTTTCTAGGTCATGTGATTGATAGTGAGGGAGTTCGTGTAGATCCTGCTAAGATCGTAGCGATCAGGGAATGGTCAGCACCGACGACGCCGACTGAAGTTCGACAATTTCTGGGTTTAGCGGGGTATTATCGAAGGTTTATCGAAGGATTTTCGTTGATTGCAAAACCATTGACGCGGCTTACCGAAAAGAATAGGGTGTATGAATGGGGAAATGAGGAAGAGCTTGCTTTCGAAACGCTCAAGGATAAGTTATGTTCCGCACCGATTTTATCATTCCCTGAAGGAACCGAAGACTTCGTGGTGTATTGTGATGCGTCTCGTAAAGGTTATGGAGCGGTATTAATGCAACGTGAAAAGGTGATAGCTTACGCGTCGAGGCAATTAAGGAAGAACGAGGAGAACTACACGACGCACGATTTGGAATTAGGAGCGGTAGTTTTTGCGTTGAAGCTGTGGAGACACTATCTGTATGGGACAAAGTGTGTTGTATTCACTGATCACAAGAGTTTGCAGCACATTTTAGATCAAAAGGAGTTGAATATGCGACAAAGACGATGGGTTGAACTATTGAGTGATTATGACTGCGAAATTCGCTACCACCCTGGGAAGGCGAATGTTGTGGCGGATGCATTGAGTAGGAAAGAACGGGAGAAACCTTTGAGGGTTAGAGCTTTAGTGATGAGTGAGAGCGTTGACTTAACCGAAACCATACTGAAGGCTCAGGAGAGAGGATTAATGAAAGGGAATGTTGAAGCCGAAAACTTGGGACGAATGTTGAAACCTATTTTCGTGATTAGGTCTGACGGACTAAGATATTTTGATAATCGGATTTGGTTGCCACTGTGTTCATCTGAGGAAGGAAAGCCTGGAGTTCGAGAATTGGTTATGAATGAGTCGCATAAGTCGAAGTATTCGATACATCCTGGATCGGATAAGATGTACCACGACCTGAAGAAAGTCTATTGGTGGCCGAATATGAAGGCAGATATTGCTCGTTACGTCAGTAAGTGTTTGACTTGCGCGAAGGTTCAGGCAGAACATAAGAAACCATCTGGATTGTTGGTACAACCAGAAATCCCAGAATGGAAATGGGAGAAAATCGCAATGGATTTCGTGACGGGTTTACCTAGGACTCCTAGTGGAAGCGATATGATATGGGTAATTGTAGACAGGTTGACGAAATCTGCTCATTTCTTACCTATGAAGAAGACGGACAGCATGGAAAGACTCGCCAGCGTGTACGTGAAGGAGATCGTCTGTAGACATGGAGTGCCGTTATCGATCATTTCGGATCGCGACAGTAGATTTACGTCGGAATTTTGGAAATCGCTTCAACGTGCGATGGGCACTGAACTGAGTTTAAGCACGGCTTATCACCCGGAAACTGACGGCCAGAGTGAACGAACGATTCAAACGATGGAGGACATGCTCCGAGCATGCGTGATCGATTTTGGAGGAAGTTGGGAACGCCACTTGCCTCTGGTGGAATTTTCGTACAATAATAGTTATCATGCGAGCATCAAAGCGGCACCGTTCGAAGCATTGTATGGAAGGAAGTGTAGATCGCCCGTGTGTTGGAGTGAAGTAGGGGAAAGTCAATTGACTGGACCCGAAATGGTTTTAGAAACGACAGAGAAGATTGTGCAGATCAAGAACCGACTACTTGCTGCGAGAAGCCGACAGAAGAGTTATGCCGATAACCGAAGGAAACCGTTGGAGTTTGAAGTTGGAGATATGGTTATGCTCAAGGTATCGCCGTGGAAGGGTGTAATTCGTTTTGGAAAGAAAGGAAAGTTGAGTCCGAGGTACATTGGACCGTTTAAGATCGTTGAACGAATTGGACCGGTAGCGTACAAGTTAGAATTGCCGACCGAACTTAGTGCTATTCATGACACGTTTCACGTATCGAACCTGAAGAAGAGTTTGGCGGACAAGGAATTGGTGATTCCTTTGGACGAGATTCGACTAGACGACAAAATACACTTTGTGGAAGAACCTGTGGAAATTATGGACCGGGAGGTCAAGCGGTTGAAGCGTAGTAGGATTCCTATTGTGAAGGTCCGATGGAATTCTAAGCGTGGACCGGAATACACCTGGGAACGTGAGGACTTTTTCAAGGAAAGGTATCCTCATCTGTTCCAGTAAGACGAAATGTGAGTACAAGAAGAGGCGAGCGCCGGGACGTCGCTCTCTTTAAGGAGGGGTGGATGTGACACCCTAGAATCGAGGTCATTAACGATACCCTAAATTACGCTAATTTTTGAAATTTTTAATAAATTTTAATTTCTATACTTATAAGTATTTTGGTTAAAGCCGATGTTCGAGGTTATAATTTTTACGTTTGACGTTTTAAGAAGGACGATGACGATTACGATCCCGAGGGATGCCCAATTTCATATAATTTTTGACGATTTATCGATAATGTAATTTTTCGAGAATTTTATTTATGGTTCGTGTTAAGTTGAGTCGGGTGAGTTTTATAGCCTTCCGAGTACATTTAAAGTATCCCAAAAATATTTTGGAGCGTTCGGGAAGATTTCCGACTCCCGTAAAATTTTCAAAATTGACAAGTGGGTCGAACCCGCAAAGTTTTGAGGACGTTTTCTATTTAAGGACAAAAGAAGCTAGAAATTGCACAAAGGCCCCTCCCAACCCACCAAAAAGGCCAAAATTGTCATAAACACAAACACACACAACACTTTCACCAAAATTTGAGCTCTCTCTCCCTCCTCTCTCTCTCAAACCGACGGACACCCCTAGACACCACCAAAATTCACCAAAAATCTTTTTCCACTTGATTTTCTTAAAATCCAAGGTAAGACCACATCTAGTTTGGTCATTCCCCACACATTCATGTGCTCAAATCCCACATGCATTAACAAAAATTTTTCAAGATTTTTCCATATGATCCAAATTCGTTTTTGAGGCTAAATGAGCTAATGCATGTTGATTTTAAGTGTTATGGAAGTATAAACACCAAGAAAACCCACCAAAATTAATTTGGTTGTGGTGATTGGGTCACCCAAACCCCACGGCAATGGGGGTGTTTGGGGAGCCATGGTGGTTGTTGATTTTGCATGTTGTTCTTGTGATTGGTTCATTGTTTAAGGGTGTTTTACATAGGTGTTAGTGGTTGCATGTTCATTTTCTTTGATTCTTGATTTTGAGTTTGGTTGATCAATAGGGGTAGGACTGAATATTGATGTTAGGATATGTTTGGGAAGGCTTAGGATGATGTTTAGTGGTGGTTAGAAGGCTTGGAATCAAGTCTAAGTGCGTTTTTGGTATGGTCATTTTTAGGCAGAAACATTTGGTCCATTTCATAAAAATGATTTTTTTTCCAGGTCTTAAAAACTAAATGTAGTGATAGAGGGTCTTTCTAGCTGTAATTTGGTATAAGGTAGAGCCCGTGACTCAAAACGAGCTAAAAGTTATGACATTTTAAAGATCGGGTACCGGGAGACGAGGACTTTCATAATCCGAATTTGTGCAAAGTTTTAGTCAAATCCCGAGGGTCACAAGTATAAATTGGTAAATGGTCAAGGGTCAAAATTTGGTCCCTAACCTGTACAAATGAGTCTATATGTTGACTTAGGTGTCAAAGAAGTCAAAGGTATTTTTCATATAGGTCAAAGAGGTCAAAATTGGTCGAAGCGCAATTTCAGCCCGTAAAATGTAGTCGTGGAAATGAGTTGCGTAACGGGTCGTAAAAGTAAAAACTTTTATTGGGCTTAAAAACATGTTATCTACAGGTCATATAGGATTTTTGGAAATTTTGTCAAATTTTATAAGTGTGGTTTAATAAGGTAAAACAGCCCGTACTTTAGTCGAGTACCGGCGAGAATGGGTAAAAATGGACAACGTAAGTAGTGAGAACAATTGGAATAAAATGAGTGATACTTGTTGTTTTTGTTTTTGGCGTGAGTTATACTTGTCCTAAGTGACTAGTATATATGTATTTATACAGTACCGTAAAGTATTTAAATGAGATTACTCATTACGCGTTATTTGTGATAGGTGTTGATTTAACCGGGCATCCGTAACATCGTCAGTGATCATCCCTCGAACTACCGACTACTTAAGATATAAGGTGTGAATTTATAGCCTCGCTTATATTATTTCAAATTGTTTTTACCCGCGAGGGAAATGCATGCTAGTTTTTAAAAGGAACGTATATCATGAATGATTGTTAGACCCGAAAGTTGCCTTAGAAATTGTGTTGAGTACCAAAGTTGCAAAAGTCCCTAAAATCATGAACTATTAACTATTGTCCTGCCCTCGAGTAGGGGGAAATAGCCGCTTATGCAATTTGTAGTACTACGGGGTTAACGACCCAATGCTAGCCGAGAAGCTGTACTTATAGTAAGTTCTGCGGTAGATTATTTTGTATGAGAAATAAGGTATAATTGCAACTGATGCCTTTAGAAGGGGCACTGGTTTCATCTGAATCATGCCGGTATTATTACGCGGGTGATTGAGTTAACGGATTAGTGTCATGAGCTTAAACACAATTGTCAGTATCCTGATTATAGTTTGTTTGATCGACAAGACTATAAATGATCACGAATGGTTTTTATTATATATACGTTCAAATGGATTGTAAAACCTATGAATTCCACTCAACGTTTTCGTTGACCAAATTTTTGGCATGTGTTTCAGGTAACCGCTGAGGTGTAGGATGGAGCATGCATGGGATGGATGTTGTGTGTACGGCTTGGTGTCCGCTTGTTTTTCCCTCCTTTTCTACTTAAACAATTTTTATGTTTAATGTCATGTGGTTGTAAAACTGAAGTTTTTGGGGTTGAGATTCACGGGGACCGAAAACGCTAAACTCTGTGCACTATTTGGGGTTGGAAAAACTGTGGACATGTATCATCTAACAATTTTAAATTTCAAGTTTTAAGTGGACGTCTTTTTAGCGTCGTTTGATATATCTTGTGTGCAATGAATACTGTGTAGCACCCATTGTTGTAGTTCCGCTGCGCATAACAATTGTGGGGGTGTTACAGGTTTGCACCGTTTGGCCTTCATTTTTGGAATAATAATTATCAAATAAGTCAAATGAGCCTACGGGGTGAATGACAATCAATAAAATCTAGAGATACAAAGTAGGAATTGGAGAAAGAGTATTACACAATTGTCTTATATAAGTGGTTTTAACTTGAAAACTTATGATAAACAATGATCTCGTTTTTAAGCTTGGTATGGGGAACGTGAAACTTGAGGGTGATTAATATTCATGACACCAAAGCCCTAATTTAAGTCTAAGATTTCTTTACAAGTTTCTTCCATCAAATAATTTCCAAGTTAATAAATTGTTATAACTTTTGTTTCCTTTAAAATTTTTTTTCTTTCCGTCGTAGTAATAATAGTATATCTTAATAAAGGCCGAGATGGATTAATTATGAGAAAAATGTAACTTTATGCTTTAAAATAATGCATTGCATGGGGTCATTGCAATGGTCAAGTGTAGGGGATTTAATAAGTGTGTAAACACTTATCCTTTTGCCACTAAAATCAAGGAAAAACAAGACCTAATCATGTGTTTAATATCGTAAAAGTCGAAATTACGCGTGGTTTTGTGTTTTTGTGTGAAATAGGTACAAATGATCAAAAGGAAAGAAAACACGAGGTTTCACGGTAAAATGTTGAAGAAAAGTCCAAGAAAGAGACGAAGACAAAGTCAAAGAGCAAAAGTGTGCCAAAGATCTCGAAAACCGGCAAATCAACACGGGTTTTGAAGAAACAATCAAGGCAGCCGAAATCAAGTTCGTTTTTAGCGGATTTAATCTTTTTGAAGATATTCGAGCTTTGTGGGTCCCATATTTGGTTAATGGGCCCACAAGCCCAATAATGGAAATAACTAAGTTTCTTTTGATATAGAAGCCCAAATCAAGCCCAAATTAAACACACGGATGGAAAACAGATTCATTTTGGCCCAAGGGAAATATTTAAAAACGGAAGTAATGAAAAGCCCAATGCCAAGCCCATTTTGGAACGAATAAGTGAATATTTATTCACTTAATTACTCGGTCAACTCACACAATATTTATACACACATTAACCCACTTCCCTTTTATTCACTAAACCCTTACACGTTTAATATCAATTTTTTTTACCCACTCACTTTCTTTTCGATAACAACAAGAAAACATTAATCTCCTTCTCCCAAATAAACACAGCCACCATTTTACCCCAATCCAAAACCCTAATCAGTAAAAACCCAATTAATTTTTGGGGCTTTTATCTAAAACGCGTAATTCACACGATTCTCAAATAAAATCCCCCCTTAATTCGGATGAACATACTGGTGGTCCTCTCCTGACGTGGCATCCCTCCCTTTTGTGATTGGCTCAAACACCCCACCACAACCCCTCCATCCAATCATTATATTCCACATCATATGTTAACTAACACAAACAAACACAAAACCGCCACGAGGGCGATCCGTGTGATGATTGGGTGTTTTCAGCCGTTTGATCAAGCAAAGGGAAGAAAGAGAAGAAAAATAACCTGTTTAGCGGCTGGGATTTAATACTTACTCAAGAAGCTTCATGAAGAGGGTTTCCAGGGTTTGCCTATAAAAACCCCTTTCAATGTGTAATTTATTGTGTGCACTTTTATTTTATTTTAATTTCTGCAAAATTAGAATTAGGTTTATTGTAATTTTTCTTTCAAAGTATTGTATTTAATTTTTAATTATTAGTGAAAAGTTTAAATCCTGTTTAAATTCGTGTCTATTTTTTACTTAAGTTAATTACAATTTAAATTTATGTTCTGAGTTTGGATTAATTAAATTAAGATGAAAGTGGATTATTAATTTCCCCCACTAGGAAATTATAAATACTGTTCGGTTACTGTTCATGGTTAGGGTTGATGATACGGTAAGATTTAAGGTGGTGGTGTTTGATTCGGTTTAACCAAAAGGGAGCTCAACGCTCACCCTTCGGCTCAACGGTGTCGACACAAGGTTCATCTTCTCATCTCTTTTATTTTTCATGTTAATTTTAGATTAAAATTTGCTTTATTTAATGTTTATTAAATCTGCTTAGTTTATTATTTAGATATTGTGTTTATCTGCTTTGTTAATCTGCTTTTGAATTTGAGGTGTTTTTAAGTTTGCGTATTAATAACTTATGTGGGTTCAGATTTGCTTGTTTTCTTTGATTGTTGCTGATTAGTTTGGATCTGCTTAGTTATATTTGACTGGTTCGAATCTGCTAGCTTATCGTCGATTATATCTGCTTTGCTTATTTAGGTGTTTAGCTTTATAATTTCAGTTTTTATTCTGCTTGTTTGATTTGCTTATTTTATTTTTGCTTATTAGTTTTAAATAAGATTAGCTTATTATTGTTATTTCTTTTTTGTTTGCTTATTTGTTAGTTTATTTAGCTTATTTAATTTTGCTGATTGCTTATTTTGTCTGCTTAGTTGCTTATTAGTTAAAAGCTGTTTAATGCTTAGTTTCTTGTTAACTGCTTATTTGATTTATTTTGGATTTGCTATTTGTCCGTTTTAGTTTTTCTTTCAGCCTATTTGCTTATTGAATGTTAGTTTTGTGCTTATTTGGCTTATCATATTGCTGTTATTAGCTGCTTAAAAACCACAGATCCAATTGATCTGCTTGGTTAACAACTCTGTCCAAAAAAAAAGAGAGTTATAAAAATATTAGCAAAATTCGTCTATCAGGGGACTCCAACCCCTGACCTCTAACTTAACAGTCCAGCACCTTTACCAGTTGATCTTGTCCTTCATTTGTGTTTTATTCTGCTTTAATTACTTAATATAGGATATGTCAGATTGGTAGTTTACTTAATTTAGTTTAATACAAGTTTTTAGTTTAATTAAATTTAGTTAAAAGTTTTATTTAAATTTCGTTTTACTAAGTTTTTTAAAAAAGAAAAAAAAGATAAAAATATTTTATTTTAATTACTTTTTTAAATTTAAATTAGTTTTTAATTTAGTTTTGTTTAGAAATAGTTTTCATTTAAAGTTTTTTATAAAATTAAGTTTTTAATTAGTTTATATTTTTATTAAAAAATAGATTTGTTTTTAATTGGTTTAATTAGTTCCAAAGATTTTTCTAGATTAAATAATTTTTAGTTTTATTTAAATTTGAAATAGTTTTCAATAGTTTTAATTTAGTAAATTTTAATTAAATAGATTTTTGTTTTAAAATACCAAAAAGATTTAGTTACCAAGAACAAATTAGTCTTACATTTAAATTGGAAATCAATTCGAGTGAGTCGTGGAAAAAAGAACATTAATTACTTAATTGGACTAAAAATCTATACATTAAGAAACCCTAAGGCTTATGCGATCACAATACCCGATCGGAACTGTTAAAACCCTTAGACATTACGATGGAATGGAAAAGGTAAATAAGCAAAACCAAATAAGCACTTTTCTAATAAGCACTTACTAAAACTTAACCAATTCAATAATAAAAAGAACTAAATAAGCCACTAATGAAAAACTTTTAAAACACCGAATAAGCAAGATTTATAAAATAAAATTTAAAAAGATTAAACTTTTTGGGAACAGTTAAATGCAAATAAGCTAAACACGAAATAAGCAAAAAGCACAATAAGCTAAGACCATTAATCGCATGAAAATGATAAGAACAAAAAGATAAGAACTTTAATCAAATAATTATAAAGATGAACAATTTTCGAGATTAAATCAAATAAAACTCAAGATTAAAACAAACAAGAAAGAATGAGATGATTGTAAAAAGCTTGAAATTAAAGATTAATATTCAACACAAAATTAAAGACTTACTTGAAAGAAAGACAATAATAAAATGACAATATGAAAAGTGCTAGAAAATAAAGTGAAGAACTAAAAATGAATTTTTAGCTAACACCTCAAAAATGAGGTTGAGGTCTCTATTTATAGGAGGAGGGGAGGAGTGTTGTTGCTTCTCTCTTTCTTTCTTTTGTCTTCTCGTCTTTAGTCTTTGACAATAAACTCGTCATTCTCGACTTTGTCTCGGGATTTGTCGAAAAATAAAATGAACTCGTCTTCTAATTTCTTCATTGATTAGATTTGGTTCTTTGACTTCGTTAAACTTCCGTCTTTGTTCCTTTTCTTCGATAAATCTTCAGAATAGGCCTTTGTATTCCGTTATTTTTGCACTCTTGATCTTTTGAATTCATCTTTTGTCTTTTTCTTCGATAAAAGCTCGTGAAAGCCTGTGTTTTCTTCCTTTTTCATATTTTGATCCTAAAACACAACAAAAACACAAACCACGCATAATTCCAACATTTACGACATAAAATACACGTTATGGTCTCGTTTTTAATTGTTTTAAGTGGTAAGGATGGGTGTTTCGACATCTATCAAATCCCCTACACTTGACCATTGCAATGCCCTCATGCAATGCATTAATTATAAAGCAAGATTTACATTTTCCATCATAATTAACCCACCTTAGCCTTTATTAAATACAAGACATTAATGAAACTAAAAAGATAGAAAATAACAAAATATTTGAAGGGAGAAAAAGTAAAGAGATCGAAGACTTACATTAGGGCTTTGGATGTCATGAATGTTTATCACCCTCAAGGTTTACGTTCCCAATACCAAGCTTAAAAACGAGATCATTGTTATTATAAGTTAGCAAGCTAACACAAACTCATGTGGCTCAATTATTCGCTTAGACTCCCTTATTCGTGTATCTCTTATATTTTATTGTTGTCTTGAATGATCACGAGGAATGCATTGTTGACTTATTTCGATAGTTATTTAGGCTGAAAATAAAGTAGGACGATTTAATTAATAGTTAGCTAAAGGACAAAATCTTTTTAAACTGCTTCTCGAGACCTCATAAAGTTCATATATTTGCATAACTCGCTTCACGATTTGAGACCTTTCTCGGATCGATATTGGCATTGACTTCATACTTAGAATCTTGAGAGATGATCTTGAAATAATGGTCTTCTCTTCATAATAGGAATTTCTTCACTTGAAGTTTTTGAGAGATTCTTCATACTTGGACCATGACTTCTTCATTTTTCTCCAATCTATACTTGGGATTTTGATATACAACGATCCGCCTCCTTTTAGGACTTGGATCTATTTATCCTCATACCTTGCTAGGGTCTTTTCGGATAGACTTCTCCATGATCTTTAGGGGAGTATTTGCTTTTCGTCGTGTGTCTCGATCCTTCATATTGATTTCTGATAAATGTTTCTTCACATCACTTTGGATCTTTAGCAACAAAATGTAGCCCTCATGCCTTGTTAGGGCCTTTTCGGACTCGCCAATCTTCGCATCCCGCTTCAATAAGTTATGCCTTGTCTATGAACTCTAATTAATACCGAGCAACTTTTAAACGATCTTGGGCTAGAAGCTAAGTAACTTTTCAAATCGTACAACCTTAGTTATTGCAATTAAGTTTATTAACAAGCGATGGGAGA
This sequence comes from Glebionis coronaria, assembly GCA_025667525.1. Lineage (NCBI taxonomy): Eukaryota > Viridiplantae > Streptophyta > Magnoliopsida > Asterales > Asteraceae > Glebionis > Glebionis coronaria. Next base: position 313,585,785 of record CM046880.1, on the reverse strand, counting down.
AAAAGCTCATAATTAACTCACATAAATTAATGAAAGAATACCAAACTTATAATTGACTCTATCATCTCTCGTTCTCCACAATTTATCTCAAAGAATGAGACTCGTGGATGCTTAGCCTATTAAATCAAAGTTTTGGGTTTTCAAGTCATCTATAGGATCTTTCAACTTCTTAGACTTTTTCAAGTTTAGAATTCGCATTTTAAAGTTCCCTTGATAAACGACTTTCTAGGATCAATTATAGGAACTTGCGAAAAGTTCTTGTTCTTAACCCGTAAGATTTAAGACTTTCGCGTTTTAAAGTTCCCTATATAAAAGCCTAGCAAAACTTGATTTAAACATGTTAAGGATACTAGCTAGAGTGAACTAAAATAAGTAAACTCGGGTTGAGTCAAAAGATTCATGACGGGCCTAACATATCAAAGACATCTAAACTTATTAAAACCATTTTATTAAAAATTATTCTAATGAAAGAAAATTAACGACAACAAAGGAAAATAATAATAGGCCAAAATAGATTAAAATTTTTGAAAAATGTTAAAAAATTAATTTTCCGGTTAAAATGAGGACATATTTATGTAAAAGCCCATTTAACTTCGATAGAAGTCCCCCTACACTTAATATATACATTGTCCTTAATGTTTAAGCATGTGGAAGTAACCTCCCCTACACTTAGGACATTGTGCACATTGTGTAAATCTTGCTAAGGAAGAGACAACTAAAGTGATTCCTATTTTAATATTGAAAAATATAAAATAGTGAATCAAAAGAGTTTAGGATAGAACCGAGAAGACGGGTACACGGGATCACGGTTCATCAAAAGTCATCAAAAGTGGATCTTGAAAGCTCGAATTCCTTCACATCATAAGAAAGAAAACAACGAACACATACTAGGGTCTCCCCTACACTTATTATAAAAACGGATAAATAAAGATAGATAATCGGGTTGCCTCCCAAAAAGCGCTTGTTTTGTTCACCGAGTCACGGGCCTGACTCGTCCCCGAATTAAATGGTCCATGGGGAAGCCTCTAATGTAATACCGGGATCAAAGACCTTGTCCTCGTTCCCGGAGGAAAATAAAACAGGAGAGGCCGGAGGATAAGTCTTGAACGGTAGAAAAGTCCTCTCAATAAAAGAAAAATAAGTGAACTCTTGATCCACGAGAGGTGGGGTGGGTAAAGGAATCAAAATGTCATCCCCAAAATACATATGATTATCACTGAGCGGCAAAGCCGTAAAGGTGTCAATCATAGAATGATCAATGTCACCTCCCGAGTCAAAGCACTCATCCTCAGTAATGGTCTCTAAAGTATGGGATAAGAGGTTCTCGGGAGGGGGACTTAGGACAATAACTTCAGGCATTAAAGTGTCAAAAAGTATATCCTCCTCTGTGTCATCATCATCAATACCCGGAGGTATTGAGTGAATGTATATTTCTTCCATAAATGTGTCATTATTCTCAACTAGAGTAAGAGACGGGGGTAAAGACTCGGTATTAGGAGCAGAATTCAACGCTTCAATTTTAGCAATAAGAAGATGAACTTTCAGTAATTTGTCGCGAAGAATAACGTCTTCCACCTCATCTACAAGACTAACTTCGTGGTGAACTTCTCGTAAGTCAGAGAGAATAAATTAACATCGCCCTCATCTCCCGGAGGAGATTGAGAAATTTCAAAGGTGAAATTCTCATAGCATGGAGAATAATCATCATTAAAAGTGACCTCGTCCGTAAGCTCCGAAAAAGTCGGTACATCACAAACCTCATCAAATAAGTTGTCGAGACCAAATTCACTAATCTCACTCGATGAATCACAATCCTTAGACGCATTTGGGATATCGAGAGAAGGAATTACAATTGCACTAGGATGTTGAGCAACAAGATCATTACAAGAAATAGTATTCTCATCATCATCATCATCATCATAATAGTATGGATGCACAAGAGGAGGAGTATAATCACTAAGATTAGATACTTGCTCTTGTTGAATTCTTTCTTAACGTTTTTCGAGATATTTAGTGAAGCATTCATTTATGTTAAGAACTTGATTCAAAAGAGTGGCTAGGTGCTCAGCAGGAATTACAAAAGAGGGTTGATGATCGAGGGAGTATTGTGGGGGCTCAAAATTTTGAAAACCAGAATTATAGCACGGATGTGGCTCATAATAATTCATCGGCGGAGAAGTTAGAACACGAACTTGGCTCATAATAATTCATCGGCTGACAAGAAAAGGTATCGTGAGGGCCCCCACAATTGTTGCAACATGGGTATTGAGAAAAACCCGGTGCATTTTGCTGATATGGATCGTCATATATGGGAGAGGGTGAGATAGTGTCATTAGAGGTAAAGGATGAGTTAATCGAATTGTACGATGGACAAAATCCAAATTGTGTATTGTCGATATCATTTCCGCACAGCTCACATGTACACCATTGACATGTTAGAAAACCATATAATGGTCTCCCACACCCTACACAATAGACATACGAATCAATGAAGAATTAAAAATAAGAGGGGTTGAGAAAAATAATTAAACATAATAGAGGATAGAGAGGAATATTTTGGATGCAAAACTTTTGGAAAAGAAATGCTTTTTATGAGTTTTTAAATGTTTTTGGAGTTTTTTTTTTTTTTTGAAAATTTTTATGGATTTTTGAAAATTTTTGAGCAAGAAAAATAACGTTCAAAGGTGAACGGATCCCAAAATCCAACGCGTCTCTCACAAAAACCGTTAATCTTAACGAAAAGAGCCGGCAGCGGCGCCATTTGAAAGTGGGTTTTTGCTAGGTTAAAAGTTCGTTGTTCTCGGCGTCTAATCGAATTGATTACAGTTTGAAGTGCGTGACTCAGTCGTCTTTGGTGGATAAAAGAAAAGGTTGTCATTGTGTTACAAAATAAAAATGCAAACATTAAAGTAAATGGCAAAATAATAAAAGGATAAACTAATAAAGACTTAAACGAAATATAGATAAAAGCTTGAAAAGATTAAACTAAAAAAATAAGACCTTAAAAATAAATGATGAAAAATTAAAACTCGACAAAAAGTAAAATTTAAAAACTTAAAAATAAAACTTAGACAAAACAAGTTTAAAATAATTCTAAGTAAAAATGGCGGGAAAAGTTAAATTTGAATTTAAAAATAAAAACTGGAAATAAAAACTGAAAAATGCGTTCCGATCGTAACTTGGATCGCAGTCTCGATCGTAGTCTGGATCGTGACCAGGATCGTGACCAGGATCGCAACCAGGATCGTATCTTAGATCTTAGCCTTTGATCTTAGTCTTTGATCTTATTCTTTGATCTTAGTCTAGATCATAGTCTTCGATCTTAGTCTAGATCTTAGTTTAGATCTTAGTCTTAGATCTTAGTCTAGATCTTAGTCTAGATCTTAGTCTAGATCTTAGTCTAGATCTTAGTCTAGATCTTAGTCTTAGATCTAAGACTAAGATCATAGACTAAGATCTAGACTAAGATCTAGACTAAGATCTAGACTAAGATCTTGCATACGATCCAGACTACGATCGCGCGCTGCGATTGTAGGGTGCGATCTGACTCAAGTTTTGGTTTTTATTTCTTGTTTTTTTTATTTTAATTTCAAATTAAATCTTTTACTTAGTGTTATTTTAAATTTTTTTTGTCTTAGTTTTATTTTTAAGTTTTCAAATTTTACCTTTTGTCGAGTTTTAATATTTGGTCATTTATTTTTAAAGCCTTTATTTTTAGTCTAAATCTTTTCAAGCTTTTATTTTTATTTTATTTTAATTAATTACTCAACGACATTTTCATTTTAAATAGATAATCAACGACTATTCTTTCTTTTCACCAAGAACAACCGAGTCACACATTAACTATAATCAATTCGATAAGACACCGAGAACAACAAACTTTTAACCTAGAAAAATCCCACTTTCAAATGGCGCCGCTGCCGGGGATCGTGACCAGGATCGTGACCACCTCAAAAATGAATTTTTAGCATGAAAAAATGACATTTTAGCATGAAAAAAGCATGAAAACTTAAAGTGGAGAACTAAAAATGAATTATTAGCTAACACCTCAAAAATGAGGTTGAGGTCTCTATCTATAGGAGGAGGGGAGGAGTGTTGTTGCTTCTCTCTTTCTTTCTTTTGTCTTTTCGTCTTTAGTCTTTGACAATAAACTCGTCATTCTCGACTTTGTCTCGGAATTTGTCGACAATTAAAATGAACTCGTCTTCTAATTTCTTCATTGATTAGATTTGGTTCTTCGACTTTGTTAAACTTCCGTCTTTGGTCTTTTTCTTCGATAAATCTTTAGAATAGGCCTTTAACTTCCGTTCTTTTTGCACTCTTGATCTTTTGACTTCATCTTTTGTATTTTTCTTTGATAAAAGCCCGTGAAAGCCTGTGTTTTCTTCCTTTTTCATATTTTGATCCTAAAACACAACAAAACACAAACCACACATAATTCCGACATTTACGACATAAAATACACGTTATGGTCTCGTTTTTAATTGTTTTAAGTGGTAAAAGGATGGGTATTTCCACACCTATCACCCTTCTAGACCCGAATAAACTTCTTTATATTAACAAGATCTCAGATTCGTTTCGTTTCTCACATGCATGCCTCGATCTATAAAGATCAAGAGCTCAAAACATGAAATCATCATCGATCTTTGCTTGGTGTATTGTTTCATTTTCGAAAATTAAAGAAAGAATATTAACAACACTGTTATATTCAATCTTTGTTTCGATATTAATGAAAACGAATTAAATCATCATACAAACCCCTTTACAATAAAACCTACCCGAGACCCCCTAAGTTGGAGGCCTTGCAGCACCTTCTTCTTTGTGGTATTCATTAGGTAAGGACATGTTTATGTGACTCGGATGATTATTAAGATGGGTTCAGATTGGGAGATGGATGATGAGATAGATTTTTCAAATGAGATGGGACGGAGATAACAAGTTGGTTTGAGATTAGCTTGATTTTTCTTGATGAATTTAGATGAGATGGTAGGCGGTGATAACAAAGAAACAATGGAGGCTGCGTTTTATGAGATTAATTACCAAATTTTTAGGTTAGTTGTTGATAGGTGTGAAAACATCCATCCTTTTACCACTTAACTATAATAATAACCAAGCCAAAACATGTATTTTATGTCGTAAATGTCGGAATTACGCGTGGTTTGTGTTTTTATTATGTTTTAGGACCAAAAGATGAAAAAGGAAGAATACACGGGCTTTCACAGGCTTTTATCGATGAAAACGAGAAAAGACGAAGTCAAAAGATCAAGAGTGCAAAAAGAACGGAAGTCCAAAGCATATTCTGAATATTTATCGAAGAAAAAGTCTAAAGACGAAAGTTTAATGAAGTCGAAGAACTCAAGTCTAATTATTGAAGAAATTATAAGACAAGTTCAATTTATATCGACAAATCCCGAGACGACGTCGAAAAAGACAAATAATTTAAATCGAGTCAAGACAAGAAGAAAGAAAGAAGAAAGCATCATCACATGTACTCCTCCTATAAATACCCTCCTAATGTGTCATTAGGAGGGAGTTAGATAATTTTTAGTAATTTATTTTTAGGTATTAGGAGTATGTAAGTACTTTCTCTCTCTAGATTTAATTTCTCTCTCTAAGTTTTCTTTCAAGTTTTCTTAAATCTTAAATCTTTAATCTTGTACTTTTGAATCTTTAATCTTTGTGTTTAATCTCTAGCTTTTTATTAATCTCATTCTACTATTCTTATTAGTTTTATCTTAATCATAAACTTTTTCATCAATTTTTTATATAAAGTTTAAATCTTGTTAAATTTCGTAGTTTGTTTTTGATGTTTTTATAAGTCTTAGCATTAATCTAGGCTTTTTAGTTAGCTTATTGGTTTTTTACTTTGCTTATTTTCCTTTAAAAGTTGAGTTTTAAGTGCTTATTTTCGTCCTTTTACGTTTTCCTAGTTTTTAGGATAATCTGAGTTGATTTCGCAATACTTGTGTATTGCGAAATTGTGCCTCTTCATAATTGCGAAATCCTTCTTTGGTGATTGCGGAATCCTTGCATTTCTTGTATTGCGAAATCATTCCATGCTAGCATTGAGAAATCCTTCTTCTTCATTATTGCGAAATCCTTGTGTTTTAAGGATTGCGGAATTACCAGCTTCAACATTGCGGATTTGTACCCTGGATCATTGCGGAATCTTCATTTCTTGATTGCGGAATTAGTGCAAATTTGGAATTGCGGAATCTTGGTGTTGGTATTGCGGATTTAAGTTATAGATTTCGCAATTATTGCGAAATTATGACTTTAATTGCGGATTTATGCGATTCAGGGCATTGCGAAATTATTTTTTTTTATTTAAATTTAATTTTTAATCTTATTTTTCCCGCCAATTAATTTAGCTTTATTTTTACTAGTTCGCCTTAGTTTAATTTTCGAGTATTTTAATTTTCAAGTTTTCATTTCTTTACGTTTTAATTTCTCGTCCTTTATTTTTAAAAGTCTTTATTTTTAGTTTAATCCTTTCTCGCTTTATTTTTATTTTAATTACTCAACGACACCTTTTCTTTTCATTAGTTTAATATTCTTCGTCATTTAATTTTGTAGTTATTTTATTTGTAGTTTTAATTTTCACGCTTTTGTTTTTACTTTATTTTTACCCTTTACGCAATGACATTTTCATTCATTTTAGTTTAAAAATAGATAACCTTTTTACTTTATATTCCACCAAGAACGACTGAGTCGCATTGTTAACCAATAATCAATACGAAAAGACTGGAACAATGAACTTTCATACTTGGTGAAAACCATGTATTAAATGGCGCCGCTGCCGGGGAGGCAACCCGCAATATCTATCCTTTTTCTTTGTTTCTATAATAAGTGTAGGGGGAGACCCTAGTATGTGTTTGTTGTTCTTTCTTATCATGTGCAGGGATTCGAGCTTTCAAAGAGCCATTCTTGATTACTTTTGACAAACCGTGATCCCGTGTTCCCATCTTCCCGGTTCTATCCTAAACTCTTTTGATTCATTATTTTATCATTTATGATTGAAATAGGAATCACTTTAGTTGTCTCTTCCTTAGCAAGATTTAAACCAAGTGCACAATGTCCTAAGTGTCGGGGAGTTTACTCCCACATGCTTAAACATTGAGGACAATGTTTATATTAAGTGTAGGGGGACTTCTATCGAAGTTAAGTGGGATTTTCCTTGTATTTGTCCTCATTTTAACCGGAAAATTTGATTTTTCGACATTTATCAAAATTTTTAATCAATTTTGGCCTATTAGTATTTACCTTTGTTATATTTATTTTCTTTCTTTGCTAGAAATTTTTTTAATAAAGTGGTTTTAATTTTTAAACGTTGTGAATCTTTTGACTCAACCTGAGTTTACTTATCTAAGTTTACTCTAGCTAGTATCCTTAACGTGTTTAAGTCAAGTTTTGCTAGGCTTTTATATAGGGAACTTTAAAACGCGAAAGTCTTAACTTTTACGGGTTAAGAAGAAGAACTTTTCGCAAGTTCCTATAATTGATCCTAGAAAGTCGTTTATCAAGGGAACTTTAAAATGCGAATTCTAAAACTTGAAACAGTCTAAGAATTTGCAAGATCCTATAGATGACTTGAAAACCCAAAACTTTGATTTAATTGGCTAAGCATCCACGAGTCTCATTCCTTGAGATTTTAAATTGTGGAGAACGAGAGATGATAGAGTCAATTATAAGTTTGGTATTCTTTCGTGAATTTATGTGAGTTGATTATAAGCTTTTTCTCCCATCGCTTGTTAATAAATTTAATTGCAATAAATAAGGTTTTACGATTTGAAAAGTTACTTAGCTTCTAGCCCAAGATCGTTTAAAGTTGCTCGGTATTAATTAGAGTTCATAGCCAAGGCATAACTTATTGAAGCGGGATGTGAAGATTAGCAATCCGAAAAGGCCCTAACAAGGCATGAGGGCTACGTTTTGTTGCTAAAGATCCTAAGTGATGTGAAGAATCATTCATCAAAAATCAATATGAAGGATCGAGACACACGACGAAAAGCAAATACTCCCCTAAAGATCATGGAGAAGTCTATCCAAAAAGGCCCTAACAAGGTATGAGGATAAATAGATCCAAGTCCTAAAAGGAGGCGGATCGTTGTATATCAAAGTCCAAAATAAAGATTGGAGAAAAATGAATAAGTCGTGGTCCAAATATGAAGAATCTCTCAAAAACTTCAAGTGAAGAAATTCCTATTACGAAGAGAAGACCATAATTTCAAGAACATCTCTCAAGATTTGAAGTATGAAGTCACTACCAAATATTGGTCCGAGAAAGGTCTCAAATCGTGAAGCGAGTTATGCCATGATATGAACTTTATGAGGTCCCGAGAAGCAGTTTTAAAAGATTTTGTCCTTTAGCTAACTATTGATTAAATCGTCCTACTTTATTTTCAGCCTAATAACCTATCGAAATAAGTCAAACAATGCATCCTCGTGATAATTGAAGACAACAATAAAATGTAATAGATACACCTAGGAATAAGGGAGTCTAAGTGAATAATTGGCCCACATGAATTTGTGTTAGTTTGCTAACTTATAATAAGAATGATCTCGTTTTTAAGCTTGGTATGGGGAACGTGAAACTTGAGGGTGATAATCATTCATGACATTCCAAAACCCCAAGGTAAGTTTTTGATCTTTTTACTTGTTTTCTTCTTTTGAATATTTTATAATTTTCTATCTCTTTTATGTATTGTGTTTAATAAAGGCCAAGGTGGATTGATTATGATGGAAAATGTAAATCTTGCTTTGTAATTAATGAATTGCATGAGGGCATTGCAATTGTCAAGTGTAGGGGATTTGATAGGTGTGAAAACACCCATCCTTTTACCACTTAACTATAATAATAACCAAGCCAAAACGTATATTTTATGTTGTAAATATCGGAATTATGCGTGGTTTGTGTTTTTATTGTGTTTTAGGACCAAAAGATGAAAACGAGAAAAGACGAAGTCAAAAGATCAAGAGTGCAAAAAGAACGGAAGTCCAAAGCCTATTCTGAAGATTTATCGAAGAAAAAGTCTAAATACGGAAGTTTAATGAAGTCGAAGAACTCAAGTCTAATTATTGAAGAAATTATAAGACAAGTTCAATTTATATCGACAAATCCCGAGACGACGTCGAGAAAGACAAAGAATTTAAATCGAGTCGAGACAAGAAGAAAGAAAGAAGAAAGCATCTTCACATGTACTCCTCCTATAAATACCCTCCTAATGTGTCATTAGGAGGGAGTTAGATAATTTTTAGTAGTTTATTTTTATTTATTAGGAGTAGGTAAGTACTTTCTCTCTCTAGATTTATTTTCTCTCTCTAAGTTTTCTTTCAAGTTTTCTTAAATCTTTAATCTTTAGTCTTGTACTTTTGAATCTTTAATCTTTGTGTTTAATCTCTAGGTTTTTATTAATCTCATTCTACTTTTCTTATTAGTTTTATCTTAATCATAAACTTGTTCATCAAATTTTTATATAAAGTTTAAATCTTGTTAAATTTCGTAGTTTGTTTTTGATGTTTTTATAAGTCTTAGCATTGATCTAGGCTTTTTAGTTAGCTTATTGGTGTTTTACTTTGCTTATTTTCCTTTAATAGTTGAGTTTTAAGTGCTTATTTTCGTCCTTTTACGTTTTCCTAGTTTTTAGGATAATTTGACTCGATTTCGCAATACTTGTGTATTACGAAATTGTGCCTCTTCATAATTGCGGAATCCTTCTTTGGTGATTGCGGAATCCTTGCATTTCTTGTATTGCGAAATCATTCCATGCTAGCATTGTGAAATCCTTCTTCTTCTTCATTATTGCGAAATCCTTGTGTTTTAAGGATTGTGGAATTACCAGCTTCAGCATTGCGGATTTGTACCCTGGATCATTGCGGAATCTTCATTTCTTGATTGTGGAATTAGTGCAAATTTGGAATTGCGGAATCTTGGTGTTGGTATTGCGGATTTAAGTTATAGATTTCGCAATTATTGCGAAATTGTGACTTTAATTGCAGATTTATGCGATTCAGGGCATTGCAAAATTAATTGTTTTTATTTAAATTTAATTTTTAAACTTATTTTTCCCGCCAATTAATTTAGCTTTATTTTTACTAGTTCCTCTTAGTTTAATTTTCGAGTATTTTAATTTTCAAGTTTTCATTTCTTTACGTTTTAATTTCTCGTCCTTTATTTTTAAAAGTCTTTATTTTTAGTTTAATCCTTTCTCGCTTTATTTTTATTTTAATTACTCAATGACACCTTTTCTTTTCATTAGTTTAATTTTCTTCGTCATTTAATTTTGTAGTTATTTTATTTGTAGTTTTAATTTTCACGCTTTTGTTTTTACTTTATTTTTACCCTTTACGCAACGACATTTTCATTCATTTTAGTTTAAAAATAGATAACCTTTTTCCTTTATATTCCACCAAGAACGACTGAGTCGCACTGTTAACCAATAATCAATTCGAAAAGACTGGAACAACGAACTTTCATACTTGGTGAAAACCATGTATTAGTTGTCTTATATCTCATTTCTAAATCGGGTATTACTATTGTTGGGCTATCTATTTGTTACTTCACCATCGTCTATGTTAAATTGGATTGGGCTGGCTATTCGCTTGTTTCAAATGCTGTTGGGCTTTACCATTGGTTTTGGTTACTTTTGAGCACTGAAACAAAATTGAATTTGAAATGGGCTGAGTAAACCATTAAATGCAATGGGCTGGTTATAATAATTAGTTATAAGCCAAGTGAATTAATAGTTGGACCCAGTATGACAAAAATGCCGGATAATGGGTAACATGATGCTTACTCATTTCGATCAGTTGGACATATGACTGATTTTGGTCTTAAGAGTAAAGTTAACTAGATGACGTTGACGGCTTCTCATCTCTTTTAGTCAACATTGGCCTCTAGTTATCGAGACTAAAACAAACATAACAAAGACGACAAACACGACAAAAACAAACAAACACCAAAACGATCCTTATAAGATTCACTAAAATGTCAAACGACTAGTATTCGGAACAACGAATGTCAAGTGATTACGAAGTAGGTTTGGTATTTGTTATTTGAAGTTGAAGTGGAATTTCACGAAGGCGTCTACTTAATTCAAATCGAGCCTGATAGTTTATCGTAATCCTTGGATTATACAATAGATGGAATGATTACAAGAGAGAGAGATAGATGAAGATGTATAGAGAGAAAGTAGAGAAAGGTTGGAGAGAATAATGAAAGATTAGATTGGAAGTGTGTGTAATGTGAGTACCAACACCCTCTCCAACTAAGGAGAGGGTTTATATACCCAAGCCAATGAGATGGGCTTGGGCTTACATTGGGCCGCCGACCTACACACGTTGTAGTCTTGGTTTGGCCTTGTTTGTTTACTATTAAGATAACTAAACTACGAGCTACTACTTAGACTATTGTTAGAGTGACCGATCCTTTCTAATACATAAAACGTATTTCCAACAATCTCCCCCTAAGGGAGGTCACTCCAAACAAGGGCGTTACCCAAGTTACAATAATAAAATAAACCTAGCATATTATGCTTGTCTTGAGCTCATAGTCTTCGTCTTTCTTTTCTTTTTATTTTCAGGTGAACATGCTGATGTGATCTTTGATATCAATCTTGAGTATTTATCTCTTGCCTTGATCTTGTGCATCCTTCACTTGTGATCTTCGCCTCTTCGTCAATTCATGTCCCACATACTTATACCTTCGTAATTCTTGAAAGCTTCAGAGTTCGATACAGCGGAAGACTTGACTTTTAGGCTTTCTAGAATTAGATGAAGTATTAAGTGCATAAAGTATAAGCATGCGGGGACAACTTCTTCTCGGATTCTGCAACGCCACCATCTTCAAATGTAGCAACATAAGTAGACACGAACGAAATGGATTTGAACATTTCATTCTAATTCGGTATCATTTTACCTCCGGTCGGTGAAGATCGTTGGACGATATAAAATATCGTACTTGTGGCAGGTAGATTTAATTAAAAATCTCCTTGAGAAGTTTTCGCGGGTAAACCCGTTCTCTTTACTCGACCGTCCAAAGCTGACTGCGAACGTAATGAGTGAATCATTTAGATAGAATTATCCGTATGATTGAAGCCGTCAATTCATGTTCCTGGAATAAGTGAAATTCAATTAAGAACCGCACCATCGTTGCTTTCCAGTTGTCACGAGCTTGATTCGTATAGAATCTTGCAAGTTACCTACCAAGTGCTGTTTGAGGTTAACAGTAGAAGGATTTCCACTCATCACTGTGAACACTAAGGTATCACTCTGAGTGTTCTGGCAAGATTGCTGAGATATTAAGTAGAGGCCTGGAACGTGTTTAAATTCAATTAAGAATTAAACAACTATTGCTTTCCAGTTATCACAAGTTTGATTCATAAAGAATCGCACAAGTCACCTACCATGAGATTTTTAATGTTCGCGCGCTCAAGAAGGATTTCCATCTTCATTGTAAATACTTTCGTATTACTCGAATGTTCAGGCAAGATCATGAAGATTTTTCGTAGGACTCTTAATATCTTTCTTACTTTTCACAGAGTGTGAGGAAGCAAGGAAATATGGAAGTGTGATCTAATGAGATATTTGATGATCTCAAATGGTTCTAGACTTGATCGTGCATTTTGGATTTTAGTGATAGGAGGCTGGAGAGGAGTCCCACCTTTTCAATATCAATATCGGAGTGAATAAATCGATAGATAATGCGTTGTCTCCGTGTGAATAAAACAATACATTTTGAGAGATATCTGAGTTAGCCGCGATGGGTTGTGCATGCATCACTGGGTCCATGATGTCTATCTTCAATATCGAGCATCATTAAAATGATCTCAATAGTATATGTGTTGACTCGGTTTCTGCCTAAGTTGTAAGGAGGGCTTCTTTCTTTAGACCCTTTATCTTAACAATTCTTTTTCATTCTTCAACCCCTTCAATGCTTACCAATACGTCATAACTAGCACCTTGTTGTGATTGTTCTAGTGCTAACTTAAGTACTTGGTCGGCATTTAGCTACGTTCACAATCTTTCTCCATCTTTCCAAAGGACTACTATTTCTAGCTATGGAATGTCCCTGGGAAGATTCCTCCGGTTTTGGAAGAATCATTGGACTTAACCTATCCTACCATCCTTGTGTCACCACAATATTCATCGTTGTGAAATAAATGGGTTTAGGGTAAGTAACTGTCACCATGAAAATCCATTTTGATGTGCAAATCCGTTTTGCTCCCCCTTAATATATGCCACGATATTCGAAAACATTTCGCACATGTTGGGATGAGCTATCACGTTAAGTCAAACCATTATTGATCTCAATATTAACCCAATCGATGTTTTTAATATTAGTTGATTTAATAACATTTTAAGAAAATTTGGGAAGAAAAATGCAAATCCAATTATCTTCATGATTTTCACAAGCTCCCCCTCAAATTAATGAGGTTGTACTTGAAACGTAAATTAAATACCTTTTAAACCCCTGTGTAAGGTATTTATCACATGCAAAGATCATATATGATAATGTATTCACAAGATTAGCAATTTACGAGGTTGGACCTGAATGATGGAGAACATCATATGATAAAATCACATGGTTCTTGTTCACGAATGTTGGTCGCCTCGTCACGTCTGAAGTTATCTCTTGACACCATGTGTACGATTGATATCGTTGTCTTGACACCAATTTATGAACTGGGCACGTACGGCATCAAAGATTCTGAATGCTGGACAATTGCTCCCCCTCAATTGTTGACCCTTGTTCAATCGAAAGAGTTGTAGTCGCCATTTGAGTAGTCGCATCGTCGATATCAATGGTAAATTGCTATGATTGTGGAGATGATAACTTCATAAAAACAAGATTTCTCTTGTTTTGTGCACTGATGCGTACATAAATTCTCTAACACCACCAAATTACATTACGCAACGGAAAGACACAATTGGGTGCTAGTCTCAAACTTTATTTCATAATACTCTTTATATGACCTTAAAACAGTATATTTAGGAATATAATAAGGAAATAATTTAAATCAATGTCTAAAACCTTCAATCCCAAGTAAAATCAGTTTAAAAATATATCAGAGTAGCGTTTAGGTTCCCCAAAGATCTTAACCAATCGACAAACCTTTTACCAAATACTTGACCATACACTATAAATTTATGACAAACGGGAAAGAAATCTGTTTTAGACCAAATTACTACAAAAGCAATCCCGCAATCCTTCTCCAGCAAGCTCCGCAATTCATCAACTTCAAGTACCTAAAATACTTGCTTAAAATCATCAACACAAAGGTTGAGCAAGTCTATAGGTTTAACAAAACATAGTTGAACACATTGAAAAAAAACATCCACAATTGTTTAATAGAATTGTGGCCATATAATCTATTAATCAGGCATTTCATCTTATAGCAATAGCTAATGAACTGTATTAAGCTCATGACACCGACCCCTTAACTTAGTCACCCACGCCAAATGCCAGCATGACTATATGAATCCAATGCCCCTACTAGGGTATCAGTTGCAAGTATACCACATTCTCATTCTCGTAAAATTATCCTTCCCAGAGGTTACTCAGCGTAAAGCCCTGGTCTCAGATAGGGTCGTCAGCCCAATAGTACTATTATTAGAATAAGTGGCTATTCCCAACTCACAACATCAAGTCGGAAGATAGTTAACGGCTCATGAATTTAGGGACTTTTGCAACATAGGTACTTATACAATTCAAAACAACAAAGGAAATAAAGGCAACATTCGGGTCCAACAATTACTCATGACATGTGTTCAATTTACTTCAAATAGCATGTATCCCCCTCACGGGTTTTAAAATCATTAAAACAAGCAGAAAGCGAGGCTATAGTCTCACTTGGAGTAAAAACAGTAGTAAGATGACTTACAACGATCGATGATGCCTGACGAACACGAAATTCACAATCTATCAAAATAAAACACGTGCCTTTAATAATACATCAAAGTAATATTTCATACTTAATAAAATGAAATAAATAACTCAAGGTCAAAATTAAACTCACACCATTCTCAATTTAATAAATCCTTCTTACGTACATTTTTATATTTTTATTCTTTTAAAAACTGTCGATATATATATATATATTAATTACTCAAACTGTTTTCCTTACTTAAACACGTCAATAGCTTACGATACTACTCAGAGACTTCACTTACTATATATAGAAAGACCTCCCAAAAGTTGGTTAAAAATTTTTATTTTTAAAGTTCCCTGCCAGACTTATCTTCGAACTACAAAAACCGGACAGTTTTACGTTAACAACTCATATAGTCTTTTTGACATCTATAAACGACTCCATTTACAAAACCGACACTCACGTTTGAAAATAGACTCAACATCCTAATGTTTATCATTTTACATCAGTCCTTGACCCATTTTAAAAATCCTTTTTATAGTCCCTGAAAGTGGGGTTTTTGCTAGGTTAAAAGTTAGTTGTTTTCGGCTTCTATTCGAATTAACTATTAGTTAACGTGTGACTCAGTCGTCTTTTGGTGAAAAGAAATATTTTTGGTCGTTGTTGTAAAATGAAATTGCAAAACTTTAATGTAAATGATAAAGTAAATAAAGCTAAAACTGATTAAAAAGGAAATGGTAAAAACAAAGACTTGAAAAGTGAATTAATTAAATGACGTAAAATTAAAGCTTGACGAAAAGTAAATGACGAAAAATAAGACTTAAAAATAAAACTAAGACAAAACAAGTTTAAAAAAATTCTAAGTAAAAATGGCGGGAAAAGTTAAGTTTAAAATAAAACTTAAAATAAAAAAAGGAAACCAAACTAAGACTTGAAATCCGATCGCAGCCTTGGATCGTGACAAGCGATCGTAGTCAGCGGTCGCAACCTTGGATCATGATCTCGATTGTACTCTAGATCACAGGCTAGCGATCACACTCTAGATCTAAGTCTAGATCGCAGCCAACGATCGAAGTTTTGGATCGTACTCCACTACGATCGCAACAAGTGGATCGCAGTGGACGATCGTGACCAAGTGATCGTACCCACGGATCGCAACCACAGATCGCACTCACGGATCGTACCCACGATCGCAACAAGTGATCGTGGTGAGGATTAATGAGTGTGATCGTAGAGAACGATCGTACTTGTTGATCATAGTAATGGATCACAAGTAGAAACCCTAGGGGTTTATGCGATCACACTTACTCAATTGGACTGGGTACTTAATACTGGTTCGATGAGATTCAAAATCAAATGAGCAAAAAAACGAATAAGTACAAATAAGCAAAGACGAATAAGCACTTATTCAAAATAAGCAACTACCAAAACTTAACCAAATCTAAACAAGCATAAATTTAAAAACTTTTAAGACACTGAATAAGTAAACTTTATAAATAAACTAAAAGAAAAAGATTAAACTTTTGAAAACACTTGAATTAAAATAAGCTAAGCACAAAACAAGCTAAAAACACCAAAAAGGTAAGAATATCAAACGTATGAATTTGATAAGAACAATGGAAAAATAAGAACTTTTATCAAATTAACATCAAGATTAACCAATCTTCAAGATAAATCAAATAAAACAAGATATTTAAAAACAAGAAAGAAAGAATGAGATGATTATGAAAAGATTGATTAAAGGTAAAGATTCAACAATTAAAAGTAAAGATTAAAAAACTTACAAATTTAAAGTGCAAGACAAGAAATTAAAATGACATAAAAATAAAGGGTGGAAGAACTATGTGTCAAATAACCAACAACTAAAAATGAGATGAAAATGTAGTATTTATAGGAGAACTTGGTAAGTAGCTTGGTTGGTTTGTCTTCTTTCTTTTCTTTTCTTTTGTGTCTCGACTTTTAATTAACTTGAGTCTTCGACTTCAGCTCAGGATTTGTCGATAAATGTCTTGAACTCGTCTTATAATTTCTTCATTTATTAGACTTGGGTTCTTCGACTAGTAAATCTTCCTTCTTTGGTCCTTTTCTTCAATAAATCTTCAAAATAGGCCCATTGACTTCCAATCTTTTGCACTCTTGATCTTTTGACTTTGTCTTTTGTCCTTTTCTTCGATAAAAGCCCGTGAAAGCCCGTGTTTTCTTCCCTTTTCACATTTTGGTCCTAAATCACAACAAAAACACAAACCACGCATAATTCCGACATTTACGACATAAAATACACGTTTTGGCTTGATTAATATTATAATTAAGTGGTAAAAGGATAAGTGTTTTCACATTTATTAAATCCCCTACACTTGACCATTGCAATGCCCTCATGCAATGCATTTGTTACAAAGCAAGATTTACATTTTCCATCATAATTAACCTTCCTTGGCCTTTATTCAACATAAGACATTAGTGAAACTAAAAGAGATAGAAAATTACAGAATATTAAAGGAAGAAAAACAAGTAAAAAGATCAAAGACTTACCTTAGGGTTTTGGAATGTCATGAATGTTTATCACCCTCAAGTTTCACGTTCCCCATACCAAGCTTAAAAACGAGATCATTGTTATTATAAGTTAGCAAACTAACACAAGTTCATGTGGCCTAATTATTTACTTAGACTCCCTTATTCCTAGGTGTATCTCTTATATTTTATGATTGTCTTGAATGATCACAAGGATGCATTATTGACTTATTGAGATAGTTTATTTAGGCCGAAAATAAAGTAGGATGATTTAATCCATAGTTAGCTAAAGGACAAAATCTTTTAAAACTGCTTCTCGAGACCTCATAAAGTTCATATCTTGGCATAACTCGCTTCAAATCTTGAGAGACGCTCATGAAATAATGGTCTTCTCTTCATAATGGGAATTTCTTCACTTGAAATTTTTGAGAGATTCTTCATATTTGGACCACGACTTCTTCATTTTTCTCCAATCTTTATTTGAGATTTTGATATACAATGATCCGCCTCCTTTTAGGACTTGGATCTATTTATCCTAATACCTTGTTAGGGCCTTTTTGGATATATTTCTTCATGATCTTTACGGGAGTATTTGCTTTTTGTCGTGTGTCTTGATCCTTCATATTGATTTTCGATAAATGATTCTTCACATCACTTTGGATCTTTAGCAACAAACTGTAGCCCCTCATGCCTTGTTAGGGCCTTTCGGACTCGCCAATCTTCGCATGTCGCTTCAATAAGTTATGCCTTGGCTATGAACTCTAATTAATACCGAGCAACTTTTAAACGGTCTTGGGCTAGAAGCTAAGTAACTTTTCAAATCGTACAACCTTACTTATTGCAATTAAATTTATTAACAAGCGATGGGAGAAAAAGCTCATAATCAACTCACATAAATTCATGAAAGAATACCAAACTTATAATTGACTCTATCATCTCTCGTTCTCCATAATTTAAAATCTCAAGGAATGAGACTCGTGAATGCTTAGCCAATTAAATCAAAGTTTTGGGTTTTCAAGTCATCTATAGGATCTTGCATCTTCTTAGACTTTTTCAAGTTTAGATTTTGCATTTTAAAGTTCCCTTAATAAACGACTTTCTAGGATCAATTATAGGAACTTGCGAAAAGTTCTTGTTCTTAACCCGTAAGAGTTAAGACTTTCGCGTTTTAAAGTTCCCTATATAAAAGCTTAGCAAAACTTGACTTAAACACGTTAAGGATACTAGCTAGAGTAAACTTAGAAAAGTAAACTCGGGTTGAGTCAAAAGATTCACAACGTTTAAAAATTAAAACCACTTTATTAAAATTTATTCGAGCAAAGAAAGAAACTAACTATAACAAAGGTAAATACTAATAGGCCAAAATAGATCAAAAATTTTGAAAGATGTCGAAAAATCAAATTTTCGGTTAAAATGAGGACAAATACAAGGAAAAGCCACTTAAATTCGATAGAAGTCCCCCTACACTTAATATAAATATTGTCCTCAATGTTTAAGCATGTGGAAGTAACCTCCCCTACACTTAAGAAATTGTGCACGTTGTTTAAATTTTGCCAAGTAAGAGACAGCTAAAGTGATTCCTTTTTCAATCATAAATGATAAAATAATGAATCAAAATAGTTTAGGATAGAACCGGGAAGACGGGTACACGGAATCACGGGTCGTCAAAAGTCATCAAGAATGGATCTTTGATAGCTCGAATCCCTGCACATGATAAGAAAGAAAACAAAGAACACATACTAGGGTCTCCCCCTACACTTATTATAAAAACAAAGAAAAGGGATAGATATTGCGGGTTGTCTCCCGAGAAGCGCTTGTTTTTGTTAACCGAGTCGTGAGCCTGACTCGACCTTGATTATCATGGTAAGAAGCTTGAAGAACATCCACCGAGATCAAATACATGGTTTTCTTCCATCAAGTAGCACAAGCTTAAGGCGAACAAGGCAAGCCAAAGAAGAGTAGGCAAGGTTCCCTTAAGCAGTTGTTGAGCACAGTGGTAGCAAGTGTAATGAGGTGCAAGCATATCTCCATAAGTTCTAAAAATCTTTCCTTTTATTTCATCAGATGGATACTGAGATGGCTTAAAAATTACAATACCGGGATCGAACACCTTTTCCTTTAGGGAAAATAACACTCAGGCTCAGTAGACCTTGAAGAAGATCCGCTCATAAATCGCACAATCTCATCTGATGAAGGTGGATAGAGAGGTGTCAAAACATAGGTACTAAGGATATCGGTGTCTTCTGGCTTCTTCTCCTTTGAAACGGGTTTCTTCATATCCAAAGGAGGATAAAGACCATAATCAAAGTCCAAAGGAGGAGAATCATTCTCATTTGGGAAGTAAATGTTGAGAAAAGTAGCAAAATCTTCCTCAAATGAGTAATTATCCAAAGTATCAAGAATGTTCGATGGAGGATCTTCATCAAAAGTAAGAGCAGGGTCATCATGTGAAGGATCACTCGAGAGAGTATCAACATCATCAAAATCATCATAGGTTGGCATGTCTTTATACTCTGAAGTAAAATCATCAGAATCATCCATATCAGAACTAGAATCATCATCATAGTCATCATAGATCGGTGGAGACTCATATATTGGTGGAGGATCTAAATTGGAGAGAGAATCATCCATATCATCTTGGAAAGTGGATTATCATAGCAAGAATCAAAAAGAGGATTGGTGTAGACGACAAAATCATCAAGCACATTAATCATATTTGCTGATTCTTTTCCATTGGGTTTGGTTGTGATCTTCCCCATTTTAAAAACTTGTGCATCATTCCCGACCCTTAAGATTAGCTCACCTTCGGCAACATCGACTAATGCTTTTCCGTTCCTCAAGAATGGCCGACAAAGTATTAACGGAATACGAGGGTCCATTTCATAATCAACAACAACAAAATCAACCGGAAAAGTGAAGGTACCAACTTTAATAAATACATCTTCAGCAATACCAACGGGGTAAGCGAGAGTACGATTTGCTAGCTCAAGAGTCACCTTTGTTGGTGTAAGGTCGGGTAATAATTGTTTTCCAAACACTTAAAGGCATCAATTTTATACTTGCCCCGAGATTGGCTAAGGTAGTAAATTCTTCGGTTTTGTTAAAAATGCAAGGAAACACAAAACGACCGAGATCTCCAAGTTTTTCCGGAAGTTCTTTAAGAATGACTACAGAACAGTTTTCATTTAAGCGTGTGTTAACAAACTCAGCCATCTTTTCCTTCTTGTTAAGCAATTCCTTGAATGGTTTGACGAATTTCGGCATTTGGACAAGTGCTTCAATGAGGCTAATGTTGAAGGTCATTTGTGATATCATCTTCAGAAAAAATGTGATTTGAGCATCCTCTTTAGTAAGCAATTTGCTCTTGTCTAACTGAGAAGGATAAGTAATGTTGGGTTTAAAGGTGGAAGGTGGGGTTGGTGAAGTTTGTTTCTTGGGTACTTCTGCTTGTAGAGGTGGAGACGGTAACGGAGAACTAATACTAGGTGTGGGAGTAGGAGGGATAAATGGTGGTGGAGGAGGTGTAGATGGAGTAACTAGGGGAGGGATAGATGGTCCTACTAAATTTGCTCCACTGCGTGTAGTAATAGCACTCACATTCGCTCTTGGGTTGGTGACGGTATTTGAAAAAAGAGAGCTCGAAGTAAAGGGTTGAGTATTTTGAAAGAAACTTGCCATCATATTCTTCAAATCATTCGTTTGATTGCTTAAAGAGGTTTGTATATCATGTCGAAGCTTGGTTCGAATATCATTCCCTTGCTTAGTGATATCTCCTTTCAAGTTGATGATTTGGCTTTGAAGATTCTTAACTATCTCTCATTAGGTCCTCATGAAAGCTTCAACATCATGGTTATATGAAGTGGGTTGAGTGATGGGTGGTGCTTGTTGAGCGGGTGGGTGATAGGGATTAGAAACTCGAGGTGGGTTTGGATTGCTTCTATTGTAGTTGTTGGGGTTGTGGTTTTGAGGAGAAAAACCGAGTGAAAGAAAGTTGTTAGAACGGTAACTTAGCAAGTTACGATCACCTTGAGGTCGGGCTGGATAGCTTTCCGTTGAATAGTTACCATGAGCCGCATACACGTTTTCCGGATTGTCATGAGTAGAAGGAAAATCAGTGTATGAATGAGGACCGCCGCAGATCTCACAAGAAAGTGCTACAGCTTTAACTTGTTGTAGTTGATTCGTAGCCGTGAGTTGGATATTTTTGTTCATTTCGGCCATCATGCAGGTGAGTTCGGTCATCTCGGGGCTGGAAGAAGTAGAAGAAACATTGACCCTTGGAATATTTCTTGAAGATACGGATGAATCCCAATTTTTGTGATGAGTGGTCATGTTCTCTATAAGCTCTCTACACTCCTCGGGTCTTCTTTTCATAAATATGCCACCGGCGGCTGCATTAATCGTATCACGATCAAGAAAAGTTAAACCGTTGTAGAAAGTATCAATCAAAGTGACGAGGAGCATATTATGATTAGGACATCGATCGATCAAAACATTATAACGTTCCCAAGCATCGAAAAGTGATTCATCAGGTTCTTGAGTGAAACCACTGATTTGATTCTGAAGGCTCGTTACCATGGATGGTGGAAAGTAGCGCGACAATAATCGTTGAGTCATTTCGCCCCATGTATGAATTGAATTCTTTGGAAGACGATCAAACCATTTTTTGTCATGGTGGGATAAAGTGTGTGGAAATAGATGAAGGCGAAGAAAATTCATGGTAACACCGGGCAATTTAATGCTTTGAGTGACGGTAATGAATTTGTCGAGGTGTTTGTTGGAATCATCATCTGGTAATCCGCGAAATGGACAAGTATTTTGAACTTGTTGGATCATGTGATACTTCAACGAAAATTCAGGAGCCGTGATTTGCATCAACGCAATCGGTCCTCCACGTTTATTCATTGTTGGTTGACACAGCTCCTCCATCGTGCGAAGGTCGGGTTGAGGGACATGGTTGTTATTATTCAAATTGGGGTGAGGTGGGTAATTATTTTTGTGCACACCGGCCATGTCTAAGTCTTCAATAGTCTCGGGCTCAGAATAAGACGAAGATCGAGTACGCATACACTAAAAATGAAATACAATATTTTTGGTTTTTTTATCTTTTCTATTTTTTGGATTTTTGAAAATTTTATATTTTGTAGGATTTTTTGAAAATTTTTATGCTTGAAAATAACGTTCCCAAAAGAACGGATCCCAAAATCCAACGCGTCTCCCACAAAAAACCGTTAATCTTTACGAAAAGAGCCGGCAGCGGCGCCATTTGAAAGTGGGGTTTTTGCTAGGTTAAAAGTTTGTTGTTCTCGGCGTCTATTCGAATTGACTATTGGTTAACGTGTGACTCAATCGTCTTTTGGTGAAAAGAAATATTTTTGGTCGTTGTTGTAAAATGAAATCGCAAAACTTTAATGTAAATGATAAAGTAAATAAAGCTAAAACTGATTAAAAGGAAATGGTAAAAATAAAGACTTGAAAAGTGAATTAATTAAATGACGTAAAATTAAAGCTTGACGAAAAGTAAATGACGAAAAATAAGACTTAAAAATAAAACTAAGACAAAACAATTTTAAAATAATTCTAAGTAAAAATGACGGGAATAGTTAAGTTTAAAATAAAACTTAAAATAAAAAAAAGGAAACAAAACTAAGACTTGAAATCCGATCGCAGCCCTGGATCGTGACTTGGATCGTGACAAGAGATCGTAGTTAGCGATCGCAAACTTGGATCATGATCTCGATCGTACTCTGGATCGCAGGCTAGCGATCACACTCTAGATCTAAGTCTAGATCGCAGCCAGCGATCGAAGTTTTGGATCGTACTCTACCACGATCGCAACAAGTGGATCGCAGTGGACGATCGTGACCAAGTGATCGTACCCACGGATCGCAACCACAGATCGCACTCACGGATCGTACCCACGATCGCAACAAGTGATCGTGGTGATGATTAATGAGTGTGATCGTAGTAAACGATCGTACTTGGTGATCGTAGTAATGGATCGCAAGTAGAAACCCTAGGGGTTTATGCGATCACACTTACTTAATCGGACTGGGTACTTAATACTGGTTTGATGAAATTCAAAAGAAAATGAGCAAAAAAACGAATAAGTACAAATAAGCAAAGACGAATAAGCACTTATTCAAAATAAGCAACTACAAAAACTTAACCAAATCTAAACAAGCATAAATTTAAAAACTTTTAAGACACTGAATAAGTAAACTTTATAAAATAAACTAAAAGAAAAAGATTATACTTTTGAAAACACTTTAATTAAAATAAGCTAAGCACAAAACAAGCTAATAACACCAAAAAGGTAAGAATATAAAACGTATGAATTAGATAAGAACAATGGAAAAATAAGAACTTTTATCAAATTAACATCAAGATTAACCAATCTTCAAGATAAATCAAACAAAACATGATATTTAAAAACAAGAAAGGAAGAATGAGATGATTATGAAAAGCTTGATTAAAGGTAAAGATTCAACAATTAAAAGTAAAGATTAAAAAACTTACAAATTTAAAGTGCAAGACAAGAAATTAAAATGACATAAAAATAAAGGGTGGAAGAACTATGTGTCAAATAGCCAACAACTAAAAATGAGATGAAAATGTAGTATTTATAGGAGAACTTGGTAAGTGGCTTGGTTGGTTTGTCATCTTTCTTTTCTTTTCTTTTGTGTCTCGACTTTTAATTAACTTGAGTCTTCGACTTCAGCTCGGGATTTGTCGATAAATATATTGAACTCGTCTTATAATTTCTTCATTTATTAAACTTGGGTTATTCGACTTGTAAATCTTCCGTCTTTGGTACTTTTCTTCAATAAATCTTTAAAATAGGCCCATTGACTTCCAATCTTTTGCACTCTTGATCTTTTGACTTCGTCTTTTGTCTTTTTCTTCGATAAAAGCCCGTGAAAGCCCGTGTTTTCTTCCCTTTTCACATTTTGGTCCTAAATCACAACAAAAACACAAACCACGCATAATTCCAACATTTACGACATAAAATACACGTTTTGGCTTGGTTAATATTATAATTAAATGGTAGAAGGATAAGTGTTTTCACACTTATTAGTCCTCTAGATTCGATCTAAATATCAACAACAATTACATATTGCGCCGATACTCATCTCCCGGTACACGAATAATCAAACTATCATAACCTTTCGCTTGTTTGGAGCTAGAAGCTCTACTTTATACCAAATCGAAGCTTATAAAATCCTCTACAACAATATCTAACTAAATCATATTATACTCAAACTTATATTTTCCAAAAGTTAGCTTTTAGCTGCTGGTCAAAATTAGGTTCATAAAAACAACTCGAAATTATATTTTTCACCCATTTTAACATTATTTTTACAACTATAATCATCCAAATATTACTACTTCCAATCCTAACATACTATATCATCCTAGATGATCAAATCAAATAAAACCCAACTCAAAATTTTAACATGCAACCATGTAAAATAATGTATAACACCATAAACACCTACTTACAACACATAATCAAGATCAAACACACATAGTTTTCATCAAAAATGGGTTTTTACAAAATGTTAATGCATGTGGGTAAATTTCATACCAAAAGATAGAGAATCAAGAAACAAAGATGGGTGTTTGATTACTTTTTAAAGATTGAAGCTTGATTTTCAAAATCAAGGGGTGTTTGTGTGGGTTGAGGGTGACGGACACAAGAGGGGAGAGGGAGGGGAGAGAAAATTTTTGCTAGTGGAGTTTTAGTGTGTGTTTTGTGTTTAATATTTCCTTTTATAGGTGGGAAGTTTTGGGTACTTTTTGCCAATTGTGATTCTTGTGGAACAAAATGCAAATACTTGTTTAAAAAGCGGGAAATGACTATTAGTCAATTTTGAAAATATTTACGGGTCTCGGGTTTCACAAAAAATACTTCTCAAAACTTAAAACGCACACAAAATATGACATTATATAGTCCCGGCACGACTTAATACGAAATTAAAAATAAAAACGTCAAAATATTAAACATCGACAAGTCTAAAATAAAACGTAAAATTTTGGGCATCCGTTGATATCATGATTACTAATAATCCTCGTAACTCGTCAAAACGTAAAAATATAACTTTCAACATTCGTTCAAATCAAATCACCAATCGTCATGACATTCAATCTCGTCAAAATTTCAAAAATATATGTAAAAATATAATTAAATAATGACCACGGGTTTGGGTTGTTACAAATTCGTGTTAGATTGTGTTATTCCGTAAACACAATCCCTTACATGGTTATAAATAGACCATGCCCGAGAAAATTAATTCCCGTTGTTGAGTTAAAGCTTTCCGGTGAAATGCTTGACTTGAATATGAAAAGCGGTTACTATCGGAAATAATAGCAAGCCATAATTGAGCATGTTTTAAAACATTTGAACTTCTGCTCGAACTTTATTTATAACCCCGTGTCATTATTGAATGACATTTCTAGGATCGTAAATATTATCGATTCCCGAAGACATGCTCTTTTTATCAAAAACATTTTGAACACACAATTTTGAAAGATTTAAAAAAACCTTTTGAAAAATTCTTGAAAAATTGTGTTCAACGTTTTGAAAGTTAATTACTTGAGCTTAAGATTTTGAATATCTTACGAAACGAGCTCAAGTCCGAGAAGTTGTAAACTTCCCGTTGTTAAGGATAAGTTACCACCGGCGATAAACTTTCCTTTTACCTAAAGAGCGAGTTCTAAGCTGTCATTTACTTAGAAGTCGTTTTCATGAGCTTGAAAAACTTTTGAATGTTTTAATGTAAATCTCATGACCGAGAAAGATGAATTTCTCGTTATGAGGAAAATTTCTCTTATTTAAAAGATACACTTTCCTTTCTGAGCTTAAAACTTGGAATGTTTTAATACAAGCTCATGACCGAGAAAAAATAATTTCTCGTTACGAGGATAAGTTATCACTAAAGGTAAACTTACCTAAAATGGAAGTCCGAGTTACAGTATGATATTTAACTGTATGTCATTGTGCATGAGCTTAAAAACTTCGAATGTTTTTAATATTAGCTCATGCCCGAAATTAATTTCTCGTTGTAAGGATAAGTTTATCATCGGCGATAAACTTTCCTTTCTTTGAAGTTTGGGGCATAATCTGAAATGTAATTATACGCCATTTACACGGCTTAAAACTTTTGAATAGTTTCAACGATAGCTCGTGTCCGAGAAAATTTAATTTCTCGTTAATGAGGATAAGTTTATCATCGGCGATAAACTTTCCTTTCTTTGAAGTGCGGGTTACAATCTGTCATGTGACTGCAAGCCATTGTGCATGAGCTTAAAAACTTCGAATGTTTTTAATATAAGCTCATGCCCGAGAACAAAATAATTTCTCGTTGTGAGGATAAGTTTATCATAGGCGATAAACTTTCCTTTATTTGAAGATCGGGTCATCGTCTGTCATTTAACGAGGAGCCATTGTTGTTAGCTTAATAGTAAATCCCCTGAAACACTTGATTTGTAGATATTAGTGATGTAGTGGTTTTACTACTCTTTAGGAAAAGAGAGCAAAAGTGGCAAGTATTAAGTGTCGGTTTAGGAAAACCAAGCACTAATGACCCAAAGTGGGGATCGTTCTCAAGGAGGCAAGTGCGTTATGTTAAGAGATGATTAATGGTTTGTGATTATATTGATGAGAAATGAAAAGAAGAAAAGAGATTAGAAGAGAATAACGGTTACGATAATGAATTAAACTAAGACGAATAGTCGTGCACGTAAAACCGTAATAAGTGACCAAATTAAAAATTTACCCTTAAAATTCCTAGAAAATTGCAATAAATCCTAAAAAAAGTAATTAGAGTTTACAAAAAATAAAAAATCACTCAAACCTTTTATTTAATTAAATAATATTTTTTAATGCTAATTAAAGCCCAAAAAATCAATTTAATTAACAAAAAGCCCAAAATGAGACTTTTTCACTTGTATAAAATGACTTAACTAAATTTAAAACTATTTTTGAAAATTTTAAAATTAACTAAAACTATTTAAAAACAATTAAAAACTATTAAAACTTAAAATAATTCTAAAAATTAATCTAATGACAATAAAAATATTCTAAAAAATTGTAAAATTCCTAACTTAATGCATTTGAACTAAGAAAAACGAAAAACTTTGAAAAATCTAAATTTTAATTTTTAATAATAAAATAATAATAAAATATTAATAAAAATCCAAATTTATATAAAATTCTAAAAAGTTGCAAACCTACTTATTTTAACCTAAATAACACAGAAATGAAGTTGAAATTAAAAAATACCCCTATTGGGCCATGAAATGGGCTAAAAGTCCAAACATTCCCTTAATGGGCTTGAAATAGGCCAAATAAGAAATATGTTGTCCAAATAAGCCCAAAATCTCCTATCTGACTTAAAATTTGATTTTAAGAACAAAACTCTGAAGGCCCAAAAGCTGAAAATGTGTTTAAGCTAGCTTATTTCAAAGCAGCTTATTCTTAATGGGCTTTTTGGCCCATTAAGCTATAAGCTGATGCCATAAGCTAAAATTTGACACACAAGCTTCTTTTGAGTTACTTAAGAGATCTGTACAAAGAAAATTGGAAAAAGCACAAGAAATAAGCCTGAAATAAGCCAAGACTCTCTTCACAAAACGACAAAATAGTCGTTTTTGAGTTCTAGACCACCTCAAGTGCTGATTCAATTTTCAAAAGCTTTTAAATGACTTAATTAAGCAAAATAATCAAAACGTTTTCAAATAAGCAAAAGGAATAAGCCAGAATAAGCAAATAAGCACTTATGTAAAAGTCAACTTAATGAGTTTTCTAGTAAAAAGTCAAAGTCAAAGTCTAATAAGCTCCAGATCAAATAAATGGGTCAAATGAGGAAGATCTGTCACAAAAATAAGTTGTTGCAAGTCTGGATAAGCCAAAATGGCTTATGAATAAGCTGTTTGATGTTTTACACTAGCAGGGCTAGTTTTGGAGGTTGAGCAGTGGGAACTTTTCCCCCTGCTTGACCAAATTGACTTTTTGTCTTATGTGGCTTTTTTGTGGATTAAAGTTAAGCAAAGGCACCCAAATGATAAGTTAATCATAAGGAGTCAATATAAGCAACAAAAACACAATTCCAATCAGCCATTCAGTGCAGTTAATTCAAAACATCCACAGACCTAGCCCAGATATGAACAATAAGCAGTTTTGGTTCAATAAGCAGTTTTAGCAAAAATCAGCCAGCCAAACTTTACCAAATGCATACACAAGCTATAATTAATTCAAATGAACAAATTTAAACAGGTCTCATGCAATGGTTCAAGGTCTAGATCAAGATTCAAGCACAATAAAGTTACTGATTAACAAAGAACATGCAGTTATGAACACTTGCGGATATACTTGACCACACAGCCAAATTCAAACACTTAAATCTTCTTAACAGGTTATGTTGGATATGATTTATCACTTTTTATACTAAGTCTAAGCCTAGAACTAGGTGTGCACCAAATCACAGTCCAAAATATCAACTAATCAAGATTTTATAAGCATATGATTGATTTATGTGTTCAAAAGCATACAACTTGCAGATTATCACTCTATTGCACTTCTTAAACAAGAACTAGTACCATACAGCAGCAAACACTTAACCAATAACACAATAACTTCAATATGTAATTGACCCAAACACCCTTTTATATTTTCAAATCAAGATTTTCAAATCAATAGTTGGATTTAGGTTAGCACATGCATACATAAGCATCAAAACATCAATCTTAAACACAAACAACAAGATTTGGAGCACAAGATCTATACATACACAAGTAAAACTCAAATATCACAAATATCCATTTTCTTAGCAGATTTTGAGATTAAGGGTTCAAACCTCATGATGTACATCCACACCCACGTATGTTTGAGCTGATGTGCCTAGCAAAACAAGGCACAAGCTTCCAATATCAGGCTGCTAAGATAGAACAAAGTTAGAAGCAAAAATTATCAAAACAGAATGGTGACAAAATGAAAAGAAATTTGATTAATGCAACCTTGTTCCCACACTTGATTATCCCCAAGTTATAAGCCTCACAACACCTTGATAACTCTTTATCAGGGTGCTATGATCCACTTATAGTCCAAGAATTCCAAGGTTTAAACCAAGCCTTAGCAAAATATCAGATTTTTAAATCTTGTACAATTTCTTGCACAAGGTTTAAAAACACGTTTTGAGATTCAAAATTAGTTAACATTAAACAATAACAAGCATATATAAAGATTGGCACTTGGTTTTTCTTCACAAATTCAAACTCTTTTCATTAAACATGAACAAGGATTTACAGAAAAGTGAACTAGGAAAAATCAAGAGCAACTGAAAATGAATAGCCTAAATGCCTTTATATAGGCTACAATGTTCATCTAGAAAGCATAAAAACATATAAACCCTAGTTGTGAAGTCCCAAATTTTCCCTTGAGGATTTTGAAACACTTGAGCTCATGTGACTGAATTTGGCTGCTTGTGTGAGTTGGCAAGGGTGAAATAGCATCCAAATGCCCATATTGATGCTTAGGATCAAAGCTAAACAAGGTGTATTGATTCCTTGGCAAGCTTTGGAAGTATCCTCAAAAACGTGTACATGGCATAGAGCATGTGAACTCTAGGGTGATGTGGCATTGGTTTTTAAAGTTGGGTTATGATTATGGCACTATTAATCACTAATCTGGAGATTATGGGAGGTTAATTGTTGTTTAAACAAGAATGCCCAAATTTGTTCTTCATGTGAATAGTGACGAGTTTGATCCAGTTTAGGGGAAAGATTAAGTTTAAAAACTTGTTTAGGCGCCAAAGGATTTAATAAACCTTAAACCGGATTAGTGGTTTATGAGGTGGCAATTTGGGAGGTTGTGATTGGATAAAAGGGGTGAGTGGGGCACGTGGCAGGCTGCCATAGGTCTAGGTATGTTTCATTGTCTGCCCATTTCAGTCCTCTATTTTCTTGTTTCTTTCATTTTGTGATAAATGGTGTAAAAACAGATTTCCTTTGTTAATGAAGTTTCTATTTTCACACTTTTGCTCCAAATACTTTTCCAAAGTATTTTTAGGGGTATTTCTTGCCATTTGTTGATTCTTGAAGGGCTGTTTTGTCATTTTCTTCAAAGATTATGGTCTTGAATTGTATGATTGACTTTTTGGATGACTAATATTGATAAGTCTTGATTGTTGAGGGACCATTCTTGCCAATTCTTCAAAGTGGAGGGCCCGTTTTGTAAATTTGACAAACTTTAAGGACCAATCTTGTAATTATGAATATACAAGGGTTTAAAGTGTCAACTCTTCAATATTAGAGGACCCTTCTTGCATAATCTTCAAATCATCAAGGGTTTTTCTTGGAAACTCTTCATTAGGGCTTGGTTCATTGTGCGGCTTCGTTTCCCGTGTTCGTTTTTGCATGTTTCTTCTGATCTTTTGTCATTTTCTCAATATCCGTCCCTAAATTACACAAGTAACAAACACAAGCATATATTTGGCATTTGATGATATTTAATGCATTTAAAGCCCGTTTTGGACGATGAGACTATGTATAAAAGTAGTCTCATCAATCAGCTTCTTTAGAAACCAACGCTAAGAGTTTCCTTAGTTGAATGGTATATAGAGATTTGACCGGTTTGTTGTTGTCGATCCTTGACTTTAGTACCTGTACTAGAATCAACAATTTGCATACTTTCACATGGGTAGCGATATCTATTTTAGAACCATGCAGGGGTTCACAGCCAACTTTGGTAGTGCAAGAGGGGAACATCCTTCCTGTAGGAACCCATTGAAGATTAACTGATTTGATAATCCTACCCGTGGGTTGCCACCTAAGATTGGATCTAGGCGACATGGTTTTCTTATGCACAACGGAAGACTTAGCGGTAGAAAACCTATTTCCTTTGGAAGTCCCTCTGTTATCACGAGAGTTTAACTCTTTCAAGACTTTAGAAACACAATTGGCATGATTATTGTGAAAACATTCTTCATGCATACAGAACAAACACCGTGTTTGAGATCCGAATGAGATCTAGAAATCCTAGTTCTTTCTTGTGTTATTTTCTTAGATGCATCTACATAGTGATTATTAGGCATGCTATTGGACCTATGTTGTGGCATATTCTTAGAACTATACCTAGAATCACCAGTAGCAGTCTTGTTCGTAGGTTTTGCAAAGGCTGATTTGATCACATTAGGCCTAGATAGTGGAGTGACTGGTCTAGAACTATGAACCATATCAACTTGGGAGGCAAACCGCAGTCTCAAGGATTTTGGTCGCTCAGATCTAAATACAGTTGGTTGACGAACGGACTGATTTTTAGGCGATTTCCCCAAGACTGATGGTTTTTCAAGCTTAGTGTCCATACTAGTACCCGTAATTTTCCTTAGCTCATTTTTTAGAGCAACTATAGCAAAAACCTTTTTCTGAACCCGAGCCTTTAAATCAGCATTTTCAGTAGTTAACAAGGTCATTGACTCTAGAGTTTTAGACCTCATCTCTAAGATAGAATTATTTAACTCATTACAACGCTGTTCTAAGGTCTCGTTTTCTTTTTGTAAAATGTCTTGAGATGCCAACTTAGATTCTAGCAAAGTAATTTGTTTCACAAAATTATCCTTTTCAGTGTTAGAATCTAGAATTTTTTGATCTAATTTTCGTTCAAGAATAACGTTTGAATTTTCAAGTTTTTCAAAATACTTTTCAAATTTATCAGTTTGGCATCCTCAAGATCTTTTGATTGTTGAGCTGAAATCGTTTCAACCTCTTCAATCCTAGAAGTAAATTTGGTTAAAGAAGCAGTCATAAGACATATATCATGATTTTTAGCATTTTGGTCACTTTCTCCCTCATTATGACTCACATCGGATGAATCAGAAGTGGTATCACCCTTTTCCATCCCATGTTTGGCATAGGTAGGTTCGGAATTCTCAACATGCTGTAAGTCATTGTTAGATACAATATTCAATTGCACCTCAACTTTTGGCTCTTCGTCATGCATGCTTTGACGTTAATTTATGACACTGCTATCATCATTAACCAAAGCGGTCTCTTATGAGTCATCCGTAAGACCATTAGTTTCCTCTGGCATCTGCATCAGATTTGCTTGCTTCCAATTATCATAAGCAATTTGAAGTCGTGATCGTTCTTGAAACAAATGTGTAAGAGAGGTCACGCATTTGGACAAAGTACCACAGAAGTCTTGAATCTCGGTATGCATGTCTTCAATGAATGACTGACAGAACACTGAATTTTCTTTCTTGGCTACATCGAATTAAAGAAAGGTCGAAAAATTGTTGCAATAGAACTTAAAGTGTAGATTCGGATTCAATGTGATTAAAGTCTTCTTTGTCAAGTTGCTGCTGAAGAATATCCAAGTTTATCATCATAGCCTTCATGAAGAAAGGAGCATCTTGACCAAATACTGCTACAAAAGATGGTTCGTAGTCTAGCTTGGTAAGCTCGTAGAGATGACATTCAAATTGTCTAAATGAAACCTGACATTTTTGTCTTGCTTCTTCTTTCATCTTCTGCAATTCTCCCTCTCGATATGTCAAATTCAATAAATCCATTGAAGTTTGATGTGGAGATGAATATAAGGATTACTTGTCGATCGATCAATGAAAGAAAGTAATTGTGTTTGTTGTTGTGTGTAGAAGCCGAGAAATAATGTTGAAATCCCCTAAAGTTGTGTTCTTGAGAAACCGAAAATTTCAAGGCAAACAAAAACTCACGAGTTAAAAATCTTCAAAAACACGTTTTTGAATAATCTTGGAATACTTGTCGCAATGTCTCAAAAGTCAACCTATCGGAATGTGATCGCAATACCTATCGGAATGTGATCGCAATACCTATCAGAATGCCTGATCGCAATGTTGATCGGAATGTCTGATCGGAATGTCTGATCGCAATGTCTGATCGGAATGTCTGATTGCATTATGTGATCGCAATATGTGATCGCAATATGTGATCGCAATATGTGATCGCAATATGTGATCACAATATGTGATCGCAATGTGTGATCGCAATATGTGATCGCAAAGTGTGATCGCAATATGTGATCGCAATGTGTGATCGCAATATGTGATCGCAATATGTGATCGCAATGTAAAACCATTATGAAGTCTGATGTGCACTTTTCTTGGATAAAACACAACCAAGTCAAGATTTTAAGCCAAAAAATGATCCAAACACCCAAAATTTTTGTGTTTTTGAGCAAAGAAACAATATCAAATCACTACCACACGTATGTAGATGATTTGTATCAACATTAAACCATAAAAACACGAAAAAAATTGGTTCGTATGATATAGATCAAACTAGGCACAAAAATCAAGAACACAAACAAAAAAATAAAACAATCATCCCATGGCTCTTGATACCAATTGATAGTTTATCGTAATCCTTGGATTATACAATAGATGGAATGATTACAAGAGAGAGAGATAGATGAAGATGTAGAGAGAGAAAGTAGAGAGAGGTTGGAGAAAATAATGAAAGATTAGATTAGAAGTGTGTGTAACGTGAGTACTAACACCCTCTCCAACTAAGAAGAGGGTTTATATACCCAAGCCCATGAGATGGGCTTGGGCTTACATTGGGTCGTCGGCCTACACATGTTGTAGGGTTGGCTTGGCCTTGTTTGTTTAGTATTAAGATAACTAAACTACGAGCTACTACTTAGACTAGTGTTAGAGTGACCGATCCTTTCTAATACGTAAAACGTATTTCCAACAAAGCCTTTTCACCCCCTTATATCGATTGATGATTCGCTTGAGCATTTATGATTGAGACTTGATTTATCTAGTTTCCATTTTCAAGGGGTGGATGGTCAAAGACATGGATAACTATCACTTAAGGAGTTAAGTTGTAGTGCTCAGTGTCACACTCACCTGTAGTTGTGTGTATTTCATGAGGTGTTTTACATCTTATACTTCTCTCTTATTTTATGTATAAGGTACTAAGAGACTTTTCTCTACACCGTTCGTCAATCAACAAAAGCGATAAGCGTAAGAAACAAATTTGGGGGATTGTACTTCAGTTTCAAGTTTGGAATATCAGGTTTACTTCACCAGTGGTCACTACAGATAGCCGAAAGAATACGAGGTTGGTAAGTTTAGCCGGAGAGTAAATGAGTAGAGATGTGATCAGCAAACTATTCTCTCGAGCAACTTGAGCTACAGAATGTCAACAAAGATTTCTGCTTCAGACATGAACATCTCGCGATTCTGATTGTACTTGTCAGATGATGATACCGAATGTTCTTAACCACCATACTTTTGACAAGAACATCTCACGATTTTAACCGTACACGTCAGATGATGCTTCCGAGTGTTCGTAACCATCAAACTTTTGATAAGAACATCTCGCGATTCTGAGCGTACACGTCAAATGATGCTTATGAGTGTTTGTAACCACCATACTTTCGACAAGAACATCTCGCGATTTTGACCGTACACGTCAGATGATGCTTCTGAGAGTTCGTAATGATCATGGGGGAAGAACGTTTACTTTGGAGTACTTAGTTCAACTTCCAGGGGGCGTATTCTACAAGCGTGAGAAGATTTGTTACAGATTTCTTGCATGTTCCCCCAAACACATAATCATGAAGACCAAAAATGTCAAGGTAGCAGTTACTTGGTGTGGTTTGCTTCTTCTTCTACAAAATTCCGCTGTGCACTTTAAATGTCAAAGATAGAAGATAGCTCAAGCTACAGGTTCTGCTCAAGACAGGATATTGGTTTGGGGGGAAGCTGATTAAGAAGCTTCGTAAAAAAGAAGTCTATGAAGAAATCTTTTCAAGACATGTAGTATGAATTGGGGGGAAGTTAATCCAGTTCATACATGATACAATGGTTCCTCAACAAGAAAAGACAAAGAGAATTCAAATTGGGGTACAAGTTTTTCTAGAAGACTTGAAGACAACGACGTCATCCTCAGCATTGGAAGCAAACTTATAACTGTCATATTTTTGTTGTATTTGCATTTGTTAGGAACATTGTAAATAATTCCGTATGTCTCCACATTGGGGGAAGATTGTTATCCTTAAATGTGAGCGACTAACGGAATTACAATAGTTTCATAGCCGGGACTTGCAGGGACTATTATTGTCATATGTAAGTAGTTCAAGTCCCGAGCTATATATACCCCTCCATACTTCCATGGAGGGGTGAGGTTCTTCATTTCTTGTTTTCCTTTCTCTCTCTAATAAAAAACACTTATTAGAGTATCTCTCTCTCTCTCACTACAATGGTTAAACATCTCTTCCACCCTCCCCGACATCCGGATCATAAACCCGTGTTATTAGTGAATCACAAGTTAACAAAGATTTATCTATGAAGATAATCTAATTACTAGGAGATATCCTAAGTCTAAGAAAGCCTTAATTACAGACACCTCAGCCAGCCCAACCCCTGTTAATCATGGACCTATATCAACTGCCTTTTATTCAAATGCAATTGTTCAGGACTTTCAAGAGACTTCAAATGATGAAGTGTATGACAGATCTAGTACGAAATACATAAGGGACTTAAATCAAGAATTTTATGAAAGAGCCCTTTTGGAAAACACAAAACGTTATATCAAAGTAACCAGATTTGCGGGAAATCAATCCACCAAGGGAATGGACTGTTTTAGATGTGGTAAAACGGGTTACTTTGCAAAATATTGTCTTTCAAAAACTCCTTTAGCCTCTTACAAAAGTCCAAATTCGTCATCAGAGAATGATAATTTTCAACCAAAGTTTACACTAAAACTAATTCAGGCTCCTTCATCTAACCAAAGCTTTTAGATCAATAAGAAAATTGAAAAGGATTACAGATCTGAGTATAAGAAGGTCAAAGCAAAACTTGCACTTTTAGAAGCTGGACCAACAAATGCTTAGGCTCAAAAACCTAGTCAAAACAAAGCCAAAGGGCTGGTAGCTGAGACCTTTGATTGGGATGATGAAGAAGTATCTTCAGAAGATGAAGAAGTCAGAAATCAAGTGTTGATGGCTCTAGCTTATGATGAACTGACTGTTGGAAAGAATCATGATAGAAATGGAGAATGGGTAGACATCGCCATGAGAAAGGTAAACATACTTCTATTTGTGGATTATGAATCTGACTGGAAAAAATACCTTTATATAAACATCGATTTATCGGTTTTTGAAGAGCAGAGATTAAACCTTCTTTCAAAATATAATAATTTTTGTTTTGAATTAAACGAATGTAGAGGAGATTTACTTATTTTGAAACAAGCTAAACTAGAAGCAGTAAGCTGTCAACTTCAAAACACTAAACTTACTAAACTTAATCATGCTCTCCAAGAACAACTTAAGGAAGAAAAACAAATCAATGAAAAATGGACAAATAGCTCCACCTTGGTCTCTCAGTGCATTAATAGTCAAATCCCTGCCCAAAAGAAAAATATATTGGGGCAAGTCAACTCACTGTGAAAACACCTACTAAGGAAATGAGTGAAAAGGCATTCCTCCCAGCCTCAATAGGGTTTGATCAAGAAATGATACCTAATTCAAAGGTTTGGGTTGAAAGATCAAATCCTAACAGTGTGTTACCAAACTTTAACACTAGAAAAATCTTGATACCTGAAACTGAGGCTATCAATGAAATGCTTGGACTTACTGAGAAGCCTGATGTCTCAAATAAATCTAGTAGCACTGAATCATCAAGTGTTACTGAGATATACATTCAGACTCCTTTGTATCATCTGAAAACACTTCAAGGACCAAGTCCATGCTCTGAGATAATGCATTTATCTTATCAGGAACACTCACCCAGAGGAAGAGTTGGTTTAGGTTGTTTAGAAAAAACAAAGTCTGACTCAAAGAATTTATCTAATAAAATTAAGTCAGGAACTTTCACTTAAAGAATAACTGAACCCACATCTTCCTCAGGTACTTCCACAAACTCAGTTGTTGCCAAGAGGAATTGGCTAAACTATTTCAAATGTTCATGGAAGAAAAGGTAAACTCAGCTTTAAAACTCAGGGTGAAACATTTGTGTCCTCACAGCCTGAATCATCAAAAGTAACAAATCAGAACATGAGTCTTCCAAGAATGTTAAAACCAAACCTAAGCATTCCTGTGAACTATGTCACTACATAAATCACACCAATGATAATTGATTTAGAGTACTCTATTGCATGAAATGCAAGAGTGATTATCACAGGACTGCTGATCATAATGTTTACATAGCTTCTATTACAAATGCTAATAGATATAATGCACAACCTTATAACTATGGGCCCATTTCTAAACAAATCAAGAAGTCTAAGGCTAAGCCTTTTCCACCATGTACACAATGTGGCATCTTTGACTATAGACTTGATGATTGCTTATATTATCCTGAGTGTGAAATTTGTGGAAGCAATGATCACTCTACCTTAGGGCACAATAGGATCATTATGGTCAGAAGAGGCATGCTAGATGAGTCATCTCAAACTATTGAATCCTCAGATAGATAAAATTGTAACACGTGTGGAAGCACTATTCATTCCACCTCAGACTATGTTGAGTTTGAATATTTCAAACGAGGTGAAAGATGTCAGGCTCCAAGAGCCAAAGAGCCTACTAGAAAGTGGGCTCATAAGAGAAACTGATCTGCCTCGTTATTTGTGCAGAAGCACTTCAAGGAGCCTATTTGGTACTTAGACATCGGGTGTTCAAGAAGTATGACAGGGGTAAAAAATTATCTACACAAATATGTGGTGCAACCAGGTCCCAAGGTGATATCTAGTGATAACTCATCTTGTATTGTTGTCGGATATGGTTCAATTAAATGTGGTGGAATAGTTTTCTCAAAAGTGGCGTTTGTAAATGGTTTGAAGTACAATCTCATAAGTATCAACCAACTGTGTGATGCCAAATACATCATTTAGTTCGATGATACAAAAGGAACAATATTTAATGCAAAAGAAATTATGTTGACTGCTCCAAGAAGGAATGATGTATATGTCCTAGACATGTCATCTGTGATTCCATCAAGAGCCTGCTGTCGGGTCTAAAAGTTGATGTGGCAAAAACTCAAAAGAAGAAAACGTGAGTTCTAACTGGAGCCGCTGACACATCAGCTTTAGCCACTGACAGTCTAGCCGCTGACACATATTCAAGACGTTGAAAGGAAGTCAAGAATTATTATTCTTGATAAAGATTCAAAATATTGTTTATCTTATTAAAAGATCTCATTGTTTATTCATTCTTATCTCTTGTAAACTATATTCCTTACACTATAAAATGAACCAAGGGTCTTAGGTTTTATTCATTCAGTTCTTACTATCAAAATATAAACCTAAAGTTATATGTGTGTTCTAGACATGGGATTAATGTATACACGTCTATATGTTATTTGTGTTTAATTAATACAAGTAACGTTGGGAGAAATTCATCTTGTGTTCGTTGTTCTTAACACCTTGTTAAACGTTTTTCATTCTATTCCGCCTTGATTCAAACAAATGAATGAGATTCGTTCCTAGCAGCCTAAAGATTCAGAATCTTAGGATTCCACAATTGGTATTAGAGCCTAGTGGCTCTGGATGCTAGGATCAACAAGGTGTTCGTGTCGAAGAATGGCGAAAAATCATAAAAATCCTTATATGATTTTATGGTCGGATCTCACTGTGCAACCATTTTCAAACAGATATATCTCAGTCGTTAACCGTTGGATCATCGTGAAATTCGTGTTGTAGGTTCTTGACACTTGTGTCTAGGATCTCACCGGAGTGATCGTTGATTTGATCAATTATGGGAGAGTTGTTGGCAGTCGAAGTTGACCGCAGAGAATGGATTTTTGATTTGTGTTTATGAATTAGGGTTTCTTCCAAACCCTAGGTAATTCATGTGTTGCTGCTGTTACTTGATGGAAGCTGCAGATTCTTTTCATAATGAGATTATACTAGCTTTGGTGAGTTGATTTTTGAATCAATGATGAACCCTAGTATAATCTAAGATACTATGGCTGTTCCAATATGAATATGTTCATGGTAGATTTGTTTTTCTGTGACTGATCAAAGATTGAAGATTTTTATTTTGTTTGATAAAGCAGACAAGAATGTCTGTTCATTGGCTGCTATTGATCGAAGGCAGAGGAAGCAATGACAGCAACGAGTAAGAGCTGGTACATATGATGTTTGTGGTCCAAGTCTTAGTATCTTTGTACGAAGAATTAGTATTACTTGACAAGGACATGTAACAGTATTTGATTGTGAGACATCAATGTGTAAAAGCTGTTGTGCTCCATGCTCGTTGTCATATATATTATGGATCAAGGTCTTCACGTGATTGATGAATGAAGCAGCAAATGATACATAAGAAAAGGAGGTAATTCGTCGTGATTTTTAGGAAGGTAATTTCTTCCTTATATATACGAACATGTTATATCTCTGATCTTATTTCCATATTCTGGATGCATATATGGGTGCCATATGTTTTATTGATATGGTCAATTAATAAGCCTTAAGTTACGGAAGTATACATATCTGGAGGCGACTAATTTTTGGAGATCACAGCTGATTGACTTGTGAATTTTTAGGATTTGAGATCGATCATATTTTATCTCCTATATTCGAACATAATATATGCTTGATTGATGTTTCCTATTTTTTATGGGATATGAATTGTTTTACGTGGCTTAGACTTGAACATTAATTCAAGACGTGGGGTGCATAAAACTAATCACACGTTACATATTTGGAAGCATCACGTGATAAAGTAATTTAGTTTGCGATCATATTAGTTCAAGGAAAAGTCTAAAGGATATTCACGTAATATATGGTAAGGTTATCAGACAGTAAAGGATCTCAGGTAAAGGAGGAAATGCTGCTGTATGGAAATTTGATTAGGTTTTGGCACACAAAACGAGGAGGTTATACGCACAGGTACATTGGATCTTTGTTATTATTCAGAATATCATTATGATATTTATGGCTCGGATATTTTTAGAAGAATTTATGATTGTAATGATATTTGATTAGATTATGTAATCTGGGTAGTCTTATGAAATTGTTATCTGTTGCCAAACTTTTACATATAATATGAAGATATTATTTCATAAAAATTCGTCATGAAGAGGTGTTGGATTAAGGGGAAGAATTCTTATGATAAGTTTGATGATTCGAAGTAGATTTTCGTGACATTGTATTCTATCATATCCTAAAGTTGTGGTGTTTTCCCAGTCACACTCACACTTTAAAGATAACTTGCTCGTGCTTATACGGTTAGTGACGGAGACTTGTCATATCTAGCAAATTAGGGTTGCTATCACTTGAAGGAGTTACATTATCGTACTCAGTGTCTCACAAAGGATGAGGATTTTGACAAGAGATCGAGGTCTGCTTATATTTTTACTAACTTGGTATAAGTTCGTCGTCACGTGGATAGTACAAGACATGGAATACAGGTTTCGGTCATTCTACTTCTACGTCAGGAATACTATATTTATATTTCTTCAAGGTCATTACACGAAGCCTACATTTGGAGAATCTTCGATTGCATACATTGTTTCCTTCCCTAATTGATGTGACAAAAAGGGGAAGATATCGATGCTTAACTTGAGGGGAAGCAATTTGAAGATGATGTACCACTTACAAGAGATGCACAAGAGTTTTTCCGACATCAACTAGGGGAAGATTGTTGGGTCTAAAAGTTGATGTGGCAGAAACTCAAAAGAAGAAAATGTGAGTTCTAACTGGAGCCGCTGACAGTCTAGTCGCTGACACATATTCAAGACGTTGAAAGGAAGTCAAGAATTATTATTCTTGATAAAGATTCAAAATATTGTTTATCTTATTAAAAGATCTCATTGTTTATTCATTCTTATCTCTTATAAACCTTATTCCTTACACTATAAAAGGAACCAAGGGTCTTAGGTTTTATTCATTCAGTTCCTACTATCAAAATGTAAACCTAAAGCTATATGTGTGTTCTAGACGTGGGATTAATGTATACACGTCTAGATGTTATTTGTGTTTAATTAATACAAGTAACGTTGGGAGATATTCATCTTGTGTTCTTTGTTCTTAACACCTTGTTAAACGTTTTTCATTCTATTCCGCCTTGATTCAAACAAGTGAATGAGATTCGTTCCTAGCAGCCTAAAGATCCAGAATCCTAGGATTCTACACCTGCTTCTTTGCCAAAGCTTCAGACTCAGTCAATTGGTTATGGCATAAGAGGTTGTCTCACCTCAATTTCAAAGACATTAATATATTTCTTAAACAAAACAAAGTCCTTGGTTGCCTTCTCTTGTGTACTCAGCTTGTGAGAAAGGTAAACACAAGAGAGCATCCTTTAAGCAAAATCAAAACTTCCCAATCAGGAAGTGTCTTCACTTGCTACATATGGATTTATTAGGACCTATCATTCAAATGTCCATAAATCATGAGAAGTATACCCTAGTCATTGTTGATGAATTTTCAAGATACACATGGGTATACTTCCTCAAGAAAAAGAGCCAGGCTCCTGAATTCATCATGTCTTTTATTAGGCAAGTAGAAAATTATAATGATACCAAAGTCAAGCAACTTAGAACTGATAATGGAACAAAATTTAGGAACCAAGATCTTGAGATGTTTTTGTAATGAGAAAGGAATTTCTCATAACTTCTCTTCTCCTTACATAACTGAACAAAGTGGTGTCGCTGAAAGGAACAATAGAACTCTCATTGAAGCTGCAAGGACTATGCTCAATGGCTCCAATCTTTCAAAACACTTCTGGGCTGAGGCAATAAAAATTGCATGTTACACTCAAAACAGAACTATAATTGTAAAAAGACATGATAAGAATCCTTATGAAATATTCAGGGAAAGGATTCGAGATATCAACTACTTTCCTGTGTTTGGATGTCCCGTGTTTATTAAAAATCAAAAGGATCATCTTGGAAAATTTGATGTAAAATGTGATGATGGATACTTCCTTGGATACTCTTTTGTCTCCAAAGCCTTCAGGATATTTAACATAAGGAGACAATAGATTAAGGAATCCTTTCATATCACATTTGATGAAAGTATGAACACCATAAACTTCACAAATCAATCACTGGAAGATATACGAATTAATGATTCATCAAGATACTCTCATGATAAGTATGAAAACAATTCCTCAAGATAATATCAGACTGATGTTGATGTATCATTTCACATCTCACCTCACAATAGGTCAATCACAAATCTGATCATAAATCAACATGTCCCTGAAGTTATTACCCCATCTACTCAGGATAATGAATCAAATGATTCAGCTAGTAGTTCAAACACTAAAGGGGTTGTCGATAGGTCATGTGACCTAACCACCATTGATATAACATCCAGTAGTTTTGGTTAATGTAATACTAATAAATATGTAATTGCCCGTTTGATAAATGAATAAAGAGGAGATTTTGCAAGAAGTTTTTGAATTTTTCTATAATATATGACTGAATTATGGAATATATAGGTTCTCAATATCTCAATTGCCACTTCAACATATTCTTATATCTTGTGAACAATATGTATGTATCAAGTCTGAGTTCTAGAAGTAATAATATGTATATACTATAAATAAGAATAATTCAAATATAACAAGGATGCCCTAAATTACTAAAGAACCATCAAAACTCTAGAAATTACTTTATAAACCAATGTTTCAAGCAATATAACTACATAATATGTATGTACAATTATCAAATACAATATAATAGTTATAATATATCATATAAAGGAAAGGTAATTAGTCATAAAACAATAATATTCACTAATCTCAAGCTAATTACAAGTAAATGACCTAGTAACCAAGA
The DNA here is from genome assembly GCA_025667525.1 of Glebionis coronaria. Classification (NCBI taxonomy): domain Eukaryota; kingdom Viridiplantae; phylum Streptophyta; class Magnoliopsida; order Asterales; family Asteraceae; genus Glebionis; species Glebionis coronaria. The sequence continues at coordinate 313,542,641 of CM046880.1, read as the reverse complement.
TTAGCATATAAAATCCATTTCACATTAAATTGAAGTATAATATTTTTCAAATAAATATAAAACTAAACTAAGTATCATAATAATTTAATACAATTATCTCAAGCCAAGTTACAAATTAATAAAGCATAAAGTACAAGTTATCAAAGCATAGGATCTTAAGCTCCCATAATTATACCTAGATTATGATTACCATATATAAACTCTTTAACTAAGAATGTAGAAACCTTATAAGTCATAAACATACTATATATGACCTAAAATAAGCTTACATTATGATATAAACACTAATCATCCAAAATAGAAAGTCATTAAGATTAGTAACCTAGAAACCCTTATATTAAGAAATCTACATAGAATTATTACCTAATCTTTTAGGATAAGTATAAAAACACTTACAGTATTTCTTTTAGGTTATAAGATTATGTTGAGACAATTTAAAAGTATCCTTAAGCACAAGGTACAAGATTTCAATGCATGACTTGTAAATTAGGTCAAAATAGGTATTTTCACCCTTTAGACATATTTACTTAGAATAAACTATTAAACCAAGTGTGGGAACTTATTAGACACTTAAAACACAATATATAGGACCTAAATTGAGTTTACATCAGTATCTAAGAGTAGGATGATGATTTTTACTACGATTTAAACCTAGATCATTAGAAACCCTAATCTACATTAGTTTTCTTCCCAAATTCACTTCAAGCCTTTGTTAAACTTAAAACCAAGGACCCAAATCTTTTGAATAGATTTTCTAAACCCTAATTAAGCCTTAATCATTCACTAATAACATTCCTAAGTCCCTAATCACCAAAATTACAAAGTATAAAGTTACAAGCCCTAATTTAGGACACGGTTTTAGTTTTTCCCACCAAAACCTAATTTAAACTTCTTCTCTACCAAATTCAAACCTTAAATCAGATATTTAGGATGTACCTAGATATTTTAGAGTGCCAACAAGTAGGTGCATAAGCTACTTGAACGCTACACATCACCATTCTCATACATATGTTTCCGTGACCTATTTTGAGCCATATGTTCAGATATTTTAATCCTAGAGTCTATAAAAATTTTTAGAGCTTCACTAGCATCCTTTAGTCACTAATCTATCCTTTTTACACGTTTTAGGATAGAAACTTGGAGCTTAAGGGTTGAAATGGGTATAAATAGGGGCGGCCGAACACTCCATGGAAGAACTTGCACCCTGTTTCTTGAGTATCTCCTACCCATTCTTCAGTTCCACTTCTATAAATATTATAGGACTCTTAGGAGCTATTTTGGAGCTACCTAGGTAATTTCTATATTAACCAAGATTTGATCTTATAATGAATTCTTAGACTTTTTATAATGATTAAATAATCTTATAAAGATAATCAAAAAGAAATTAGAGCATTTGATCATTTTAAATGAAAGTTATAACCTAAAGATGTCTTAAAACCTTAGTTTTGTAATTTACATGAAATAATGACTTAAAATCCATTTCAAAAGCTATAATTTTGGATAAATGTTGTTATTATGATTATAAATGTTTTTTGAAACTTTTTTTAAAATCCTAGATCATTTGGTACATTTTTGAAGTTGTTATATGATTTTTACAAGTATAGGGACCAAAACTATCATTTTTGAAAATATTTGACATTTTGGGCCAAAAGTGTCATTTTGTGAAATTTAAAGATATAACAATAAATATTGGAAAGTTTGAGACCCTAAGATTAAATATTGAGGGTTTAAATTGCAAATAATGAAACTATATACTTTAGGGGTTAAAAGTGTAATTATGCCAAAATATGAATAAAAGGACTATTTTTCCCAATATTAAAACTAAAGGCATAAAATGTAAATAATATACTATGTTTCATGTTAGTAGGGAATTTTGTACAAAGATGTTCCATCTCGATATTACGTTCTGACTGAGTGGTTGGGTTTACGATTTAAAGTGCCCTCGCTCCTCAAACGTTTATAGAATGAATTCTGAGTATGATGGCTCAAACAATGATACTATAAACCTAAAATATGTGTGTCAACTCAGAGTCCGTGAGAAAGTTGTGATTGGTTATATCAGAATAATTCAAGACTCTATAGGATAAGGTGTTTTCATAGCCTCACTTTTGAAAGTTTACAAATGATTTGAAAACCTGTGAGGGGGATATATGCTAAAACTAGAATACAAGTGTTTTTGTATGCTACCTGATATGATTATTGACACTACGTTTACACATTGCCATTAAGTCCTTTTTTAATCGTAACCGTTAATCATTTCTAGAAAATGAGCGCTAATATTGTGAATAGTACTATTGGAGACTGACATCTCTTATCTGGGCAAGTCGCACTTGCTGGAATGTCATATGGGTTTATACCTAGGCTAAACAGATATTCCTTATTTTGCTAAACTCAGGAGTCCGGCAAGCTACATGCATAAGGGTAATTTGTTGGTTTTATGTTATGTCAAGTAGCGGGGTACGAACTAGTGCAATAATAAATGAGAATTGATGAATTTAAAAATGCAGGGTGTATAACACTGTAGCCTTGGAGTCATACTTGTATTCAAACATTGTTTAAACCTATGAATTCACTTAACCGTTGTGTTGATTTTGTAAGCATATGTTTCAGGTGAATAAAGACTGGCGCTGCAGATGGTGGTGTCTTGAAAAGTTATCATTCCAATAAAACTAGATCTTTGGAAAAAGCCTCTGATGTATAGTTGTTTTATTTAACTCTTAATAATGAATGATAACAAGTTTTTAATAAAATGAATCTTTGAGCATTTTCTATTATTGTGACTTTGATACCTTTAAGTAATACCTTAGATTAGCTTCCGCTGCTATATGGTAAAAATAGGGGTGTTACAACTGAACATACTTCATTGGAAACCAATCATCCAATACTAAGTACTGAAGAAAAAATCCCTGACAATCATCAATTAACCACAAGTTCTAACCCACGTTCTCAGGATAGATGGTCAAGACAACAACACATAGAACTTGTGAATATAATTGGTGATGTGTCTGAGGGGATGCTCACACGCAGTCAAGCTGCTCAACTTTCTTCAGCCTCAACTCATGAATGTCTTTTTACAGATTTTCTCTCTAAAATTGAACCTAAAAAGGTTTTAGAGGCCCTCGCACACCCAAGATGGGTTGAGGCTATACAAGAAGAACTCAATCAGTTCCTTAGAAACAAAGTCTAGAAATTAGTTCCACTCCCTAAGGGAAAATCAGCTCTTGGCACAAAATGGGTATTAAAAAACAAGACTGATGAAAGTGGAACTGTTATAAAAAATAAAGGTTAGGCTTGTTATTTAGGGGTGTGGTCAATTAGAAGGTATAAACTATGAAGATACATTTGCCCATGCAGCAAGAATGGAAGCCATCATGATTTTCCTTGCCTATGCCACATACATGAACTTCAAATTATTTCAAATGGATGTGAAAAGTACCTTCCTAAATGGCAAGATCACTGAAGAAATTTATTTAGCTCAACCTCCTTGTTTTGAGAGCTCTTTGTTTTCTAACAATGTCTACAAACTAGACAAAACCCTATATGGACTAAAACAAGCACCTAGGGCATGGTATGAAACTCTCTCTACGTTCCTGATAATGAACAAATTTGTCATGGGGAAGAAAGACAATACATTGTTTATCTTTAGAACCAAAAAGGATGTTTTGCTAGTTCAAAGATATGTTGATGAATCATATTTTGGTCCACTGACTATAAGCTTTGCAGAAAGTTTGAAAAACTTATGACAAAGAAATTCAAAATGAGTATGATGGGTGAGTTAACATATTTTCTTGGACTACAAATCAAACATGGGGACAAAGGGATCTCAGTCTGTCAAGAAAAATACACCAGAGAAATACTCAAGAAGTATGACTTCTCCGAGTGTGCTTCAGTAAAGACCCCTATGGTTCCCCCAAACAACTTGGGTCCTGATCTAACTAGTAAACTAGTCAATAAAACCCTATTCAGGGGAATGATTGGATCATTAATGTACCTAACAACAATCAGGCCTGATATCCAGTTCTTAACCATCTTATGTGCAAGATATCAGACCGATCCCCAAGAATCACATCTTACTGTTGTTAAACAAATATTTAGGTACCTGAAGGGTACTCCAACATTGGGTCTTTGGTATCCTCGTTGCTCGGGCTTCGATCTTAAAGGATACTCAGACTCATACTATGCTGGTTGTAACATGGATAGAAAAATCACCTCAAGTGCATGCCAATTTCTTGGTGGCAAGCTAGTTTGTTCGAGTTCAAAGAAACAACAGTAAGTAGCCATGTCCTCTGCTGAGGCTGAATATGTGGCAACATCTGGTTGTTGTGCAAACATCCTTTGGATGAAAAGTTAACTCAGGGACTACAATGCTGAATACAAGGTAGTTCCTATATTTTGTGACAACACTAGTGTTATTGCCATATCAACCAACCCTGTCCTACACTCAAGGACAAAACACATAGACATAAGATATCACTTCCTCAGGGATCACATCATGAAAGGTGATATTGAATTACACTTCATTCCAACTGAATATCAGCTAGCTGATATTTTCACAAAACCATTAGATGAACTAACATTCACTAGACTGAAAGCTGAACATGGTATGCTGAACATCGACTAATCAGGCTCCCTAATGATGTTTTGTTCAGTATAATGTATATTCTTATCTACTCCCTGAAAATATCCTATGTCTTCCCCTTGACACGGAGACATATTAAATGAGTAACTAAATGCTCTAAGGATTTAGTTACTTATAATCCTAGGTTGGTGAGTCAGAACATTAAATAAAGAACAAATATTCCTAGTTTGACTGTCATCAACTAGTCAAAGGGACCCACTATCAAAATTACCCACTAAGCATTTATTGCTTGCCTCTTCAAACTCGTGTCATTTTAAAACTGTCCTTTCAACTGTACATGACCCCACGTCATCTCTACAAAAAAACGATTGGTATGCAGTAACGGAACAGTTGTCGAGAAAAATAGGGTACCACTTGGGTACAATACATTTAATGCGGATGCAAAAATAATTCAAAATTATTTCACATAATCATATGTTCACATCCGAGCCTATAAATACCCCAATTTCACATAAACCACACACAAAAGTTTTTAGCAATTATACTTTGCAAAAAGTTTCTATCCAAGCAAAGTGTGAGTTCAAAGTTTGATTCAAGCAGGGGTATCTCAAAACTGGTAATCACATCATATACTTGTTTTATTCATATAACTTCTACGTGTATTGAAATCAAGTTATTTAGTGATAACATCCTTCTTTTGATTCACATTAAAAAACTTGCACTAAATCACTTGGTGATAACTCGTGATTTTATACAAAGAAACAAGTCTTATTTTGATTATCACAAGTGCCATTGTCCTTTTTAAGAGTTCAAAACATCATATCTTAAATGGCACTATCCATAGCTATTCCATATAGGGGGAATTTCAGTCACCCTCGTAATATATCAGCCTACAAACCTATTTACAAATTTCTTAAAAATTTTGATTGTGCTGATGCTTTTACTAACACCCCTCAGTACTATACCATGACTATCTTAGGGAGTTATGGTATACTGTTGTGGTTGTAACCCCAACCCAAAGTCCTGAAGGATCTGAGGGGTCTGAGACCAAGTCACATAAGGATCGGTCATCAAGTTCACTGTGAACAATGAGAAGACACCATTGACTTTAGACTTTAAAACGTTTTGTGAAGCCAGTGGACTTGATTATAACAAAGGAAGCTATGTTGAACATCTTGACAATGAGTCAATTAAAAGTGACTTCAAATATATCGGGGTCCCTGATTGTAGAAGTTTTACACACTTTCTTTAGGAAAAACAAGAACGTAAATGAGCGGTAAGTATTAAACAAATGATTTTAGAAAAAATCAAATGCTAATGACCCTAATGGTGTGAAAAAAGTTCGTTTCCTAAGGAGGTTTATTATGTGTGAATAACTTGTAATGATTTTGGATTAATATTGAGAAAGAAAAGATGAGAAAAGAGGATGATGGATATGATAAAATTAAACTACGACGACAAAACGTAAAACCGTAAAAATAGACAAAATAAAAATTTGCACTAAAAATTCCCAAAAAAATACCAAAAATAACTAAAAATCCAATTAGGGTTTACAAATGATCAAAATTTTTTCAAACCATTTATTTAATTAAATATTACTTTTTAAATGCTAATTAAAGCCCTAAAAATAAAATTAATTAATAAAAAAGCTCAAATAAAGATTTTTCAATTTGTAAAACTCTAAATCGACTTAATTATACTAAAAAGTATTTTTCCAAAATTTTGAAACTATTAAAACTATTTAAAATGAATTAACTAAAAATAAAATATTAAAATAATATTAAAAATTCCAAAATCATAAAAATTTATAAAAACTTGCAAACTATTTTATTTTAACCTAATTAAACATAAAATGAAAGTGAAATTACCAAAATACCCCTATTGGGCCCCCCAAAGGGGCTAAAAACAAAAACAACAAGCTTAATGGGCTTTTTAGCCCAATAAAAATCAAACTCAACCAAATAAGTCCAAAATCACCAGTTTGACTCAAAATTCAATTTTAAGCATAAAAATCTAAAGACCCAACAGCTGAAAATATGCTTATCACAGCTTAAATAACCAACAGCTTATTCTTATTGGGCCAAATAAGCCCAATAAGCTATAAGCTAATGCCATAAGTTATGTTTGAATACACAACATTCTATTGAGATTATAAGCCCTTTTGCAAAAATAAATTTTGAAAAAGCTCAAGTAATAAGCCAGAATCTTGAAAAGAACTTTTTCACAAAACGACAAAATAGTCGGGTTTGAGTTCTAGAGGGTTTCAAAAGCTGATTCTTTTTGAAAAAGCTCACAAGTAGCTTAACTAAGAATAATCAAAAAGAAAAATCATAAAAAGTCATGTAGAATATGTTGTAGAAGCAAATAAGCTGGCTGAAAAAGCCAAATAAGCTAGTTTTCTAGCAAAAGCTTAACCAAATGAGCTGAAACCTTTCAATATTAATAATAAGTTGAGAAAAATGACACATATAACAAAAACCAAATTGTTGCATGTACCAATAAGCAGAACTAAAAAATAAGCCAAATATAGCTTATTTGACCAAAAGTCAAAGTGTTCCAAACTTAACCAAATTGCCAGGGTTTGTTTATGAGCTTGTTTTGAGCAACTTTTGTGATGGAATCAAGGTTAAATCCCTTTGAATAAAGAGGTCAGTTAGTCAAATGATTTTCAGTTTTGGACAAATATGGCCAATAAGCCAGTTGGCTTATAAGCACTCAAACAGGCAATCCAAATAGCAAGAAACACTCACAAGCAACAAAATAACAAGAGTCAAGCAACAAATCAGCAGGGCAAGCACTATGTAAACAATAGCAAAGCACAAAAGAGGTGGTCCCTTTGCTGATGCAAATGACCACTTTAGCCACTTTCAATAATCCCTAGCTCACTCAATAAGCCACCAAAATCAAAAAACAGATAGAGCACATATAGCTTATCACAAAAACTCTTCCCAAACCAAAAATCAGACACTCAATCCAACCAACAAAGATTTTATAACTTCTGATGTGTTTGACCAAATTCAAACCAATTTTAGCAGATTTTACCAAAACTTCCAAACTCTTTTCCAAACCTTGTGAGACTTAACCAATGATCAAAACAAGTGAAAAATAGCTTGTTTAGTGTAGAAAAATACTAAGAACCAAGGTCACAAGGCCACAAGGCCTTTTGATCCCAAAATCCAAACCACCTTGTTTTAGTCCTTTTTCAAACAAACTTTTGATTTTCACAAACAACCTACTGATTTTATGATCCTAATATCTCAACTAGATGACAACTAGCAGATCTAAATAATAAAAATCAAAGCACAAACACAAGAACACATAATCACATAGAAAAACTCATAACAGATTCAAACCAAATATTTTTTAGGGAAAACTTAAAGAAATCAATACCTGTCCTCCACAACTTCTTAGGAGGATCAGCAATGCTCCTTGGACCACTCTCAACAACTAGAGAGTGACCAAGGTCCTTGAACAAAGGAAGGAAGGTCTGTTGATGGTTCAAAGTAGAACCAATACCATAAATCAATGTGTTGGAAATAGGTTTTACATATTAGAAAGGATCGGTCACTCCAACAATAGTCTAAGTAATAGCTCGTAGTTTAGTTTTACTAATATTAAGAAAACAAGGCTAAGCCAAACCTACAACTTGTGTAGCTCGGCCCAACTTGTAAGCCCAAGACCATCTTATGGGCTTGGGTATATAAACCCTCTCCTTAGATGGAGAGGATGTGGTTTCATTCATTTTTACACATAGTTATTCACTTTCTCTCTCTAGAAGTGTGTGTGAAATCTACCATCTTTTTATCTCTTTCTCTCTCTAAACATAAGCAAGATTTACAATACCATACAAATGGTATCAAGAGCCATAGGATGATTGTATTGTTTATGTGTTTGTGTTCTTGATTTTTTGTGCCTATTTTGATCCATTTCATACGAACCAATTTTTTTTTTGTGTATTTTATGGTTTTTTCTTGATAGAAATCTTCTACATAGTTGTGGTAGAGATTTGGTATATTTAATTTGGCTAAAAACACAAAAATTTTGGGTGTTTTGATCATTTTTTGGCTTAAAATCTCGAATTGGTTGAGTTTTGTCCGAGAAAAGTGGGTACTATTTCGATAGAATCCATCGGAAAAGGGTTTCGATATTCCAACAGCTTCCATCGGAAAAAGGTTTATCATTCCGACCATTATTCCGACGGGTATTCCGATAGAGGTATTCCGATCGTTATTCCGACGGGTATTCTGATAGAGGTATTCGGACAGGGGGTATTCCGATAGGTTTATTCCGACAGGGGGTATTCCGATAAGTTTATTCCGACAGGGGGTATTCCGATAGGATTATTCCGACAGTAGTATTCCGATAGTTTACTCCGACAGGGGTATTCCGATAGATTATTCCGACAGGGTATTCCGATTAGTTATTCCGATCAATATTCCGACGCTCCAAAAATTATTCCTTATAAAATTTCGAACATTTTTTCTCGTGTGTTTTTGTTCGCTTTGGAATTTTTTGGTCATAGAGAACATATTTTAGGGGATTTCAACATTGTTTCTCGACTTCAACTCACAACAACAAACACATTTACTTTCTCTCATTGTTCGATCAACTTTTGTAAATCTAAACTTATCAAAATGGAGTACACATCTCTTACGGATAAGTCCATCCTCTCGGATACGGATAATCGTCCACCAATGTTGGAGAAGACTATGTACGAGGATTGGACTTCCCGAATGGAACTTTACATGTTGAACAAAGAGAATGGACATCTCATTTGGGCATCGGTGCTCAATGGACCATTAGATTATGGTACTGTGACGGAAGGTACAGTTACTCGTCCTCGCACAACGGGTGAATTGACCGGAGATATGAAGATTCAAGACAAATGTGATAAGTATGCTACAAACATCATTCTCCAAGCCCCTCCTCTAGATGTCTACAAACTCGTCAGCAAACATAAAGTTGCAAAAGAGTTATGGGATAGAATTTGTGTTCTAATGCAAGGCACCTCGTTAACTAAACAAGAACGAGAGTGTAAGCTATATGATACGTTTGATAAGTTTGCCTATGTTCCCGGGGAGACTCTCAATGATTACTACTTGAGATTTACTCTTTTGTTGAATGAGCTCAATAACTATGGCATGGAAATTCCTACGTTTCAATTAAACACCAAGTATTTGAACACCCTTCCTTCAGAATGGCGTAAGTACGTGACGGCTGTTAAGTTGGCTAAGGACTTGCATAACACATATGTGGATCAACTTCAAGCTTTTCTTCAACAACACGAATGCCATGTGATCGAGGCTCGGTTGTCTACACCACAAGTACGTGATCCACTTGCCATGTATGCTTCTCAACAAATGACCCCCCCCAACAAAACATGGCTTACACTTATCAACAACAATCATACTTGCAGCAACAACCACAACACACATATCAACAACCTCAGCAACCATCTTATCAATCAGTAATGATGCCACAACAAGCATATCAACAAAGTGTTCTTCCAAAGCCTTATCCACAACTACCAGCACATCAGGCAACAACCTCACAAGCTAACACTTCTCCTATGGGCTATAATCCTCAGCAAGGATATTTTCCAGTTGAAGCACCACAAGCACAAGCCTTCTACTCCAATGAACTTCCACCAATTCAACCACCGGTCTTTACTCCAAATGATATGCATACTGATGTTTTAAACCATCTCACTACCTACTTGTCAAAACTTGTTGCTACTAGAGGTTTTCCACCAACGAACAATCAGCTCCGCACCTCTTCAAATCCTCGACAACAAGCCACTGTTCAAGATGGTCAAGTGACGGTGCAACCTATTCAGGGAAGGCAAAATTCATATGGAACTCCTACAAGGACCGTGAATGCTCAAGCTGTGAATTCTCAAGCTAATGGAAATGGAAGCACTGTTGGTCCACAAAAGGTTGTGACTTGCTACAATTGTAGAGGACAAGGTCATATGGCTAGGGAATGTACTCAGCCAAAAAGGAGAAGGGATGCAACATGGTTTCGTGAGAAGATGTATTTGGTCGATGCTCAGTCTAAGGGAAAGATTTTGGATTCAGAAGAGTTAGCATTTCTTGTAGACCCAGGGGCAGCAGACAATGAAGGCATTGCAATCGTTTCCACTTCTAATGCAGCTTATCAAGCATATGATCTTGACGCATATGATTCGGATTGTGATGAAATTCACTCTGCCCAAGCTGCTCTCGTTGCTAATCTCTCTCCCCACGGTTCTGATTTCGTCAGTGAGGTACCAACCACATCTAATAATATTCATGATAATCCACATCATGTTGAGCATGACAATGACAACCTCGAACTGCATTCGGGAACTAGTAACTCAAATGATGTGGTATCCAACCCAACATATTTGAGTGAACCTCAACCAAATGCTACGATGGGTATGGAATTTTATGATCAACGTGACTTGGTAATCATGCCTAAACACATTATTGATAACATGAATGTGGCCGTTCGACAAACCATAGATATGAATGCCAACCTAACCGCTGAGCTTGCGCTGTATAAGGAAAAGGTCAAAACTATTGAAATGGTCCCTCAAGCAGATAAAATAACTTATTCTAAATCTGACCAATTTCGTTTTGAAAAGATTGAACACTTAAACGAAATAGAATCATTAGAAGCTACTCTTTCTTTAACACCTCATTTTGATAATGGAAATGTCACATGTAATTATGGCGTGTCATCAAAGCATACAAGGAAAAATGTCTAAACATTACATGACCATAAAAGGAAAATACCGGAATTAAACATCGGTAGTCCAAAAGTAAAGCTCATCACACACAAACATAGTATAGTAAAGGAAAGGACTAAACAATGTCCATAGCAATGTATCCAGAGAAAGGAAATGCATAAAGTAAAGAAAGGCTAGAAAGCTTCCAGTCCATATGCATGTACGCTTAAAGTCTACGAGCGTCCCTGAGTACCTGCCGTTTTGGGAACATAGAAAAGGAAAACGGCTGAGCAATACGCTCAGTGCACGGATGTACAATAAAGCATGAATAGGATAAGCATATAACATATAACAGCGGAAGAAACTAAGTCCCGAGTAATATGGTTAAGTCTTGATATAACTGGTTTTATAGTTTGAAAATATTTATGTTTATCTTGTAAAAACTGTTTAATCGTATTTTACCATTAGCCAATATAGGTCATGAAAATCCACCGTGCATGAATACTTGGAGGGGTGACCTCATCATGCAAATTAGAGGGGCTGCCTCTAATTTAATATACTGGTTTTTGGGTAGGAGGGATCAGCTCCTTGTGAAGGATGCAAGGCACACACCACATTCACCATGAAATCCTGACTGAAAACATGTAACTAGGATGCACCCATACGCCCCACATGATAATATAATATAAATGGCCAAAAGCTAAAGGGACGCCATGAGCAATCACTCTGCCATGGTGAAGTCATAACATCAGTGCCTCTAATGTTATGGTTATGGTACCTCCATAACTAGGTGAAACTGGTCATGCATGTATATGGCTATAGGTATTCTAAATTAAACATAAGCAAATCAAACACATAACTTATACTACGGGAAAACATTTGGCTGCATACGGGGAATCCTAATAAGGAAAGAATGTCCATACTGAAAGGACGGGAATCCGTACCTTATGTCTAGTGAACGAAGAAGACGAACTAAGAGGAATCCTACTTCCGTATCACTAATGCTACATAAATACACACATGAATGAGTATCTGCTTACTAATACGTAACTGATTTTATGTCATGTCTTAGCTTATTTTACATGTTCTTACCATGTTTTACTGTTTTATGCCTTAAACTATGTTTACCTTATATTCTGTTTACTCTGATTAAGTATTTCTGGTATTTCATGTATTATTATACTTACTGTGTAATAATAAGTAACTTTCCAAAAATAGCAGGTTTCCTAAAATAGAAAGTTTCCAAAAATAGAAAGTTTCCAAAAATAGAAAGTTACCAAAAAGAGAAAGTTTCCAAATATAGAAAGTTTCCAAAAATAGAAAGTTTCCAAAAATAGAAAGTTTCCAAAAATAGAAAGTTTCCAAAATTAGAATTACTGCTTAAATAGATAAGTGTCTAAAAATAGAAAGTTTCCATAAATAGATCAGCTGCCTTAATTAAATAAGTTTCCATAAATAGATTAGCTGCCTGAAATAAATAAGTTTCTAAAAATAGAAAGTTTCCATAAATAGATTAGCTGCCTTATTTAATTAAGTTTCTAAAAATAGAAAGTTTCCATAATTAGAAATAAGCTGGTTAAATAAGCTAAGTATATAAGCCTAAGTGTTTTCATGATTATTTTCTAAGTCATATGATATAATGTATAGTTTATTAATTATTTCATGTAATTAAAATAAACTATAGGTTAAAATATTTAATTAAAGTATAACATGTTTTTAATTAAATAAAGTTAAATACTTTGGTTAAAACATGTATTATTATTTATTAATAATATAACCTAAGTCATGTTAATTAATTAATTATAACCATGGTTTTTAAATAATTAATTAATTATAAGTCTAAAAATATAAAATACTTAGGTTAATAATTTCATGATTTTAATAATTAAAATAACCTAAGTCATGTTATTAAATTAATCATGTCATGTTTATTAATTTAATTTTAACATAAGATTATAAAAAATAATAATCTTAACATACACCGTGAACCGGATCTTGACTAAGAACCATGAACCGGACATGAAATCGACACCATACCCCGAACCACTTTGGGGTTCCCCTTGTCTTGTTGCTGTCGTGGGACCCACACCAACCAACCGGGACCATATGGTCTCGGTGGTGGTCGAGTAGCCAAACCGAGACCCCCTTGGGGTTCGGTTTAGGCGCCGGCCAAAAACAAACACCCCTAAAACACCCTTTTGATTTATTCCAAAACCAATTCCATGTTAGATCTATGTTTTAATTAGTTTTTTTTTAAAAACACATGTTCTTAATTATATAATAGATCGAATCAAAAAGAAAAGGGTTAAAAGAATTTACCGAATGCGTGGATCTAAACAAGGATGAACAAACACGAACACTTGCCCTAAAACCAAGATCAAAGATCAAATAAACACCCCCTTGGTGTGTTTATGGGTGGCGGCCAAAAAGAAAAAAAGGATAAGGAAGAACTTTTTAGGTTTTTGTAAAAATCCTCTATAAAGTGAAAATGAGTAGTGATTTTTCCCTTAACCCCTCTTTAGTGAAAATTGAGATGGGCTTGGCCCATCTCTCCCTTGTTGCCGCGGGTAGGGCCCCCACATGGGGTACCCGTACCGTTTTCCGTGTCTCGTTGTTTAATTTCTCGTGATTATTTGTGTTCGCGTTTAATGTGTTCTCGTTAAATAATTACCGTGACCTAATATATTTATTTACGCTCGTAATAACTATATATACGTAATTAATAATAGTTCGTGATTTAATTACGTTCATGATTTCATGATCGCATGTTCGTGATTAATTATCGTTAAATAATTATTGCATGCTCGTGCGTAGTAAATACTTATCGTGTTCTAACACGTACGTAATACGTAAAATCCTAACACGTAATTGTAATCATGCTATAATAGGAAAGTTTTACGTACGATCTTAAGGGTACTATTCATGGTAAAAGCATGCGGGTTTCACACTTTCCAATGAATTAAAAGAAAAAGAGTCGGTTGTAAATGAGTTTCAAAAACTTAAAATGGATTTCGAAACTCTCGAGTCTAAAAAGTTTGAATCAGAAATTAATGCTACCAAACTTCTTAAATTCAAGGAACAACAGCTTTTAAAACAATACGCTTCCGCAGAAAAGGTTCATCTTTTAACTAAATCGTTCAAAGAACTCGAACTTAAGCGTCTTGAAGATTTACCACCTAATCCCGGTTATGCAAAACAAGCTCAGGAATATATTCCTTGTCTATATGATGTGACCATAATTGGCATATCGAAAGAAGCACCTTATGTTCGTAGTGCTGAGGAGACACAGTCACTTACGAAAGAAACTCATTCTGAAATGCTTTCAAAATTCCATAAGCTTGATTATGTTCAGCACAATAAAGATCATTTTTCTAAAGACACGTATTCCTTTACAAAACGAATTAGCTCAATTAACAGTTTTTGTGCCTCAAAGTTTGTCAACGGAAAACCTTCCTAGTACGTCTCCTACACTTGTCAAAAAGGATTTAACTAAGTTAATTCCACCGGTAAGTAAGGTGTCGGATAGCTTAAATGTAGTGCACCAACACTTTGCCGATTTTGATAAGGTCATTACGGAACGTACGACGGCTACGGCCATAACGGAAGGTGAATGGAATTTTGGGCACACTAGAGCTGCGTTCCGAGACGAAATTGATCCATTTGTAAACAATGTTAAAGCTTGTCTTAGTAATATTGATCAAGACTTGTTTTTGGAAATAGAAGAAGTTAGACGTGTTTTTAATGAAATGGATGATGCTTATGAAAACAGTTTACTTGAAATAGAACGAGTTTCACGCGAAAATGATCAGCTTCTGAAGCAAGTGATGTCTCATGATATTGTTTCCGTCTGTGTGAATAAAAGTGTTGATAATGATTCTATTGCCGCATAATGTTGAATCTGTGGATAATGTGGTAAATAGTACGTGTCACAAATCTGACGCTGAATTTTTAAACCTTCAAGATTCGTATTCTTCGCTTTCAAAACGTTTTGATGAGATTCAAACACATTGTATTTCCCTTGAATGCAAGCAAAAATTTATTCAAGAGATCTTTGAAACGTCATTTGAAGGTGTTAATATCGATGATGCAAATTTTCAAAAGAATTTTTGATTGAATTTACAATCAAAACAGCGTCAGCCAAGTGACAAGGTTGCTAAATCATTGTCGATAGACATAGAGAAATCTAAGGAGATTAACTGTGTGAACGTACTTGATGCTGCTGAGAATTTTAAACTTGATCTAGATAATCGAGTTTCCAAGATTTGTCCAAAGTTGATAACTTAAAACAGAAAAATACACGACTCTTCGATTCAGTAAAGCCCGCACGTGCTGATACCACTGCACATAATCAATCATTGATTAAACAATTGAATCGAAAATCAGTGGAAATATCTGATTTGAGGGAACAAATTTGTGATAAAAATCTGGCTTTGACTGAGTTTAAGGAAACACTTCGTACCCTAAAAGGTAAGAATGTTGTGGATAACGCAACCACTGTCTCAGCACCGTCCTCTAGTGCCATCAAAGTGAACCTCATCGCCGTCACGCCATTTAACAAGGTCCCTAGGACAAAACCATCTCAAACATTGGTCACTAAAGATAAGGCAAAATCAAAACCAGCTTATAATATTCCCGTGTTACCTTCTACAGGAGTAAGCACCACTACTAAGGCTCAAAGATCTAAGCTTAAAAGAAACAAGAAGAATGATAGGATCTTACCCCCATCTAGTAGTAAAGTGAAAAAGAAAGTAGAAGCCCATCTTAGGAATGTTATTTTTATTTTAAATATAAAGAATCATGTAGCTAAACCTAAAGGCTCTACGGTTGTGCGGCGTTCTAAGCCTACTGTGAATTTTAATTTGAAATGTTGGAATTGCAGTGAATGTATGTATTCTAGTCGTCATGATTCTTGCCTTATTGACCATGTGAATGAGATGAATGCCCGGAAAAATGGATTAGAATGGAAACCGATTGGGAAAGTGTTAACCCAAGTTGGTTGGATGTGGCGCCCCTACTAGTAGAACTTTCACTATAGTAGGAAATACGTGCCCTTTCACTAGGATCACTCCCACTAAAGCGAAGAAAGTGTGCCCTTTATTTAGGAGTACCAAGGCTACCAAAACACAAGCGTGTCCTTTAACTAGGAACACCGACACTACTGTAGGAACCAAGTGCCCTTTAAATAGGTCTACTCCCACTGTAGTGCCAGCTAATACTCCAAAACCTAAGAAAGTTAGAACTGTAAAACCTGTTAGTGCTAAAACTCACATTAGAAAACGCAGGAAATCTAAAGGTCACACAAATATTAGCAATTCTGATAATGTTATCTCTGTACCTGCTAACAATCCAGAACCAATAGTTTCCAATGCATTGTCTACTGTTGTTGTTGAAAACAGGTGGTCCAAATTGTTCTCTGGTATTTGGACGCTGGTTGCTCCAAGCATATGACCGGAGATCGCTCTCAGCTCAGAAATTTTGTCAGCAAGTTTCTTGGTACGGTTCGATTTAGAAATGATCATATTGCAAAGATAATGGGTTATGGTGAATATCATATTGGGAATGTTATAATTTCAAGAGTGTATTATGTGGAAGGTCTTGGTCACAACTTATTTTCCGTGGGACAATTTTGTGATGCAAACCTAGAAGTTGCTTTTCGAGAGCATACCTGCTTCATTTATAATTTGGAAGGGGTTGATTTATTGAAAGGTACTCGAGGGAATAATTTGTATACTTTGTCTCTACAAGACATGATGGCCGCTTCTCCAGTATGTCTTCTCTCCAAAGCATCGAAGACTAAGTCATGGTTATGGCATCGACGGTTATCTCATCTTAACTTTGACGCTATATCATTTGGCGAAAAACGAACTTGTTCGTGGTCTTCCTAAACTTACATTTCACAAGGACCATTTATGTTCCGCGTGTACAATAGGGAAAATCACTAAGAAATCATACAAACCCAAGTCTGAAGACACCAACCAAGAGAAACTTTATTTGTTGCATATGGATCTTTGTGGGCCAATGCGTGTTGAAAGTCTTAGTGCTAAAAGGTACATCCTCGTCATTGTCGATGATTACTCTCGGTTTACATGGGTGAAATTTCTTACAACAAAAAATGAGGCACCTAAATTTATCATCGGATTTCTCAAGATGATTCAAGTGCGTCTCAACACTACTGTCCGACGCATTCGTACAGATAATGGAACCGAATTTGTGAATCAAATTTTGCGTGATTATTATGAAGAAGTTGGCATATCTCATGAAACATCCGTTGCTCGCACTCCACAACAAAACGGTGTCGTTGAAAGGCGAAATCGCACACTTATGGAAGTTGCTCGAACGCTGTTAATTTATGCAAAGGCCCCATTGTTTTTATGGGCAGAAGTAGTATCTACAACAGTTTTCACCCAAAACCGGTCACTAATTCGTAAACGCCATGGTAAAACACCGTATGAGCTTCTACATGGTAAAGTACCAGATTTATCATATCTTCATGTATTTGGTTCTCTTTGCTATCCAAATAATGATGGTGACAATTTGGGAAAACTTCAACCAAAGGCTGATATTGGTATTTTCATTGGTTACGCACCCGCAAAGAAAGCATACCGAATCTACAACCGTAACTCTCGCAAGATCCTCGAAACTATGAATGTTGATTTTGATGAGCTGACAGCAATAGCTTCTGAGCAAAGCAGCTCTGAACTCGCACTTCATGAAATGGGACCCAGTAACATTAGCTCTGGTCTTGTCCCAAACAACCCCACTTCATCATCATTTACACCACCCACTAGGAATGAATGGGATATGTTGTTTCAACCGTTCTTTGATGAATTTTTTACTCCTCCAAGTATTGTTCCTCTAGAACCTGAGGTAATAGCTCCGGTAATCGAAGTTGTCGCTCCAGCAACCGTTGCACAATCAGATTCGTCTGCACCTACAATTGGTCAAGATATACCTTCAACGAGTAATTCTCAACCAACACATGTTTCAACTACCCATGTCATGCCTATTGATGATGAAGAGGATGATGATGATCACGACTTGGAATTCTCTCAAATGCGTGAACTTCCATTCTTTGGTGTACCAATTCCCGACCATAATCAAGCCGGGTCGTCCACCTCAGAGGAAGCTCCTACTACGGTCTACTCCAATCCACGGATTCGTGAACATGACAGCAAGTGGACAAAGGATCATCCTATAGATTCTATCATTGGTGAGCCTAATCGTCCGGTATCCACACGAAGTCAGTTACAAGAAAATGCAATGTTTTGTCATTTTGATGCTTTTCTCACTGAAGTTGAACATAAGACATGGCAAGAAGATTTTACTCAATCCTGATGGATAGAAGCTATGCAAGAAGAACTTAATGAATTTATACGTCTTGAAGTATGGGAACTTGTCCCATGCCCGGATCAAGTGCAGTTACTCACTTTGAAATGGGTTTACAAGGTGAAACTAGACGAGTTAGGCAAAATATTGAAGAACAAAGATCGACTAGTAGCTCGTGGATACAAGCAATTATTAGGCATCAACTTTATGGAATCCTTTTCACCTGTTGCCCGTTTGGAAGCTATGAGACTATTCCTTGCTTATGCGGCCCATATGAATATGATCATCTATCAAATGGATGTGAAGACGGCATTTCTCAATGGTGAAATCAAGGAAGAGGTCTATGTTCAACAGCCGTATGGTTTTGTGAATCCTACATATCCTAATCACGTGTACAAGCTTAAGAAGGCTCTCTATGGGTTGAAGCAAGCTCCACGCGCATGGTATGATCTTTTGTCACAATTCCTCATTACACAAGGCTTCGCTAAAGGCAAGGTGGATCCCACGCTGTTCATTCAGAAACGAGGTAAAGATATGATTGTGGTACAAATATATGTTGATGATATTATATTTGCTGCCTCGACCCAAACCTTATCAGATGAGATTGGGACACTCATGTCTTCCAAGTTTAAGATGTCAATGATGGGCAAGGTATCATTCTTCTTAGGTCTTCATATATCTCAAAGTCCCAGAGGCATCTTTATAAATCAATCCAAGTATGCCCTTGATTCGCTTAAGAAATATAAGATGGGATCTTGCGACCCCATGGATACTCCAATGGTGGAACGAACTAAGCTTGATGCAGATCCACATGGAGTTGTCGTTGATCCGACACTTTATCGTGGAATGATCGGTACTCTTCTATATATCACAGCTAGTCGACCTGATCTTCAGTTTGCTATATGTATGTGTGCTCGATATCAAACTCGACCTACTGAGTTACACTTAGATACTGTTAAACGGATCTTTCGGTATCTTAAAGGAACCATTAATCGGGGAATTTGGTATTCGAAGGACTCTTCGATTGCACTTATGGCATATGCAGATGCGGATCACGCGGGTTGTCAAGATACAAGGCGTAACACGAGTGGAAATTTGCAACTACTAGGAGATCGACAAATCAGTTGGGCATCGAAAAGGCAGAAAAGCGCTGCAATTTCAAGTACGGAATCAGAATACATAGCTATGTCCGGTTGCTGTGCTTAAATTCTTTGGATGAGATCGCAATTAACCGACTATGGTCTAGGTTTCAACAAAATTCCGATGTACTATGATAACGAAAGTGCAATTGCCTTATGCTGCAACAATGTTCAATTCTCCCGGTCGAAGCATATTGACATTCGATACCACTTTATCAAGGAGCAAGTGGAAAATGGAGTGATCGAGCTTTACTTTTTCCGATATGAGTATCAATTGGCAGATATTTTCATGAAGGCTTTAGATCACGCTCGAATTGAATTTTTGGCCGACAAGCTAGGATTGAGAACATTCTCGCCCGAGACTCTAAAGCAATTGGCAGATGAAGCGAAAGAATAGTGGTGGTAAACTATTCTTCGTATCCTTGGTGATCATCTGTATATATTGTTTATATTTTTTATCCAGAAAATAAAAATACAAAAATATAAAACCATATAAAAATTGAAAAATTCAGAAAAATCAAAAAATATTTCTACTTTATTTTTCAAAGGTATGTCTTTTAGTACAATAATATATACGGCCTTAGAAATGTCGATTAATATTGACACGACGCCATAAATAGAGTTCGTACAAAAGTTGTAAATATTTCATAAAACATGCCCATATGGTTTGTAGTTATTTCAGACTGCAACCCGTTTTTCACATTAAAGTCAAGTATTTCTTATGAAAGCTTTGGCTCACAACGGGAATTAATTTTCTCGGGCATGGTTTACTTTATAACCATGTAAGGGACTGTGTTTATGTTATAATACAATCTAACACGGATATATGTACGCTTCAGTGCATTTATTTGTTAAAACAAGAGAAATCTTGTTTTTTATGAAGTTATCATCTCTACAACCATAGCAATCTACAACTGGTATCTACATACTCGATGATGCGACTACTCAAACGACGACTACAACTCTTTCAATAGAACACGGGTCAACAATTGAGGGGGAGCAATTGTCAATCATTCAGAATCTTTGATGCCGACAGTGCCAAGTTTACTAATTGGTGTCAAGGAAACAATACCAATCGTACATGTAGTTTCAAGAGATGACTTCAGACGTGACGAGGCGACCAACATTTGCCGACAAGAACCATTTGATCTTATCATATGATGTTCTCATCATTCAGGTCTAACCTTTTCAATTCATTCTTATATGGTGAATATGTGATCATATTATAAATTGGTATCATATCTCACAAATTGGACTCATGAAGATTCAACGGACTTGCATGTTTCTTCCCAAAAACTTCATTAAATCAATTGATATTAAAAAACATCGATTGGGTTAATATTTTTAGTATGGGGGAGAAAATGTGATTTAATATGGGAAATTATCACAAATGGTTTGACTTAACGTGATAGCTCATCCCGACATATGCGAAATATTTTTGAATATCGTGGCATATGTTAAGGGGGAGCAAAATGGATTTCATGGTGACATACTTACCCTAAACCCATTTATCTCACGACGATGAAGATTGTGGTGACATAAGGATGGTAGGATAGGTTAAAGTCCAATGATTCTTCCGAAAGCGGAGGAATCTTCCCAAGGACATTCAATAGCTAGAAATACTAATCCTTAGGATAAATGGGGAAAAACTGTGAATGTAGCTGAATGCCGACCAAGTACTTAAGTTAGCACTGGAACAATCACAACAAGGTGCTAGTTATGATGTATTGGTAATCATTGAAGGGGTTGAAGAATGAAAAAGAATTGTAAAGATAAAGGGCGTAAAGAAAGAAGCCCTCCTTACAACCTTAGGCATAAACCGGGTCAACACATATGCTATTGAGATCAGTTTAATGATGCTCGATATTGAAGATAGACATCATGGACCCAGTGATGCAATGCACAACCCATCCCAGCTAACTCAAATATCTCTCAAAAGGTATTTGTTTTATTCACACGGAGACAACGCATTATCTGTCGATTTATTCACTCCAAATATATTGATATTGAAAATGTAAAACCCGTAAAAATAAGGTCATAATTTAATTCTCTTTTCAATTATTTTGAAGTATTTTATAACGTTAAATACGATTATGATCAACGGTTTAAGTTAAAACCGATATTGAATATTTTATTTTTATATTTTGACGAGTAACGAGGACTACTAGTAATCGCGATACCGACGGATGCCAAAATTTTTATATTTTATTATCGATCGTTTCGATATTTAATACTTTTGACGATATCGTTTTAATTACGCATCGAGTCGTTATATTATTATTTTTCGTGTGCATTTAAACTTTTAAAAAGTATTTTTACGAAACCCGAGTCTCGTAAATATTTCTAAATTTACAAATTATATTTTCTACCCTTTTAAACTATTTTATTCCATTTTGGACCAAAACTATCACATATTGGCAAAACTAACCCTCCACCCACCAAATAAAAGGATTTTCTTCCGCTAATTTTCACATAGTTATTATAAACAAATTTTTTTTTTCATCTCTCTTCTTTTTCTCTTACAAACCGTGACCGCCCTTTCATACAAAACCAAAATTTGATCAAATTTTACTCAAAATATATTATGATCTAACCAAAAACAATTGAAGAACACATCTTAGAATTTGAAGAGGATTATTTTGATACCATTTTCATCAACATGCATGAACTTTGAAATTTTGATCAAGAATCTTGGTGAGTAAAGTTGCTAGATGATGTTGCATGTGATTATCTAGTAATAATCATGTGTAGATCATGTTATTTTGTAAAGAAAATATATATTTGATTTTGGGTTTTTGATTTTGATGATGATACAAGTGTTAGGATTAGATTGTGATGATATTAGGATGTTAGAATGATGATAAAATGCATGGCATTGATCAAAAACATGATTTTGTAAGAGATTTTAATAGTTGATTTTGGGCAGTAGGTTTGGGGCCATTTTCGGAGGTCTTAAGTCTGAATATAGGTTGATATTATGGGATCATGTTGTAGAGAATTTCGAGAGCTTCGATTTGATATAAAGTAGGCCTTCCAACTCCAAACGAGGTGGAAGATACATTAGTTTGATTTTCGTGTACCAGAAGAGGAGTGTTGACACAATCCGAAAATTGTTGTCGATATTTGGATCGAATCTCGGGGACTATAAAATGAGTTTCAAAAGGATTCAAGGGCTGTTCTCAGGCACAAAGTTTACCATTTTGAGTCTATTTTTAGAATCAAGTGTCGGTTTTATGAATGGAGTTGTTTAGAATGGTCAAAATGGTTTCGTAAGTCAAGGTTGCTAAACTGTCCGAATTTTATAATTCAAAGATACGTCGGGCAGGGAACTTTAGAAGTAAAATCTTTTGATGGGCTCTTGGGAGGACTTTCTACATATAGTATGTGAGTTCCTCAGGTAGTATCGTGAAATGTTGAAGTGTCTAAGTATGGGAAAACGGCTTGGACATTCGGTATGTTCTGACAGATTTTTATTAAAGGCATATAATAATAAAATGAATATATAGGAGAGTGTAATAGAATCACTTGTATCGTTTTATCTCGATTTTTCGTGATTTTATACTTGAGTTTGATTTTATTATGTATCATTTATTTCTCGAGTCTATTATTAATGTACGCACCTCATTTGATAGGTTGCGGTTCTCGTGTTTGAAAGCAATCATCTATCGTTGGCGATCGTCTCATTACCACTACTGGATGTGAGTCTATAGCCTCGCTTTATACTAGTTATTAAATGATTTTAAACCCGGGAGGGGGGAATACACGTTTTTATAAACTTAGAACACAAGTCTTTTATGGTATGCTTGTCCCTATTTGAATGGACTCGTGGTTGCCTTTGAATTGCATTAAGTGATTGCCTTTGTTAAAGCTTCAGTTATGGACCGTTAATTAACCTATGATGGGTTAAACGCTAGTACAATTAATAGATCCATGGGGGAAGCTGCCCCGATTCAGTTTGTGTGGACTTGTCACAAAAGCTTAGGCCCGACCTCCACACTGTTTGAACATATTGTATTGAGAAGTCAGGTATACGGCAATGTACCAATAATCTGGAGGTAACGACAATTAATAAATATCTTGTCTTATTAGACCTAACGGAGTGTCTAAGGGCTCGGTTCCATGAGCTTGATGCAATTTATGCTATATATAATTATTATTGTTGATGCAAATTATTATTCGATGCCTATTAAGCATGCCACAAACTTATAATCTTTGCTTTTGTTCAAATTAATTACATAAACCTATAGATTTCACTCAGCATTTTTGATGATTGTTTTACTCACATGTATTTCAGGTAATCAAGAAGTGGAAGCTTGGAGGTCACGGGAATGAAGTTGTGCACTGCTTGTTTTGTTCAAACTCTTTGATTTGTTTATCGTTCCATTTTTAAAACAAAATAATATGTTGTTTTAACTTATCTTTTGGTAACGATTACTTGGGACTACGCTACTCTGATAAATGTTTTAGGAACGATAAATTTGAAACGTCTCTTCTCGAGTCGTTCTTTATAAATTGTGTGTTTTTATACCATTGTTTAGCACCCAAAGATATATTCCGCGCGTGTAAATTTGGGGGTGTTAAAGATTGGTACCAGAGCCATGAGTTATAGAGAACTAGGTCTTTATTTTAAAAAGCTAAACTATAACTGTCAGTTTTTATTTTTCAAAGAGTCGGTGCACATGACTTCACGTGACTTCAGGTTCAAGCTACTTCTGAGATTACAATTTTAGTATACGTTATTACGTATACCTTATTGGCAAGTATTTATAAATAAATTCTATGATCCATGTATGGATATATATTTATATCTAGGATCCCTTTATCGATATATATTTATGTCATTAAACTTTTCGATAAAACTTTATCATTTATTAATGATTAACTTAAATGAATACAATGAATTTTTAAGATCTTTCTGTATTTATTTTTGAAGTATTTAAATTGCTTTTATTGCAAAAATTTTATATTATGACCTTCCATACCTTCATTTGCGTGTGCTATGTTCATTGTTTAACCCTTTGAGATATCTATATAGATATCCAAATCGTTTTCCGGCTGTTTGTGCTGGGACGCCTTGAAACGTAGTCTCTAGACCATTGTACCTCAATGTGTCCTTGGAAAAGACTAAACGCCATCGTGTGAGTCACACATCTTGAAACATTTCTTAAAATAGTGTTGAATAATATCATGTTTTTTCATAACATTTTGTTGATTTTTATCACCGTTTTACACGGCATACGAAGATTTAATTCATTGACATTTATATGTATCGACTCCGAAGTGTATTGTTCGCTTGTATCGACCTGTGAATGTTTCATTCTTTTCTCGTTATGTTTTGTGTTTTTGGAGAATCGTTCCACCAAGGAGATTTGCCTACTTTGCACCTTGAAACTTAAGTTATGAACGTCATTCACCGTTTTTCTTCCTAAATTTAGTGTTGGACCTTGAAACTTAACTTAAATTATGAACGTCATTCATTATGCTATATTTTTATTTAATGCTCATTATGAGATTTAATTTTCATTGTTGTAAAATCCACAAGACATGTGTGTATATATATATTTTGAGTTGTTAGGAAGTGTCGAAAAATACATTTTATGCAGAAACTGCAGGGGCAGTATAAACAGGTCAAAACTTAAGAGTAAAACATGCGTTTTTAAAAATAAAATAGCCAAACCTGCACAAAAAATAAAGGGGTATTTTGGTCATTTTATATTGGGTTTCAGGTCTCGAGCAAAACTAGAAAGTCATCTGAAACGTCGTTTTGCATCAAAATGCTTTAGACTCCGAGTCATGGAGATGTCGTTTATCGGGTCAATTAATTGGCTCATATTTAAAAGTCAAATCTGATAAAAAATTCAGAACATGGGTTTTAAACGTTTCTAAGCAGTTTTGAGTTCATTTGAGATCGTAAAATTTTAACGAATATTATTTTACAACTAACGAATACTAGTTGCATGTGAAAATGTTTAAAAATAGAAACATTACAGGATTAGCAATTACCGGATTAATGGTGTAAGTTGAAAACGAATAATATACTTTCTTAAAAACATGTTGTGTCGAGTATCTTACATAGAATGCACATATGGATTTATTTATTCTTTTTATATATATGACTCATTTGTCATTCGATTTATTTTATTTTTATTTTTTTCTAACCTTCAACTGATTTGGGTTGAGTTTTGAAGTTTTGCATTCACATTCTTCGTCGACATTCTCATCACGTGTCTCATGGCGTTTCCATCTAAACCTTATAACCTTTTGAAACCTTAACAACTTGTAACCATTTCATTGGTTGTTTTATGAGCTACTATTTGCCACTTTTTGCAAACCTTTGGTTATTATATACTTCATCAAATGTCACCTTATAATTTTAATTGAAATTTTTATTACAAATATTTTCACAAATTGTTTTACTTTGATAGTATGAAATAATTTTTATAACATTTAAGTTGCTCGCTTAAAAATCTCGCAAATTACTTGTATCCTATAAATTTATAAAATATTTTTGAATTTCAATATACAAATGGCATGGTTTATATATAAACATAAGAAACGTAATACTCTTCGACGAAATGGAGCACTGCATTGCTAGCCCTAAATTATACATGGTCTGATCACCTATGTCTAATTTAGAAGGAGCCATGCTAGGCTGAATAGTAGTCACCTTAAAAATCTTGATAATAATCAACTTTTTACTTGTATTTATGATAAAGATAAATAAAATGAAATAAAGTGAAAAGAAGTTTTGAAAACCTTTATATTTTATGCAAGTAACGCAATTTCTATGCATCCGCATACGTTTTCTTACCTTTTCTTGAACGAATTATGCGCTTATGAATATGTTTTTACTCGAAATCGTTTTTCCACTTGTTACTTCATTTTGTCTTATAACTAATTTCTTTTGACCGTTCGTCTAATTACTGACTGTTGATAAATGACTTGAAAGTCTCGATGTTTTATACTTCCTTCTCGTCCAATGTTCTTTATGCGATTTTATAGATCTTCGAAATGTCTCCGCACGTGAATAATGAATTATCACTAGAGTGATTTCCGTATATCTGGCATGACGTCCGTCACTCTCGTTTGTCTCGAAATCCACTCTTGTGAACCGTGCTTTGACTTCTCTCTTTTAACACTAACATCGTTCATTTGATTTATTTTAATTACTAGTGATTATTAGGAATTTTCTTTTATTAAAATTTTTGTATGGATCTTATTTCCAATCATGTATCGACCACCGCTAAGTTAATGAGCTGATGTTGGTGAACTACCGACCGCACTAACAAAATTGACAACCTGTTTAATCTATTATTTCTTATCGTCTTACCATCAACGCCTTTATTTTATTATTCTCTTTAAGAATTCATACGAAATTTGCTTCGTTCCCTTTTGTACCGCTGATTTCGTACTAATTATTGATCATTATTTCCATTAGTATTCGTCTGTTATCTTGTCACATTTCGACACCCGAATATATCTCATGTGTATTTTGAAATAATAAACACCTTTATGTATTTCTACAACGTATTATAAATTTTTTATGGAACTTTTATACATTTTCCAATGATTTTCAATTATCGAAATAACTATCAAAAAAAGGTCAAATTTATACATCATATTTTGTATAACTAAAGCTAATGTTTAAAATGAAATTATGCTCTATCTTTTGAACTAATTGACTTATCATACTTTACTTTTAATGTAATAAAATTGCCGGTTTAATTTATATTCCTAATAATGATTTAATTTGGAAATTATATTTTCTAATTGTAACCATGAATACGAGTTTAATTAATAAATTCATGTCATTCTTTCAAAGTTTCTTAAAGACGACCAAAATAAATTATGAAGCTATTTAACATCTATTTTTAATATATCATCTTTATCAAGGAAGTATATCAATTGAGTTTTAGGGTAATACCAAATCCGGGACGGATAATTGTGACAAACGTTATTTTAATGTTAATATTTAATTCATTCTTCGCCCTCATTTTCCTAGTATTGTGATTTATTATGTTTTACGGTTACGTGATTCGAGATCCCTCGTCGATCGTTAACCTTAAATCATTTTAGCACATCGTTTTCGTTTATGCGTTTATCGAATTCATTCTATCTCACTATGTTACGTGTATTGAAGATCATTATTTTATTATGAGTTTAAAATAAATCTCGAGAAATAGTGTATAAGAAGAAACGAGCCCCGGGACGGTGCTCCCTTAAGGTGGTGAGGATATAAAACCCGTAAAAATAAGGTCATAATTTAATTCTCTTTTCAATTATTTTGAAGTATTTTATAACGTTAAATACTATTATGATCAACGGTTTAAGTTGAAACCGATATTGAATATTTTATTTGTATATTTTGACGAGTAACGAGGACTATTAGTGATCGCGACACAGACGGATGCCAAAATTTTTATATTTTATTATCGATCGTTTTGATATTTAATACTTTTGATGATATCGTTTTAATTACGTATCGAGTCGTTATATTATTATTTTTCGTGTGCGTTTAAACTTTTAAAAAGTATTTTTACGAAACCCGAGTCTCGTAAATATTTCAAAATTTATAATTTACATTTTCTACCCTTTTAAACTATTTTATTTTATTTTGGACCAAAACTATCACATATTGGCAAAACTAGCCCTCCACCCACCATATAAAAGGATTTTCTTCCACGAATTTTCACATAGTTATTATAAACAAATTTTTTTTCATCTCTCTTATTTTTCTCTTACAAACCGTGACCCCCCTTTCATACAAAACCAAACTTTGATCAAATTTTACTCAAAATATATTATGATCTAACCAAAAACAATTGAAGACCACATCTTAGAATTTGAAGAGAATTATTTTGATACCATTTTCATCAACATGCATGAACTTTGAAATTTTGATCAAGAATCTTGGTGAGTAAAGTTGTTAGATGATGTTGCATGTGATTATCTAGTGATAATCATGTGTAGATCATGTTATTTTTGTAAAGAAAATATAGTTTTGATTTTGGGTTTTTAATTTTGATGATGATACAAGTGTTACGATTAGATTGTGATGATATTAGGATGTAAGAATGATGATAAAAATGCTTGGAATTGATCAAAAACATGATTTTGTAAGAGATTTTAATAGTTGATTTTGGGCAGTAGGTTTGAGGCCATTTTCGGAGGTCTTAAGTTTGAATATAGGTTGATATTATGGATCATGTTGTAGGGAATTTCGAGAGCTTCGATTTGATATAAAGTAGGCCTTCCAACTCCAAACGAGGTGGAAGATACACTAGTTTGATTTTCGTGCCGGGAGACGAGTGTTGACACAATCCGAAAATAGTTGTCGATATTTGGATCGAATCTCGGGGACTATAAAATGAGTTTCAAAATGATTCAAGGGCTGTTATCAGGCTCAAAGTTTAGCATTTTAAGTCTATTTTTAGAATCAAGTGTCGGCTTTCTGAATGGAGTTGTTTAGAATGGTCAAAATGGTTTCGTAAGTCAAGGTCGCTAAACTGTCCGAATTTTGTAATTCAAAGATATGTCGGGCAGGGAACTTTAGAAGTAAAATCTTTTGATGGGCTCTTGGGAGGACTTTCTACGTCAAGTATGTGAATTCCTCAGGTATTATCGTGAAATGTTGAGGTGTCTAAGTATAGGAAAACGGCTTGGACATTCGGTATGTTGCGGCAGATTTTTATTAAACGCATAGAATAATAAAATGAATATATAGGAGAGTGTAATAGAATCACTTGTATCGTTTTATCTCGAGTTGTCGTGATTTTATACTTGAGTTTGATTTTATTATGTATCATTTATTTCTCGAGTCTATTATTAATGTACGCACCTCATTTGATAGGTTGCGGTTCTCGTGTTTGAAAGGCATCATCTATCGTCGGCGATCGTCTCATTACCACTATTGGCTAAGGTGAGTCTATAGCCTCGCTTTATACTAGTTATTAAATGATTTTAAACCCGCGAGGGGTAATACATGTTTTTATAAACTTAGAACACAAGTCTTTTATGGTATGCTTGTCCCTCTTTGAATGGACCCGTGGTTGCCTTTGAATTGCATTAAGTGATTGCCTTTGTTAAAGCCTCAATTATGGACCGTTATTTAACCTATGATGGGTTAACCGCTAGTACAATTAATAGATCTATGGGGGAAACCGCCCCGGTTCAGTTTGTGTGGACTTGTCACAGAAGCTTAGGCCCGACCTCCACACTGTTTGAACATATTGTATTGAGAAGTCAGGTATACGGAAATGTACCAATAATCTGGAGGTAACGACAATTAATAAATCTCTTGTCTTATTAGACCTAACGGAGTGTCTAAGGGCTCGGTTCCATGAGCTTGATGCAATTTATGCTATATACAATTATTATTGTTGATGCAAATTATTATTCGATACCTATTAAGCATGCCACAAACTTATAATCTTTGCTTGTGTTCAAATTGATTACATAAACCTATATATTTCACTCGGCATTTTTGCTGATTGTTTTACTCACATGTATTTCAGGTAATCAAGAAGTGGAAGCTTGGAGGTCACGGGAATGAAGTTGTGCACTACTTTTGTTGTTCAAACTCTTTGATTTATTTATCGTTTCATTTTTAAAACAAACTAATATGTTGTTTTAACTTATCTTTTGGTAACGATTACTTGGGACTACGCTAGTCTAATAAATGTTTTAGGAACGATAAATTTGAAACGTCTCTTTTCGAGTCGTTCTTTATAAATTGTGTGTGTTTTATACCATTGTTTAGCACCCGAAGATATATTCCGCTGCGTGTAAATTTGGAGGTGTTAAAGATTGGTACCAGAGCCATGAGTTATAGAGAACTAGGTATTTATTTTAAAAACCTAAACTATAACTGTCAGTTTTTATTTTTCAAAGAGTCGGTGCACATGACTTCGCGTGACTTCAGGTTCAAGCTACTTCTGAGATTACAATTTTAGTATATGTTATTACGTATACCTTATTGGCAAGTATTTATAAATAAATGCTATGATCCATTAATGGATATATATTTATATCTAGGATCCCTTTATCAATATATATTTATGTCGTTAAACTTTTTGATAAAAGTTTATCATTTACTAAGGATTAACTTAAATGAATACAAAGAATTTTTAAGATCTTTCTGTATTTATTTTTGAAGTATTTAAATTGCTTTTATTACAAAAATTTTATATTATGACCTTACATACCTTCATTTGCGTGTGCTATGTTCATTTTTTAACCCTTTGAGATATCTATATAGATATCCAAATCGTTTTCCGGCTGTTTGTGCTTGGACGCCTTGAAACGTAGTCTCTATACCATTGTGTAGCTCAATGTGTCCTTGGAAAAGACTAAACGTCATCGTGTGAGTCACACATCTTGAAACATTTCTTAAATAGTGTTGAATAATATCATGGTTTTTCATAACATTTTGTTGATTTTTATCACCGTTTTACACGGCATACGAAGATTTAATTCATTGACATTTATATGTATCGACTCCGAAGTGTATTGTTCGCTTATATCTCGGTAACGTCATCGTCATTTTATAAATCATCGTCTAGATTATGGCGCTAGATTGGAATACGATTTTACTTCTATAAAATTGTATCATTTTTTATCATTAACCCGACCTGTGAATGTTTCATTCTTTTCTCGTTATGTTTTGTGTTTTTGGAGAATCGTTCCACCAAGGAGATTTGCCTATTTGCACCTTGAAACTTAAATTATGAACGTCATTCACCGTTTTGCTTCTTCAATTTCGTGTTGGATACCTTAAAGCATCTTCAGTCATTCATTATGCTATATTTTTATTTGATGCTCATTATGAGATTTATTTTTCATTGTTGTAAAATCCACAAGACATGTGTGTATATATATATTTTGAGTTGTTAGGAAGTGTCGAAAAATACATTTTATGCAGAAACTGCAGGGACAGTATAAACAGGTCAAAACTTAAGAGTAAAACATGCGTTTTTAAAATAAAATAGTCAAACCTGCACAAAAATTGTAGGGTATTTTGGTCATTTTACATTGGGTTTCATGTCTCGGGCAAAACTAGAAAGTCATCTAAAACGTCGTTTTGCATCAAAATCCTTTAGACTCCGAGTCTTGGAGATGTCGTTTATCGGGTCAATTAATCGGTTCATATTTGAAAGTCAAATCTGATAGAAAATTCGGAACATGGGTTTTAAACGTTTCTAAGCAGTTTTGAGTTCATTTGAGATCGTAAAATTTTAACGAATATTATTTTACAACTAACGAATACTAGTTGCATGTGAAAATGTTTAAAAATAGAAACATTACTGGATTAGCAATTACCGGATTAATGGTGTAGTTTGAAAACGAATAATATACTTTCTTAAAAGCATGTTGTGTCGAGTATCTTACATAAAATACACATATGGATTGATTTATTCTTTTTATATATATGACTCATTTTTCATTCGATGTTATTTTATTTTTATTTTCTTCTAACCTTCAACTGATTTGGGTTGAGTTTTGAAGTTTTGCCTTCACATTCTTCGTCGACATTCTCATCACGTGTCTCATGGCGTTTTCGTCTAAACCTTATAACCTTTTGAAACCTTAACAACTTGTAACCATTTCATTGGTTGTTTTATGAGCTACTATTTGCCACTTTTTGCAAACCTTTGGTAATTATATACTTCATCAAATGTCACCTTATAATTTTAATTGACATTTTTATTACAAATATTTTCACAAATTGTTTTACTTTGATAGTATGAAATAATTTTTATAACATTTAAGTTGTTCGCTTAAAAATCTCGCAAATTACTTGTATCCTATAAATTTATAAAATATTTTTCAATTCCAATATACAAATGGCATGGTTTATATATAAACATAAGAAACGTAATACTCTTCGACCAAATGGAGCACTACATTGCTAGCCCTAAATTATACATGGGCTGATCACCTATGTCTAATTTAGAAGGAGCCATGCTAGGCTGAATAGTAGTCACCTTAAAAATCTTGATAATAATCAACTTTTTACTTGTATTTATGATAAAGATAAATAAAATGAAATAAAGTGAAAAGAAGTTTTGAAAACCTTTATATTTTATGCAATTAGCGCAATTTTTATGCATCCGCATACGTTTTCTTACCTTTTCTTGAACGAATTACGCGCTTATGAATACTTTTTTACTCGACGATCTTTTTCCACTTGTTACTTCATTTTGTCTTATAACTAATTTCTTTTGACCGTTCGTCTAATTACTGACTATTGATAAATGACTTGAAAGTCTCGATGTTTTATACTTCCTTCTCGTCCAATGTTCTTTATGCGATTTTATAGATCTTCGAAATGTCTCCGCACGTGAATAATGAATTATCACTAGAGTGATTTCTATATATCCGGGATGACGTCCGTCACTCTCGTTTGTCTCGAAATCCACTCTTGTGAACCGTGCTTTGACTTCTCTCTTTAAACACTAACATCGTTCATTTGATTTATTTTAATTACAAGTGATTATTAGGAATTTTCTTTTATTATAATTTTTGTATGGATCTTATTTCCGATCATGTATCGACCACCGCTAAGTTAACGAGCTGATGTTGGTGAACTACCGACCGCACTAACAAAATTGACACTGTTTAATCTATTATTTCTTATCGTCTTACCATCAACGCCTTTATTTTATTATTCTCTTTAAGAATTCATACGAATTTGCTTCGTCCCCTTTTGTACCGCTGATTTCGTACTAATTGTTGACCATTATTTCCATTAGTATTCGTCTGTTATCTTGTCACATTTCGAAACCCGAATATATGCCATGTTTATTTTGAAATAATAAACACCTTTATGTATTTCTACAACGTATTATAAAATTTTTATGGAACTTTTATACATTTTCCAATGATTTTCAATTATCGAAATAACTATCAAAAAAAGGTCAAATTTATACATCATATTTTGTATAACTAAAACTAATGTTTAAAATGAAATTATGCTCTATCTTTTGAACTAATTGACTTATCATACATTACTTTTAATGTAATATAATTACCGGTTTAATTAATATTCCTAATAATGATTTAATTTGGAAATTATATTTTCTAATTGTAACCATCAACACGAGTTTAATTAATAAATTCATGTCATACTTTCAAAGTTTCTTAAAGACGATAAAAATAAATTATGAAGCTATTTAACCTCTATTTTTAATATATCATCTTTATCAAGGAAGTATATCAATTGAGTTTTAAGGTAATACCAAATCCGAGACGGATACTTGCGACAAACGTTATTTTAATGTTAATATTTAATTCATTCTTCGCCCTCATTTTCCTAGTATTATAAATTATTATGTTTTACGGTTACGTGATTCGAGATCCCTCGTCGATCGTTAACCTTAAATCATTTTAGCACATCGTTTTCATTTATGCGTTTATCGAATTTATTCTACCTCACTATGTTACTTGTATTGAAGATCATTATTTTATTATGAGTTTAAAATAAATCTCGAGAAATAGTGTATAAGAAGAAACGAGCCCCGGGACGGTGCTCCCTTAAGGTGGTGAGGATGTAAAACCCGTAAAAATAAGGTCATAATTTAATTCTCTATTCAATTATTTTGAAGTATTTTATAACGTTAAATACTATTATGATCAACGGTTTAAGTTGAAACCGACATTGAATATTTTATTTTTATATTTTGACGAGTAACGAGGACTACTAGTGATCGCGATACCGACGGATGCCAAAATTTTATATTTTATTATCGATCGTTTCGATATTTAATACTTTTGACGATATCGTTTTAATTATGTATCGAATCGTTATATTATTATTTTTCGTGTGCGTTTAAACTTTTAAAAAGTATTTTTACGAAACCCGAGTCTCGTAAATATTTCAAAATTTATAATTTACATTTCTACCCTTTTAAACTATTTTATTCCATTTTGGACAAAAACTATCACATATTAGCAAAACTAGCCCTCCACCCACCATATAAAAGGATTTTCTTCCACGAACTTTCACATAGTTATTAAAAACAAATTTTTTTTTCATCTCTCTTCTTTTTCTCTTACAAACCGTGACCCCCCATTCATACAAAACCAAACTTTGATCAAATTTTACTCAAAATATATTATGATCTAACAAAAAACAATTGAAGACCACATCTTAGAATTTGAAGAGGATTATTTTGATACCGTTTTCATCAACATGCATGAACTTTGAAATTTTGATCAAGAATCTTGGTGAGTAAAGTTGTTAGATGATGTTGCATGTGATTATCTAGTGATAATCATGTGTAGATCATGTTATTTTTGTAAAGAAAATATATTTTTGATTTTGGGTTTTTAATTTTGATGATGATACAAGTGTTAGGATTAGATTGTGAAGATATTAGGATGTTAGAATGATGATAAAAATGCTTGGAATTGATCAAAAACATGACTTTGTAAGAGATTTTAATAGTTGATTTTGGGCAGTAGGTTTGAGGCCATTTTCGGAGGTCTTAAGTCTGAATATAGGTTGATAGTATGGGCTCATGTTGTAGAGAATTTCGAGAGCTTCGATTTGATATAAAGTAGGCCTTCCAACTCCAAACGAGGTGGAAGATACACTAGTTTGATTTTCGTGTACCGAGAGACGAGTGTTGACACAATCCGAAAATTATTGTCGATATTTGGATCGAATCTCGGGGACTATAAAAGGAGTTTCAAAAGGATTCAAGGGCTGTTCTCAGGCTCAATGTTTGGCATTTTGAGTCTATTTTTAGAATCAAGTGTCGGTTTTTTGAATGGAGTTGTTTAGAATGGTCAAAATGGTTTCGTAAGTCAAGGTCGCTAAACTGTCCGAATTTTGT
Source organism: Glebionis coronaria (assembly GCA_025667525.1). Taxonomy (NCBI): domain Eukaryota; kingdom Viridiplantae; phylum Streptophyta; class Magnoliopsida; order Asterales; family Asteraceae; genus Glebionis; species Glebionis coronaria. Next base: position 313,507,052 of record CM046880.1, on the reverse strand, counting down.
AATTCAAAGATGTGTCGGGCAGGGAACTTTAGAAGTAAAATATTTTGATGGGCTCTTGGGAGGACTTTCTACATATAGTATATGAGTTCCTCAGGTAGTATCGTGAAATTTTGAGGTGTCTAAGTATGGGAAAACGGCTTGGACATTCGGTATGTTCCGGCAGATTTTTATTAAAGGCATAGAATAATAAAATGAATATATAGGAGAGTGTAATAGAATAACTTGTATCGTTTTATCTCGATTTGTCGTGATATTATACTTGAGTTTGATTTTATTATGTATCATTTATTTCTCGATTCTATTATTAATGTACGCACCTCATTTGATAGGTTGCGGTTCTCGTGTTTGAAAGGCATCATCTATCGTCGGCGATCGTCTTATTACCACTATTGGCTAAGGTGATTCTATAGCCTCGCTTTATACTAGTTATTAAATGATTTTAAACCCACGAGGGGGAATACATGTTTTTATAAACTTAGAACACAAGTCTTTTATGGTATGCTTGTCCTTCTTTGAATGGACCCGTGGTTGCCTTTGAATTGCATTAAGTTACTGCCTTTGTTAAAGCCTCAATTATGGACCGTTAATTAACCTATGATGGGTTAACCGCTATTACAATTAAAATAACTCAGGGGGAAGCCGCCCCGGTTCAGTTTGTGTGGACTTGTCACAGAAGCTTAGGCCCGACCTCCACACTGTTTGAACATATTGTATTGAGAAGTCAGGTATACGACAATGTACCAATAATCTGGAGGTAACGACAATTAATAAATCTCTTGTCTTATTAGACCTAACGGAGTGTCTAAGGGCTCGGTTCCATGAGCTTGATGCAATTTATGCTATATACAATTATTATTGTTTATACAAATTATTATTCGATGCCTATTAAGCATGCCACAAACTTATAATCTTTGCTTGTGTTCAAATTGATTACATAAACTTATAGATTTCACTCGGCATTTTTGCTGATTGTTTTACTCATATGTATTTCAGGTAATCAAGAAGTGGAAGCTTGGAGGTCACGGGAATGAAGTTGTGCACTGATTTTGTTGTTCAAACTCTTTGATTTATTTATCGTTTCATTTTTAAAACAAACTAATATGTTGTTTTAACTTATCTTTTGGTAACGATTACTTGGGACTACGCTACGCTGATAAATGTTTTAGGAACGATAAATTTGAAACGTCTCTTTTCGAGTCGTTCTTTATAAATTGTGTGTTTTTATACCATTGTTTAGCACCCAAAGATATATTTCGCTGCGTGTAAATTTGGGGGTGGTTAAAGAAAAGATGGCACTCCTCTCCAGCCTCCGATCACTAAAATCCAATATGCACCATCGAGTCTAGAGCCATTTGAGATCATCAAATATCTCATTAGGACACACTTTTATAATTCCTTGCTTCTTCACACACAGTGAAAAATAAGAAAGATCTTAAGAGTCCTACGCAAAATCTTCATGAACTTGCCTGAACATCCGAGTAATAAGAAAGTATTTACAATGAAGATGGAAATCCTTCTTGAGAGAATATCAAAAAGCTCATGGTAGGTGACTTGTGCGATTCTTTATGAATCAAACTTGTGATAACTGGAAAGCAATAGTTGTTTAATTCTTAATTGAATTTAAACACGTTCCAGGCCTCTACGCAATATCTAAGTGATCTTGCCAGAACACTCATAGTGATACCTTAGTGTTCACAGTGATGAGTGGAAATCCTTCTTGTGTTAACTTCAAACAGCACTTGGTATGTAACTTGCAAGATTCTATATGAATCAAGCTCATGACAATTGGAAAGCAACGATGGTGCGATTCTTTAATGAATTAAACTTGTTTCAGGAATCAGAATTGACGGCTTCAATCATGCGGATAATTTTATCCAAATGATTCACTCTTTACGTTCGTAGTCAGCTTTGGACGGTCGAGTAAAGAGAACGGGTTTACCCGCGAAATTTTGTCAAGGAGATTTTTAAATAAATCTACCAGCCACAAGTACGATATTTTATATCGTCCAACGGTCTTCACCGACCGGAGGTAAAATGCTACCGAATTAGAATGAAATGTTCAAAGCCATTTCGTTCGTGTCTACTTATGTTGCGGCATTTGAAGACGGTGGTGTTACGGAATCCGAGAAGAAGTCATCCTCGCATGCTTATACTTTATGCACTTAATACTTCATCTAATTCAAGAAAGCCTTAAAGTCAAAGTCTTCCGCTATATCGAACTCTGAAGCTTTCAAGAATTACGAAGGTATAAGTATGTGGGACATGCGGTCACGAGGAGGCCAAAATCACAAGTGATGGATGCACAAGATCAAGGAAAGAGACTAATGCTAAAGATGGATATTAAAGATCATATCAACATGTTAACCAGAAAAGAAAAAGAACAGAAAGACGAAGAATACGAGCTCAAGACAAGCATAGTATGCTAGGTTTAGCTTATTATTGTAACTTAGGTAACTCCCTTGTTTGGAGTGACCCCTCTTAGGGGGAGATTGTTGGAAATACGTTTTACATATTAGAAAGGATCGGTCACTCAAACAATAGTCTAGGTAATAGCTCGTAGCTTAGTTTTACTAATATTAAGCAAACAAGGCTAAGCCAAGCCTACAACTTGTGTAGGTCGACCCAACTTGTAAGCCCAAGCCCATCTTATGGGCTTGGGTATATAAACCCTCTCCTTAGATGGAGATGGTGTGGTTTCATTCATTTTTACACATAGTTATTCACTTTCTCTCTCTAGAAGTGTGTGTGAAATCTACCATCTTTCTATCTCTATCTCTCTCTAAAAATAAGCAAGATTTACAATACCATACACAATGGATCTTCAACACAAAGCAGCAAACAACCTATCCAAGGGCTTAAATCCCTCCACAAGCTTGGTGTCAACAAGCTTTCAAGAGCTTTAGGCCTTTGGTTAGGGGTTAGTACAGTCAAAATAACCAAACAGAAACAAGGATTTGAAACTTTTTCAAACTTGAAAACTATTTCAAAACCAAACATGCTTCAATCCAAAGATCAAAACACCTTCAAAACATAAAATGGAACTCAACTTCACTCTTAAACAACACCAACTTTCAAAAACATAAAAAGGAATTACAATTTTTTCAAAATACCAAACTTTTATAAAATTTAAAAGGGAATCATAATGTTTAAGAGAAAAACTGGAACAAAGGCTCTCGCACAGGTTGAGGAGTCCTTATATAGGCCTTAGAGGCTGAGATTACAACGAAAACCCTAGCTATAGATTCTCTAAAGATCCCTAGAGTCTTCTAGACGTTTTTGGTGTTGTGAACTGTCCCATTTGATCTTGATCGTTCCTTTTGTGCGTATGGAGCAAGCATGAGGTGTGGGCTGTTGATTGAGCCATGTGGCATTCCTTGTAAGTTAAGTTGTTCATTCATTGGCTGAGGTGAGAATAGGTGGGGACCATGAGTGGAGTGGCGATTGATGTTAAGTGTGGGAATGATGCGTGTGAAGGAGAATTAGCCTTGGATTAGGGTAATTTGTATTTACCCTTTGTTTTAAGTAAAGTAGTTACTGGGTTCATAGGGTGAATAGTAATAAGTTTTGATCCGAAAAAGAGGGGAGGGTGAGTTATTTGGCGCATTTTTGAGTTTAAATTTTTGAATGGTGTGTATTTTTGAGTTTGAGTTTGAATGTTGAGGGACCTTTTTGTCATTTTGACAAACTTAAGGGACCAAACTTGCAATTATGAATATACAAGGGTATTAAGTGTCATTTATTCATTGATAAGGGATCATTCTTGAACATCTTCAATACTTTAAGGTCTTTTCTTTGAGAACTCATAAACTAGGGCCCAGTTCATTGTGCGGATTCGTTTCTCGTGTTCCTTTTTCCTTGTTTCTTGTGATCTTTTATCTTTTTCACGATATCCATACCTAAAATACACAAGTAAACAAACACAAGCATATATATGGTATTTTATTACATTTTATGCATTTAAAGCCCAAAAAGAACGATGAGATCATGTATAAATGCCATATCATCAGAACCTGATTTACTTGTAGATAAAACCCTATTGATCAAAACTGCTTTCCTCATGTCATAGAGGATCTTGGTCACTTTTGTGATTGAAGTGATCGGTGGGAACCATTCATCTACTGAGCAAGTTAATTCTACTCAGCAGATGCTAACTTTCATCTTATTAATGGACTGGAGGTTGACATAGGATAAATCATTTTTACTGATATCGTAACTAGTCTTCTGGAGGAGTCCAAGCAGAAGTATGTTTCTTATCCTAGATTTATATCTTGTGCCCTCAAAAGGTTATTGGGTTCATCTTACACTCAGGACAAACTTTCTGGGTCTTCACCCACCATCCTGAGTTCCATAAAATTTTCAAAGAACCCATCTGAAGTCCACCCCATTGAATTGAAGGCTCAAATGACTGAGGTGATCAGTCGTGCATCATCTGTGTCTCCTATTCCTTTCTCTCCAAAGAAAGGGAACAAGAAGACTAAGACTGTGCCAAAGACAAAACCAAAGGCACAGGGCCCTGAGGCTTCCAAGATACGTAAAAAAAGGCCAAGACTAAAAAGACTACCCTTGTTTAGACCATGCTTCAAATACCTCAATGGAAAGTGCTTACGGGAGGCCCTGATACATCACATTCAAGGTCGATGGCCAACCTACTGGTCCTCTTGATGAGGAAGGAAATATAAAACCCTCTGCTACGGGAGTGCCTAGCCACCAGTCTCATGAAGGCATTAGTACATCACAACCTTTGCTTGAGGACAAAACCAAGATCAAAGACTCAGAGGGACGCCCAAAGGTAAAACACCCCGCTGAAAGGTCTGTCACCTCAAAAAATCCCGATGAAGGCACACTATAACAAAAGTCTTGCTTGAGGGAACCAAAACTAATTCCTAAGACTCGGAGGGACGCCCACGGGTAAAGCACCATGCTGATAAGAATCCTACTTTCACCACTCCTAATGAAGGAACACTTAATCCCAAGTCTTTGTCTAAGAGAACCAATATTGATCCCCAAGACTCAGAGAGAAGCCCAAGTGTAAAACAACTCGCTAATAGAGATCCCACCTTCACTCTTGATCAATCACAAACTATATATCAGGATCAGTTGGAAAAATCCAATCCACATGATTTAAGATAGGGAGTGACCAAAATAAAAGCAAGCCTTCTTTTGAAGGGGATCTGGATAAGACAAAAGTGTCACTAACCTTTGTAGACTATGTTCTATTTCTCCAGGAGTCTGAGGATGAATTCCAAGGGCTCAGTGACGATGATGAAATGGTTGAGGTTGATGATGATATGGACACTGATGAAACTAGCGTCCCTCCTCAACCAACACAGAGGCCTCAATCCCCTGCTTTCACAGACATACCACTCTCCCCTAAGGCTCAACAAAATCCCTCCCCTGAGGTATCCCTTCAAAAGGAGCCCTTCCCTGAGGCGTCAATAGAAAAGCCCTTCCATGAGGCACAACTTGACACTTCTTCTTTGAGGACCCAGACTGAGGATCTGGAACCAGAGTTTGATGACAGTAAGCCTATCACAGAGAAGGTGTTATATGAGACACTCAAGGGCGTCTTTAAACATCTATATGAGAATTTGAAGGAAGATGTATCTTTGAAGCATCAAGACTTGTCTACCAAGACAACTACCATACTGGATGAGTTCAGGGTGTATTGTAATCGCTTCTAGGAGGTTGAAAAAGAACTCAAAGTCTTGCATGATAACCAAATGGATTTCATCAGTGATGTGAAAACAAGTGATGAGGCTCAGGAAAAAAAGTTGATCAACTTTCTAAACAAGGCTTTACCAACTGTTGAAGCTAATGTCTCTTTGAAAGCTACTCTGGATGGACTTGTTTCGAGCACCACTGAGTCCACTTTCGAAGTTGGTCAACTCTTGGATAAAATCAAGGAGGAAAAGATGTCTAAGGTTCTTGCTAGACTGGTAGCTCATCAGGATGAAATTCAAGTTGTAAAGTCTAAATGTGATGCCATTTATGCGGATGTGCACATGGATCCTGAGGCTGAATTTCAGTTAGGAAAGGCAGCCAAGGGATATATCTCCAATGCGGAAAATCTTTCTGATATTACTCAAGCTCTTAAGGAATCTGATATTCCTAGTCTCGGGACTCGGATTGCCATAATGGAAACTATTGAGTCGATCATTAAACAAATGTACAATCCATCAAGGCTGATAGTCAAGCTATGAAGTAGATGGTAACTGAAATGTTTCAAGCATTTAAAGGTACAACCTCTTCCTCCCCCTCAGGACCTTCTCATCTACCAAAAGTTGGAATCAGTCAGCCTGATCCTTTAACTTTTGAGGGGGATAATGAAGCACAAAAGCTTTGGACATAGGAAGAATCTTCTTCTCATCTTGAGGGGGAGCATGAGCACATGATCACTGAACAAACCAAGGAGCCAGAAATACCAAATCCAACACCTCTAAACACCATTAAACCTATCCTTGAAGGAAGTGTCCCTAAATCCTTTGTGTCAAAATTGGATAAAGGCAAGGGGATTTCTGATGCTCCCGAGGCACCACCCAAGAAGGTAGTTAAAGCTTCAAAGGAACATAGGCCATACCCTAATGCTCCAATCTTGACTCCTTATGAGATAAATGGAAAATGTACGAACTAACAGTTGAACAAGTTCAAGAGTACATGGATACGATGCAGAAGGCTAAGAAGGCTAAGCCAAGTAAGGAAACTAGAGAGGAAATTCTGAGGGTATCCACTGAGTTTGTTAAAGAAGTTGGTGGTGATACAAAAGAGCTTCTCAATCTAGCTGGTGGCCAAGAGTTTATCAATGAGCAGGAATAGGAACTCAAAGCCATTCAAGATGCCATGAAAAAGAAACAACAACAACAAAGCTCACAATTAAAGAATTGTTTGATCAGTATACCTGGATTACTACTCAAAGGATGAAACCTGAGCCCATCACTAACCTTCAGATTATTCCATACACTAAATCAGTCTCCATATATGTGTTTAGAAATAATAATGAAAGAAATTTTGAAGTAATGAAGAAATTCTCGTTTGGGGATTTTGGATTTAGTAAATGGGATGAGATGGGAAGGATCCTCGGGACTAAGACACACAAGTGTGTACCTGAGTTGCTCAACTCCTTCACCAAATGATATGAGAGATTGAACCAAGTAAAAGGACAATTAGGTATCACTGAGGAACTTCCCTTGGTTGAACATGATCCCTTAAGAACTAAAGGAAGGAAAAGAATAAGGATTGAGTATGAGCCTGAAACCATAATCCCTGGGTTAGAGTGTAATAGGTCACTACCTAAGAATGTCCCCTTTCTTAACAACATGGTGATTGAAAAACCTTAGTGGGGAATCTTCATTACTGATGAATTTAATGATCATGCATTTCAAAGGATGAGTGACATTGATAAGTGCAACACTGAGGGACTGCTTATCTACTTGGTCAAGGATGGACAACTGCAGACTGAAGAGAACAAAAGGTTTGCAGTCAAGGTCAGAGAAATGATAGCAAAAAGGCCTGACAAAGAGAAGGTGTTTAGCTCCTCAAAAGTGAAGATGGAAGCGATGGAAGCCTGAGTGCTATATAATCTTTTGTTTCTATGTTTTTTCTTGTAATAGACTGTTAAGTCATTGTAATGATGAATAAAATGATGTACTTTGTTTTTAACAAGACTCTTCATCAGTAGCTTTGTCAGTATGAGAATAAGACTCTTTGCTTACTTATTACAAAATAGACTTAGGCATATCTTATATCCAAATAGGGGGAGATTGTTAGGTTGGCCATGTACAGATTGATCTCACTGATGGGAAATTATGTACAAGGTGATCAGGGATTTGAATATCAATACGCCTAAGTATATTGTTTAACCTTGAACATTATGAAGTCACTAAATGAACAATCATTCAGTGAGTTGCCTTCAATAGCTCATCCTGAGTCTAAGAGAAAGACTCGAGTATTCAATGAGGCAAAAATCAATGATTAACGTACCTGCGACGAAGAAGAAGGTGATGGGTTTAGTGAGTGATGAAAATAACTCACTAAGCCCCATACGATCTTCCTGAAGGAACAATGACATATTGAAGACTGAAGAAAAGGCGGGATAAGTTTGAAGAAGATAACATGTAGTACACACACGCTTATAATGACTTAACATTTTAGGTTAGACAAAGGTACTGAGATTGTATAAGACTTTTTCCTCATACCTAGTTTAGGTTAAGTCAAGTTTGTACCTTGTACCTCAGTTAAAGATAATAATTGCATATGGAAATTCCTTGTCACGTACCTAGCCTTCTAGTCTGCAAATATGATGCATTGTAAAAGAGAGAATTAAGTTTGTGCATTCAATGCATTAGTCATTCACAAACAGATTCTCTCTTCCAAATACGATAGAAAGCACTTGAGTTATAAACTCGTGTTGACTTAATCGTCGAACTTATTAATCGTTAGGATTGATATAGTTCGTTAGTGAGGAGATCACCAAAACATAAATTGTCTATTCAATCCCTATTGTAGTTTCGCATGCAATAGGGTATAATTCTTTGAATAATAAGAGTTAAACGTTGAAAAACCTTTTGTGTCTTGTTTGTTAAATAACTGTTTTTTATTACATTATTTTACTATGAGTTAGGTTTATACTTATTATTATTAACTATAACATTAATTACAAGGGACCAACATTTACTCACTGGTACAAGGGGTATAGACCTTTACACAATTTCTCTTCAAGACTCAAATTCCACAACTTCAATTTGCTTCATGGCTAAAGCTTCAACGACCTAAGCATGGTTATGGCATCAACGCCTTTCTCATCTCAATTTTGATACCATCAACCTACTTTCCAAGAAAAATATTGTGAGAGGCCTTCCAAGTTTGAAATTCATCAAAGATCATCTTTTTTCTTCTTGTGAGCATTGTAAAGCTAAGCGTAGTAGTTTCAATACTAAAACTACACCAAGCTCTAATGGACGGTAACGTCTTCTTCATATGGATTTTTGTGGTCCTATGAGTGTTCAAAGTATCAATGGGAAGAAATCCATTTTGGTAACTGTCGATGACTACTCAAGGTACACGCGGACTCACTTCTTGAGGTCCAAGGATGAAACACCTAAAGTTCTCATTAACTTCTTAAAGCATATACAACGTGGTCTTCAAGCTCAAGTAAGAGTAGTTCGTACCGACAGAGGAACATAATTTTTGAATTAAACTCTAAAGAAATATTTTAAAGACGAAGGGATTGAACATGAAACATCTATTGCTCAAACACCCGAAAAACGGCGTTGTTGAAAGACGAAACGGTACTTTGGTTGAGGCTGTTCGGACATTGTTATCTGCTTCAAAACTTACACTATTCTTTTTGGCCGAGTCGTGCCAATCACATGCTACACACAAAACCGTTTCTTAATTATTCCAAGACACGAAATGTAACACCCCCATTTTACCTTTACGCAGCGAAACATTGATCTGGGTATTACTTTATAGAACACAAGTCATAATGATAGAAAACAACTCAAAAGAGTGATAAAATCAACGTTCTTTATATATCAAAAATTAGAGTTTTACAATATGAGGTTCCCAAAATCTAGAATAATAATTTCAATCTTGTGCCTCTTCATGCCATCCTCATGCTGCTACATACTAGCAATCTTTAAAACCTGAGATATATGCTTAAAATCAACACAATAGTTGAGTGAATTCATAGGTTCGAAATCATTTTCAATACAAGATCCTTTTCCTGAGCTACGTTATTATTCGCTCACATAAAACAATCAAGTCTTATTGCACTAGCTCGTGCACCGCTACTTGACATAACAGAAAACCAACAAATTTCCCTTATGCATGCAATTTACCAAACTTCCTGAGTTTACAAAATAAAGTATATCTGTTTAGCATAGGTAGGAACCTTCAGCTGCTAGCAACCGCGACTTGCCCAGATAGGGGATGTCAGTCCCCAAAAAGTACTACTCACAATATTAGCGCTCATTAAATGATTAACGGTCACGATTGAAAAGGGACTTAATGGTAATAAGTAAACCCATAGTGTCAATACTCATATCTGGTAGTGTGACACCCCGGGTAGGGTCAAAATATGCGGAATTATCAACGGAGATGTCACAAGGGTGGATCGATAGCATATAGTCCATAGAGAATAAGATAAAGAGTTATTCAAATCAGATTACATGTTTATTAAACAAATAAATAAAAATTGTCTTTAACATGTCATGAGAAGATTGTTCATTTTCCCCAAATGGAACCCTTGACGATTCGTACAATGCAGATCACATAGATGCTTGAGTCCATGCACATATCTCGTTCTAACTTCATTTCCCTGAGATAAACATGCTTAGAGGGTCAACATAAAGTTTGTGAATTTACAGGTTTTAACATTTATTAGTTTAGACATACATTAATCATAAAAGTAACAATGCACAAAGCATTCTTACTAAAAATTAGATTACATTTGCTATTACTCGAAACTGAAGCTTAACCTTCCATAGTCTTCAACAGATGAGGACGTAGTGTCTTACAAAAAGACACCCAAACCCAGTTCCAACATGGTATACATCTGTTGTCCCGGCCAAGGCACAGTGAGCATGACTCACCTAGATGGGGATGGTCAATCCCTAATAGATCTATTTATAACATTTGGGCAATTTACAACAATTTAACAGTTTCTATAATAGTCAATCATAGTCAAGTTTATACAATTCAGTTAAGTCCATTTTAAAATAGTTGCATGTTTTCTCCCCCGTAGAGGAAAAGTTTATCAATAGTTTATATGGGGCTGTAAACTCACCTGGGAGTTGGCAATAGCTGTATAACACGAAAATCCAAATAATGCTCACGCCAAAAGTTATGCATAATCAAATACTGTAGTCTTAATAGGTAGTACAAAGAACATATGTGTATGCTTATACAGATTTTTAATCAGTTCATTTATGCTACGACATTTATCTAAATAACCATAGTTCAAGTATTAACAATATTCATTTAAACTTATCTATATAAGTTTCATTTCTAAGTAAACATAAAATGTTTAACTTTTAATATCAGTTTGTATTCGTAATACAGGTATTAATAATAACCATTCAACTTAGAATTAAGTTTCTTGTTTAAGTAGACGTAAAATGTCCTACTTAAAATATTAGTTCACGTTTGCAGTTCATGTATTATAATCATTTATTTAAACTTACTATTAAGTTTCATAATGAAGTAAACATAAAACGTTCTACTTAAAATATTAGTTTACGTTCGTAGTTCATGTACTGTAATCATCCATTTAAACTTACAAATAAGTTTTATATTTTAAGTAGACGTAAGGTGTTCTACTTAAATATTAGTATTCAATTTATTTGACGTTCATATATTTTTATTTCCTAAAAGTATATGAGTTTATGTACTAGTGATACATATCTATATTGTTTATACAATTTATTTCATAAATCCAAAATATAAATATTTTATCTTTGAAAATTAAAATATAATATTTTATTTAATTTAAAAGTTCCCATAAATTATTTAACATTTATAAAATAATTTATAAATTACAATTTTAAGAATTTATATTATAAATTCTTCTAATTTAGGGTTTGTTTTAGTTTTACTAAGTTTAAAAATAGAATTAGGGTTATGGTTTGTTAAAGTTTTGGAACATGGCAAAACTAGTCCTTCCATATTTTTAAACAAAGTAAACTTTCGGATTGTTACACATTTGGTACCTAGGGCTTGTTTATGTTTCGGCTTATGGCAAATTTAGTCCCCCTACTTAAGACTAGATTTTGTAACTTTCATTAAATAACCAAAACAGCCCCTAGGGCTTCTTTAAGTTTCGGATTATTGCCAAAATGGTCAATAGGGTTTTAAAATGACAAAATAACTTTTAGAAACTTCCCAAAATGGTCCCTAGGGTTTAATATGCCATGGATGGTATTTATTAAACCCTAGAATTTTGGATAATTACATTTTTAGTCCTTGTGTTTACTAATTTATCAAAACAAGTTTCATAAGTTACGGTTTTAGTCCTTAAGTTTCATAAATTGTCATTTTACTCCAAAAGTTTCTATAAGTTACCTTTTATTATAAAAACTTTTATTTAACATTCAAAACATTATATGGGCTCATTAAATGGGCTAAACATCTAATGGGCCAATTAGTGGGCCTAAATACATTTTTAAGTTTACTAACTTGTTAAATGGGCCTTTAACACATTTATTAGACTTAAATACATTTTAAGTCAATTAATCATTTTAAATGGGTTCAAGTATAAACTTAAGTCAATTAGGTCACTAAGATTTATTAAATGGGCTTATTGAGTCCATTAAGTCTTGGACTAACATTGCATGGGCTTAGCAAGTCCATTAACACTACTTTACATTTTATGTAAGTATTAGTCTAGGATTTTCTTATAAGCTTATTTTTAGCTTATCCATATTTAGTTTTAAATCTTAACAAAAGAATAAAACTTATAGTTTATTTTATGTGATGTACCAAATGAGATCTAGATGTGTTACAAGGTTGCATGCAAGCCATAAGCCCTAATATGAGCTTATAACTCACGACTATAATTAATTATAGCTTATTAAGATGAGTCAAAACTTATTTTAAGGTTGCATGTACTTATAAGTGTCCCCAAAATAAGATCTAGCTATGTATAATTCAAGAAATCAAGTCACAAGTCCATACATACATACATATAGCCCACAGCTATTATTTTATATCTTGGTATTTCCAAGATGAACCTTTTAGCTAGTTTTAAGTCTTGTAATTATTTACAAAATACAACATTATTATCTAGGTTACATGCATGTTCCCAAGGTTACCATTATTCCAAGAAAACTATATATAGCCCACGGCTATATTGTTTTCTCCCAAGGTTCCCATAAGATTTTATAAGCTTGTTTTATGTTCAACATGTTTAAGTTAACTTTTATCATTAGATCTATGGTTTATATAAGCATGCATGTACATTTAAAACCATTCTAGGTCATATATAACCCACGGCTACGTATGTTCACATAAATCATTTTAGTGATTTTTAGTATTCCATTTAACATGTAATATTACATATTCCATCATTAAAACTTAGTAGACAAATCATATGTTCATCATTCATTTTAGCCGTGACCTTTAAGGTCATGGTCTTCATGATTTTTAAGTTACACAAGTTTGTTTTATGAGATCTATGATTATTTAGTTAACCAAAAATTCTATAAAACAAGATTTGTAACTCATGCTACATTTAGATTCATAAAATGTTTCATATGGTTTTTAATCAAGTTTAAAACATAGAATACAAGCCATAGGTTTCTTATTAAAAAGATTTTCAACCATGACTATGGTGTTCATAATTATGCCGTGACCTATAATGGCCATGGCTTTACCAAATCTTGATTTTAACAAGTTATTTACTTGTGTTTATACATGTATGATGATGCATGCATGAAGAAACGAAAGGGCATAAGGAGTATACCTTTCTTGCTTAAAAGTACCAAGGATGATCTAGATGAACAAGGAGATTAGAGATCTAATCTAGTTGATGAAGAAACCCTAAATGTAAACCAAGCCATGGCCTTATAGATTCGGCTATGGCTTGTTCTAGTGATTCCAATGATGATGATGATGATACTAAATGATTAGTGATTACTATGGGACAAAGATCTAGTAGATTAAATGAACAAACTTTGGATTTTAGTGGCTTAATGCCGAATGATTTGAGAGAGAAACAAGGAGAGTGAGATTGGATGCATGTTAAATGAGAATGTGTATGTGATGTATGTGTGTGTTTTGGCTTAAAGAAGAGAGAGGAAGGGGATGACAAAAGGTATGATTCACCTTGGTAAGACATATTGTGCCAAGTGTCATCCCTTGCCTTTCCAAGGCAAATCTTCTTCTTCCACACAAGCCTATGTGCCGTGTCTAGCAAGCCAAAAAGGGGTAATGGGCCTTAGACATGGGCTTCGTGTTGGGCTTGCACACAAATGGCATCTATTCTTGGGCTAGTCCAAGAGTTAAGTAAACTCCTAGACTACCTACACACATATACACGGCTACAATACCTAATGCAGTATATTTCAAAATTTTGTTAAGTGTTGTATATTTCAAATATTGATTATACATTTTACTACTTGTTATCCCTAGTTTCAAGTACAAGGTTTAAGCTATGTAACTTATTTACAACCAATATGAATGTAAAGGTATAAGTACATAATGGACAAGTTCACACACAACTAATAGGAACATAGCACATGAGTATGTGTTATAGAATTAATGGGTGAAACTTCATTACATAAAATCATGGATTTTACAGCACCACCCCGTTATTTTAGCTTTGTCCTCAAAGCTACTAAAAACGTAGTTATCTTTTAAGTGAAAGATGTTCTAAGTACATGGTTCATTTCAGACTCTCTCTCAGGTACGAACGGTGGCATAAACGCGAAGTGGTCTTCACCTAGGTTACCCTTATACATCCGATTGGGTAGTAATGAAGGCTTCTGTAACTACAGGTGGACAGAAGAGAACGCAAAGAGATCTTTATCCGGGTCGCACTATACATCCGATTGAGCAGTAAAGGAGACTGCTGCTATGGATGGATAGGAAGCAATGCAAAGAGATCTTTATACGGGTCACACTATGCATCCGATTGAGCAGTAAAGGAGACAGCTGCTATGGATGGATAGGAAGCAATGCAAAGAGATCTTTATCCGGGTCGCACTATGCATCCGATTGAGCAGTAAAAGAGACTGCTGCTATGGATGGATAGAAGGAAATGCAAAGAGATCTTTATCCGGGTCGCACTATGCATCCGATTGAGCAGTAAAGGAGACTGATGCTATGGATGGATAGGAAGCAATGCAAAGAGATATTTATCCGGGTCACACTATGCATCTAGTTGAGCAGTAAAGGAGACTGATGCTATGGATGGATAGAAGGAAATGCAAAGAGATCTTTATCCAGGTCGCACTATACATCCGATTGAGCAGTAAAGGAGACTGCTGCTATGGATGGATAGAAGGAATGAAAAGAGATCTTTATCCGGGTCGCACTATACATCCGATTGAGCAGTAAAGGAGACTGCTGCTATGGATGGATAGGAAGCAATGCAAAGAGATCTTTATCCGGGTCACACTATGTATCCGATTGAGCAGTAAAGGAGACTGCTACTATGGATGGATAGAAGGAAATGCAAAGAGATCTTTATCCGGGTCGCACTATACATCCGATTGAGCAGTAAAGGAGACTACTGCTATGGATGGATAGGAAGCAATGCAAAGAGATCTTTATCCGGGTCGCACTATGCATCCGATTGAGCAGTAAAGGAGATTGCTGCTATGGATGGATAGAAGGAAATGCAAAGAGATCTTTATCCGGGTCGCACGGTACATCCGATTGAGCAGTAAAGGAGACTGCTGTTATGGATGGATAGGAAGCAATGCAAAGAGATTTTTGTCCGAATCGCACTATACATCCGATTGAGCAGTAAAGGAGACTGCTGCCTATGGATAGATAGAAGTAAATGCAAAGAGATCTTTATCCGGGTCGCACTATGCATCCGATTGAGCAATAAAGAAGACTGCTGCTATGGATGGATAGACGCGGGCTTCTCAACGGGGGTCGCAGCTACACCCTTCCAGGATCTGGGAGAGGACCAATGGTGTTGTGGATTTAGTTAGGAGGGCCAATCCATTGCAAATGGTTTCTGGTATGAGGAGGATACGCCAGCATGTGTTATATGCGGGGAAAGCTGGGGATGCACTACATCTGCATCCTTTTCACGGGTGAGATATAGGTTATATCTCCATACCCGATGATTGAAAAGTGGGGGTTGAAGGTAAAATAAAATAAAAGAATATTTTAACTAGAACCCCTCCTATGTCAACAGCTTTACGCAAAAGACTTGCAGTTATACCTCAAGCATGTAGGATACAGACATTAGTTAATAGTACTAAAGCTTCTACTTAGCAGAGAGGTTAAGCTTACTGCTGATGGCGATTGGGTAGGAAGTTGCAAAGAATCTGCTTCATTCGCTGCGGGGCTGAGCGAGAGGGGCACATAAAAGAAGTACCTCAAATGGTGTAAATAAAAGAAGATACCACGAATAAAGAAGTGCGCGCCTTGCGGGGTGCTACAAAATAAAATGGTCATGCATTCACTATTACTAGTCCAAAATTTGCACAAATTTTTGACTTCTAAAGGGGAGGAAGTTTCATCTCCCAGAGTCTGGTGGATGATGGTATTGTCGAACTAATTGGATCTGAAGAGGAAAAAGGAACGTCCAAAAACACGGCACATTCAACACCTCTTTACGAGGGATGTCGAACATAGCCCAACAAAATTACACCCATTGTGAGTTGGATGTGCCTTTCAGGTTTAGGGTTGCCTAAGCGGCGGATATAACCCTACAAAATACACCCATTGTGAGTTGGATGTGTCTTTCAGGTTTAGGGTGGGAGAAACAGGTTTGGGAAATGGGGCATCCTTTGACTAGTATTCCCTGGCTTGTCGATGCTAGAAATGTCACTAAATCTAGTGTTGACTATATCGGGGTTACAGTCCCCTAGTATAATCGAGGTTTCATCTCCCCAAGGTATACGAACCAATTTTTGATCACATAGGATAACTGCATGATACTTGCTAGTCAATTCATGCCAATGATGACATCAAAGCTACCAAGACTTACTGGAATCTGACTGATGTAAAACGGGTGATTGGAAAGGTTTAAGGAATAACCTCAAATGACGGTGTTAACCGTCACAACTTTTCCGTCGACAATTCTACAGCATAATAGGGGTCTAGAACTAATGGAGTGATTTTCAATACCTTACTAAATTTAGTAAATATAATGCTTTGGTCTGCCCATGTGTCAAACAAGATAGATGCATATCGCTGGTTTAGAAATAGCGTACCAGGGACGACGTTGGAGTCTGGATTAGCTTGGGCATTGCCGGCCATGTACACTTGCGAAGAAGTTCCCTTGTTGTCCTTCTTCTGGTTAGCCAACTTGGGACAGTCAGGTCTCACATGCCCAGGGGTTCCACACTCGTAACATACCACAACTTTCTTCGGTCCACTACTGCTTCCACCTGTAGGGTTTCGGTTTCCCTGCTGCCCACTTCCACTCCCACGCGCATTGGACTTGCCCTTGTTGCTGTTTCCAGGATTGGTATTGGGTCGACCCTGGGGTAGCAACATTTGCTTGACAATCACGAGCAAAATGGCCTTGTTGGCCGCACTTGTAGCATCCTTGGTATTGTCCTCCAGCGACATGATGATAGTTGCACTTTGGACACTTAGGCTTGGATCCCGAGTAGTTCTTGGTGCGGGTTGTGGGAGTAGTGTCATCAGCTTGCCCAACGTTTTGCCTTTTGGAAGGCTGCTGGTGCTGGCTACGAGAGCTTTCATCCGATTTCCGCTTGTTGTCCGTCTGCCTTTCGGACAGATTGCGGGCTCGCTTGTTGATCAGCTCAGTCGCAAATTCCATAGCACCTTCCACGGTAGTGGGTCGTGAAGCTAGCACACTGTCATGGATGTTGTCAGGGAGTCCACTGACATACTTCTTAATCTTATCACTCCTTTGAGGGAACATTCTGGTGCACATCAAGCTTAAATCTTGAAATCTTTGGTTATACCAAAGGATATCATTGTTCTTACACTTTAGATCCCACAACTCTATCTCCAACTTCTTCATTTCTCCTCTAGGACAGTACTTCTCGGTCATCCTCTCTTTGAGGTTGGCCCAAGTGAGAGTGTAAGCAGTGTCATGTCTGAGGGTAGCGACCACAGAGTTCCACCAGGTGAGGGCGCTCTTAAGTGGTGTGCATGTGGCAAACTTAACTCTGTACTCGTCAGCAAAACCGTTGATGCGGAAAACTGTCTCTAGTCTTTCAAACCACTGCATCAATTCAACAACTCCTTCTTTTCCTCGGTAGTAAGAGGGTTTGCACTTTAAGAAGTCGGGGTAAGAGAAACCTCTGTTGGTGTTGTTTCTTCGTGCATTGAAGTTTGGATCATTGTTTTCATTTGAGTCATCTCCTCTGGCTACCATGGCTGCTGTGATGCCTTCACTTATCATTTCCCAGAGTTGTGCGGCAGTGACATTTCGAGTAGCTTTTGGGGATTCAGTATTATCAGCATTGGAAGTGGTTGCATTATTGGGATTTGATCTCGTAATCACCATTTGTCTATAATCATACACAAAATGAGATTATTAGTTCAAACGTTAGTACAGTTTTTATATTATTTGCACGGGAAAATTCATGCGCTGATTTCATAACAAATTGGATAACCTGTCAAGATCTCATAATATAATACATTGCACAGCAAATATAATAAAGAAAGTGATTACATGCTATTTCCATAAGAAATTTAACATCCATCTAGCATAACAAAATCTAAGTCATAGGCCGGTCGGGCCTTGTCCAAGGTAATGATACACACAGTCTTTAAAAGATTACATCCCAAAGTTACATGTCCAAAGAAAAGAAAGGATAAGTACAGGATTACATCACCAAAAGCTGAAAAGGAAATAAAAGTACAAAAGTCCTATACCATGTCAGCTAGGGTGCAACCCGTAGGCTGATCATGATGTACAAGAAACCTAGTACATCTATCCTACTCCTGCCTAGATGGTCCACTAGATGAGGCTGGGGCTGATGAAGCTGTAGGTGCTCTTCTGGTGTTCCACAGAGTCCGAACTGTCGATTTGGCTTCCTTGAGCATGCGGAATGCTGTTAGCAGCTGAGTCCTGAGTCTGTCGACGGCCCCACGAAGATAGGTCATGTCTGCAGTAACTCCGTTATGATGAACGGTGGAGAGGTCAAAGAAAATGGATAAGAACTGCTCCTGAGCAGATAGAGCAGCATGGGTCTGGTGCTGGAGACTCTCCATGGTCTGGATATGTTGGTGGAGACGATAGTTCTCCTCCCAAAGCCACTGCAATGCCTCGTCAGTCTTGGCCTGGATGCCTCGGGCTGCCTACGCCTCTCCCCTTATGGTATAAGCGAGGGAGTCGATGCGCTCATGAACGGCAGTGTAGCCTAGTTGACCAGCTGTCAATAGGCAGCGAAGGTCGGATATCTCCTGCTCCTGGCCGTGCGGCCAGTGCGGCGATCTGGGTCTGGACAGAGTCGGCACGTCCCACCCCAGAGCCTTCCCCGATCTCAAAAGTAGAGCCGGGTATGGACTCGGGAAAATGGCCCGATGGTAAAGATGCAGCTAGAGACACCTAGTCCTCCTCCATAGAGGTGGAGACCAGTATGACTGATGCTGGAGCAGAAAAAGGGTCCTCAGTAAGCACAGCTTCGATGGTCTGATCATCCTCCGAGTCAGAGGCTGATAACCATCCTGTTGTCCCATAAATTTAGATGATTATTGATAGAAAATAGATGAAAATAGATGGATTCCTAGAGACAGAAAGTAGTAAGAGAAAGTAGAGGGAGAGAGATGATTAACTTGGTGAATATTAGATTAGAATAATGAGAGATACAAATGATCATCCACCCTTCCTAACATGCTAGAAAGGGCCTTATATAGCTGGGCTTACATGTAACCATAATGGGCTACATTGTTTGGACCGGGCTTGTCTTTTGGGCTTTAAGTAGCATAAATCCAAGCCCGTGAACCACGACTATTTAACTATCTATTACAACGTTCTAATAAATATTTCAATAGAAACCTATGACCGAACATTCTGTTTGACTCAATATTTTGAGGCTAACAGTCTCCCCCAATGTGAGGCCATTCCTCTTTGATATTTTGAGTCCAATGGAGATTTATGAATTTCGTCATAAATGAGTCTTGAACGTGTAACAGTAGTCTTGTTCCTTCATGCTGTGATCTTTGAGCCTTTGTCATTGTCTTTTGACTTAGTATTTTATCTTGAGATCTTCAAATAATTCTTGACTTGTCATTGCCATCTTGCGATCTTGTGTCTTTATCCACATGCTTACACTATTAATTGTTGAATAAGAATTTGGGCATGAATATGTGGTTTTGAATTTTTGACTTTGCTGAGTACACCGTGATGCCACCTTCTCGAGACAAAACATAGACACGGACTGAATGGCTTTGACATTCGTCCTAAATCGGTAGCGTTTTACCTCTGGTCGGTGAAG
This sequence comes from Glebionis coronaria, assembly GCA_025667525.1. NCBI lineage: Eukaryota > Viridiplantae > Streptophyta > Magnoliopsida > Asterales > Asteraceae > Glebionis > Glebionis coronaria. Next base: position 313,486,956 of record CM046880.1, on the reverse strand, counting down.
ACCTACCTGTGATTAGGTAGATTCAATTAAGAATCTCCTTGACAGGGTTTCGCGGCTGTACTAGCCGTTCTCTTTACTCGACCGTCTCAAAGCAAGACTGCGAACATAAAGAGTGAATCAATTGGATAAATATTTGCTTGATTAAAGTCGTCAATTCAAATTCCTGGAAAAAGTTTGATTCATTAAGAATCTTACCATAGTTGCTTTCCAATTGACACAAGTTTGATTCATAAGAATCTCACAAGTCACCTACCGTAGCGCTGTTTGATGTTGACGCTAGAAGGATTTCCATTCATCACTGTGAATATTAATGAATATCACTCTGAATGTTCTGGCAAGACCATAAAGATATTGCATAGAAACTTGAAACGAGTTTGAATCAATTCAGAATCAAATCACTGTTGCTTTTCAGTTTTACACATGTTCAATTCATAAAGAATCTTGCATATGACCTACCGCAGTGTTGTTTGATGTTAACACTGGAAGGATTTCCACTCATCATTGTGAATACTAAGTAGTATCACTCTGAGTGTTCTAGCAATATCGCAATGATATAGCGTAGGACTCTCTTTATCTTCATCCGTGTGTCCTAACGAGATTTGATTGATCTCTTGGCTCTAGACTCGATTTGTGCACTTTTAGTGCTCGGAGGCTGGAGCAGATGCCACCTACTCAATATCAACTATCTCGGAGTGAGAAAGTCAATAGAATTCGTGTTGATCTGCGTGACAATAAAACGAACTTATTTTGAGAGAAGCCTGAGTAGCTAGGAAAGGGTTGTGCTTCACATCACTGGGTCCATGACGAGTTTGTCTTCATGATGAGTTGACTCGGTTTCTGTCTAAGTTGTATGGAGGGCTTCTTTCTTTAGACCCTTTATCCTTACATTTCTTTTTCATTCTTCAACCCCTTCAATGCTTACCAAGACATCATTAATAGCACCTTGTTGTGATTGTGCCAATGCTATCATCAGTACTTAGTCGGCATTCAGCTTCGTTCACATTCTACTCCATCTTTCCTAAGGACTTCTAATAATCTATTGGATTATCACTCGGAAGATCCCTCCGGTTCTGGTTGGATCATAGGACTTAAACCTAACCACCCTTTTGACACCAATGACGTCGTGAATTAAAGATGTTGTGGGTATTTGAACGTCACCATGAGTGCCTGAGTCTTTAGATCACATTTTAATCACATTTTCTCCCATATCTCTAATATATAAAATCTTTTGATATTAGAGATACCAAATTTGATTAAAATATATTGTAAAGAATAGTCTTGAAAACTTTCAGGAGAAAAATGTGTCAATCTTAGCATGAATATTTGGAACGCTCCCCCTCAAAAATTGATCCACTGGAATTGTCATTACGAGGATATGATCCACATTAAAATTTTGAGGATAGGAGTTGTTGCACACACAATTTTTGAAAGATTTTGAATATCATTGAGAAATTCTTGAAAAAATTGTGTTCAACGCTTTTTGAAAAATCAATTCTTTTTAGCGAAAAGGTTTTTCTAAAGCAAAAACTTGAGTTCTTGACTTTGAATGTCTTGACGAATCCACTCAAGTGTAAGAACATTTAACTTCTTTTGCTAAGGGTAAGGGCACAAAAGCGTACACTCCACCGTGAAAATAGATCCGGGTTGCAATCTAAAAGTGATTACAAGCCATTGTGTTGAGCTCAAAACGTTGAATGTTTTGTGACAAGCTCAACCCAAGATAGATGGCTCTACCCGTTGTTAGAATATTGTCCAAAATAGACAATTTCCTTTAGAAAAGATAGAAAAGACATGTTTTGAAAAATATTTACAACTTTCATTCGAGCTATATGTACACACACGTGTCGTTATTGAGCGACATGTCTAGGTACGTCAATATTATCGATACTGAAAGACATGTCGAGAAGAATATTTTTGGATTATCAAAGATATTTTAATTTTGTATTTTGCTTTTTCATTAATATTTACAGGTAGATGTTTGATAGACGAATCAAGCAGGCTTCTTTGCTAGAATCTCCAGTTCTGTTGGAGTCATCTCATACCAATTTGCCTAACAAGATACGCAAACCTCTCTTTCGAAAGAGCTTTTGTAAACATGTCAGCTAATTGGTAATCAGTTCCAACAAAGTATAATTCAACAATACCCTTTTCAACTTGTTCCTTAATGAAGTGATATCTGACATCAATGTGCTTCGTGCGGGATGTTGTACCGAATTACAGGAGATGGCTATGGCAGACTTTGAGTCACAGTACATAGGTACTTTATCAAAGTGGAAGCCATAATCCGTGAGTTGTGTTCTCATCCAAAGAACTTGAGCACAACACGCAGATAGAGACACATACTCCGCTTCGGCTGATGACAGTGACGTGCAATCCTGCTTCTTGGAAGACCATCCCACAAGCTTATCTTGACCTAGAAATTGTGCACCACCAGAAGTACTTTTACATGTATCAAGACACCCTGCATGATCAGAATCTGAATAGGCCGTTAGAAAGAACCCGGTTTCCCTCGGATACCAGAGTCCTATGTGAATGGTATTCTTAAGGTATCGAAAGATCTGTTTAACCTCCTTGAGGTGCTTTTTTGTGGGTCGTGCTTGATATCGTGCACAATAACACGTAGCATGTGATATATCTGGTCTGCTTGCTGTCAAGTACATGAGGGACCCGATCATGGAACTATATCTCGTTTGATCTATGGGTAATCCCTCCAAATCAGCATCTAGGGATGTGGTTGATAATGGTGTCCCAACGGGGTCACATGATGTCATACCATGCTTTTTGATTATCTCTTGACAATACTTAGCTTGGTTAATGAAGATACCACTTAGGGATTGGTGAACTTGAATTCCTAGTAAGAATTTTAGTTCGCCCATCATAGACATTTCAAATCTGTTGTGCATTACTTTTTCAAACCATTTTGAAAGTTTTGGGCTTGTTGACCCGAAAATAATGTCATCACCATAAATCTGCACAAGAAAATGTCATCCCCATATTTATAAGTGAACAAAGTTAGATCAATGGAACCTTTTGAGAAACCTTTGGATACCAGAAATTTCGAGAGCTCGTCGTACCACGCCCTTGGAGCTTGCTTGAGTCCATAAAGTGCTTTGTGGAGACGATACACCTTGTCAGGATAATGAGGATTGACGAATCCTTCCGGCTGTGTGACATAGACTTCTTCCTTCAAAGGACCGTTAAGAAACGCCGTCTTTACGTCCATTTGATAGACAATGAATCCATTGTGTGCAACATAAGCAAGAAAAATCCTGACCGCTTCCATTCGAGCTACTGGGGCAAATGATTCTTCAAAATCAATACCCTCTTTCTGTCCATACCCATTAGCCACTAGCCTAAATTTATTCTTGATGATCTGTTCTCTTCATCCATCTTGTTTTTCTAGATCCATCGAAGATTTAATGGTATTACATCGAATGGTCTGTCAACAAGTTCCCAGACTTCAAGTCTTTCAAATTGTTGAAGTTCATCCGTCATCGATTCAATCCAAGCGTGATCAGCCATGGCTTCTTTGATGTTTTTCGGTTCAGCTGAACTCACGGCGAGTGCGAACATACAAACATCACCATCGGTGTTGAGCTGTCGTCTTGTACGAACAGGCTGTGAAGGGTTTCCAATTACTTGAACCAAAGGATGATCTCGGTCCAATGATTTGTTGAAGGATGTCGTTGGTAGAATGTATGCATATTTGACGGATCAACATGGCGAGTAGAAGACTCTTCAGTTTCGTGTACCGGTGTACCGAATGGGTTGATAAATTTGTCTTCGTCAGATAATGCATTGTCTGCTTGATTTGTGTTCTCTGGAGCAATGACAGTAGTTGTGGATGTTGTAGGATCGATTGTTGAAGTGATATTCTTAGGAAGTAACTCTGCAGCAACCGGTGTTGAAGTAGATGAAGTTGTATCCTTTTGTTGACGATGATCGGTATCATCGTTCTAATCATGAGTGACAGCGGAAGACTTCGATACAACTTGTTTCTCCCCCGTGAAATATTCATCATACATTGGTCCATATAACATTTCCAACTCTTCAATTGTCGTGTTGATTGTCATATCAGCTCTAGGAACATTTTCTGGAACCAGCGTTGAACTTGACGGTTCATTGTTGTTGTCTTGAGTTCTGAGTTCCGTGCGGTTGTGAACGGAAGTCGTATGTTGTTGTGGATCGGGACTTAAACTGTTTTGTTCAAGTGCCATTTCTTATAATTCATCAAATCGAGTGTGAATGGTCTCGACAATCAATTTTGTTCTCTTGTTGTATACTCTATATCCCTTAGACTGAGTTGCATATCCCACAAGAATACATGCATCACCTTTCTCTTTCATCTTATCCAAATTTTCACCATCTCGAATAATGTAACAAGTACATCCAAAAACATGAAGGTGTTTGAGTGAAGGTTTTCGATCATGAATTATGTGATATGGTGTCTTTTCGTGTCTAGTAATAATTAAGGATCGGTTTTGTGTGTAGCATGCGGTTGACACGGCTTCGGCCCAAAAGTATAGTGGAAGTTTCGAAGCGGATAATAATGTTCGAGCAGCCTCAACTAAAGTACGGTTTCGTCTTTCAACAACGCCGTTTTGTTCGGGTGTTCGAGCAATAGATGCTTCATGTTCAATTCCTTCGACTTGAAAGTAGTTTCTCAGATTTGAATTCAAAAATTATGTACCTCTGTCAGTACGAACCACTTTAACTTGAGCTTGAAGACCACGTTGTATCAATTTAAGAAAGCTGATGAGAACTTCGGGTGTTTCATCCTTGGACCTCAAGAAGTGAGTCCATGTGTACCTTGAGTAATCATCGACAATTACCATAATATATTTCTTTCCATTGATACTATGAACACGCATGGGACCACACAGATCCCTATGAAGAAGATCTAACCGTCCTTTAGAGCTTGGTGTAGTCTTTGTTTTGAAGCTGCTTCGTTTAGCTTTACAAAGTTCACAAGAAGAACAAAGATGATCTTTGATGAATTTCAAACTTGGAAGGCCTCTCACAATATCTTTCTTGGAAAGCAAGTTGATGGTATCAAAGTTGAGATGAGAAAGACGTTGATGCCATAACCATGCCTGAGTCATTAAAGCTTTAGCCATGAAGAAAATTGGAGTTGATGAAGTTGTCTCTTGTAGTGAAATTGTGTAAAGATCAGTACCCCGTGTACCGGTAAGTAAATCAATCCCATCATAATAACGAACAAAACATGTCTTCTTTCTGAAAGCAACCTCCAAATCTACATCACAGAATTGACCAACCGAGAAAAGATTGTGATTGAGCCCTTCGACGTAGTATACCCTTTCGATCGTAATATTCCCCTGAACCAAGTCTCCATATCCTAGGATCGGTGCAAATTGATCATTTCCGAATCGACCCGTACCCAGGAACTTCTCCACGAAGTTAATTAGAAGCTTGAGATTCCCCGTCATGTGCTTCGTGCATCCGAAGTCCAGTATGAAGAGAATTATTTGTATCACCTGCAGAAGAGTTAGAACACGATGGAGCATTTGCTAAATTTGATACCATAGTAGGTGTGATTATAGAGTCATTAGGGTCCTTAGCAACATTTAAAGGCAAACTAACACTCATTTTCACATTTTCTGTCCTAGCTTTAGGCATCCATTTATATCCTGGATGACATTGATTAGCAAACAACCATTTCCAAGACTTGCTAGCAGACTCATATAATTCCTTAATTCTGCTTCTAGGGTTCTTAGTGGTGGAGTCTGATGCATTACATTCCTTAGTGGGGGTTTCACCAGAATGGTTCACATTGCGTTTGGGTTTACTAGCACTAATAGGTTTCACAACTTGCTGCTTAGTTCTAGTATCTACGCCTTTGACAGTATTCATAGCACACATAGAATGATTAGCATCAGCACATTTTCCACATTTGACACAAACTAATTTGACATTCATAGCATTCAAATCATTCAAAACATTCAAATCGTCATTACACGTGATTACAGGCTTTTTATTCTTAAAAACATTCAAATTCCTAGGGTGTTCTTCTACTTCCTTCATCTTTTCTTGACTCTTGTGTTTCCAGACCTTATCATTCACTTGAGTGCGCTTAAGCTGAGGCCGGCTAACACTAGTAGTGGAGACTATTCCTGTAGTAGAAGACACACGAATATTAGTGTTTCTAGAAGTCTGAGGCAAGTGAGTATCTTTGTTTGTGGGCTTAGTGGGCATTCTATACATCCCTGGTTTAATCATATTGTTGTGCTTAACGCTTGGTGCTATAGTATTCCTTATGGGTTGATTCTGTGGTAACCTTTCCTTTCCATCCATATTGGGGGCAAACACACGTTTTGCAAACGAGGAATTTGATAAAGCAGATGGTTTTCCCAAGATAGAGGATCTATTCACTTTAGAGGCATTGGGTTGTCTAACAACAGGTTTCTTAATGCTAGGTTCCACAACTTTCCCACCTATTTTAGCAACGAGTTTCTGCAACTCTGCTATCGCTCTTTCCCTGTCTTGTAACTGAGCTTTCAACCCTTTAATTTCCAAATTCTGTTCATTCATTTCTCGAAACGTTTTGGAAAGTTTTTCTTGCAAGTTATTATCATGTGGAAAACTACCAACGTCTTTTTGCAAAGCAAGTTCAAGAGAATGACAATGTTTTTGAAGGAAATCAGTTTTGTGTTGAAGAAACTCAAAAGCCTTTTTATCAACATTTTCTTTACATTTCGAAAGCTCAATTTCAAGACGCTCACATTCTTTGATCTTATCAAGATATTTGCATGCAACATCAGAATATTCATCAGTATCAGCACAAGATGTAAAATAAGCACACATAACATCTTTAGAAACGCAATCTTGCAAGAGTAAATCATATTCATCTGAAAAATCAGACTTCTCCATTTGAAGATCATCAATGTTTTTCTCAATAGACTCAACATATTTTAAATCATCAAACATTTCAGTCCGAATGTACTCCTCAAATTGAAGAACAGTTTCTTTAATCAACGCCGTATTTGGAATTAAGAGTTCTTTCACAAGCAAGGTAATATCTTGAGGAATCGGGCGTTGCCACTCAGCATTTTCACGTTTTGCCCGATCTCTTTCAACAATAGATTTAGCATTATCTATGTGGTGTTTAAGAATACCTAATGTTTTCCTACGCTTGCTTTTGGACTCATCTAGAGGAAGGTAGTTCATATATTTGTAAACATTAGATTTCTTAGGGGAAAATGCTTTCTTTCATTGAATTCTCTTTTGTTTGCATTCTAAAAACACTTCCTCACAAGTTTTCTGAGTTTGTTTGTTGAAAAGACCATAAAGACTATTCTCATAAGCATAATAAAAATGGTTTCACAAACTCCTTATTGACAAGAGGTCGACTATCATCATCCCAAAGGGCAGTCTCGTCACTATCAACACTAACAGGCATGCAATCAAGATCGGTCCTTTCAGACTAATCAAGATAAAGACGTGGGTTCGCAACTTGAGCTTTGGCAAGGTACTCAGGACTTGCAAAGCTAGCTTGACCCTTGAACATCGACGGAGGTGTTATCATTCTTACGGTTTGAATAGAATCATGCGTCTTATAAACAACTTTCTTTAAAAATTCGACTTGTTCTTCTAGTTTCGTAGGTTTTTCAGTTTCTTTATCATATCTACTTTTGAAGTCTTGTTTTAACACATCTACCTCTTGTTTCTTAACCTCAAGAATTTTAGCATAATCGGTAGTGGTCATAGAGAGCTTTTGTTCAATTTCATTAACTTTGGTATTGGAAAGGTGCGTTTTTTTACGTTCATCCATTAAGAAAACATTATATTGACGCTTCTCTTTGGCTAATAACTCAAGAGTTGTATTATATTTGTTTTCAAAATCGTCCTTTTGACTTTTTAACGCACTACCCTTTTAACCCTCAAGCTCTTTGGTTTTCCGAAGGAGATTCTCTATAGCTTTCAGTTATCTCATTTGATTTGATAAGAGCAGCTTTGCATTCTTCAAAGTTTTGAGTGAGCGTAGCGTTTGCCTTTTTTAATTGCTTTTGACTCTTTTTATTTTCAGTGACATCTTTTTGTAAAGTAGCAATTAAATTAGCAAGCGCAATACGTTCCTCTTCATCATACTCATTTGCATGTTGATCATCCTCAGACTCATTATTGCACATGTCTGATAAATCGGGTGTGGTATTGTTATCAACCGTTTCAATCATACACGTGTCATTAATGGCATTGGGTAGATCACTATGCTCATGAATATCACCAAACACATTATATTCATCAGTAGTGTGTACCTTATCGATTGGCTCAGTGTCAAAGATAGGACCGTTGTCATCTTCAGTGACTTTGAGAACTTCTTCAACCTTTGCCATGTACGAGTAATGTGCATCGAGTACAAATCCGCAATTCATTCGAAATACAAATCCGCAATTCCTTGAAAGTATGATTTCGCAATCCTTTAACAACACACAATTCCGCAATTGAATAAAGATTCCGCAATAGAGGTAATTTCGGAATAATGCAAAGATTTCGCAATGTACACTAATTCCGCAAAAATGGCAAGATTTCGCAACAGGAATAATTCAGGAATTATACAAAGATTTCGCAATGAGAGACAAAGTTGAGAAATTATACCAGATTTTCCTAAAAAATAGGAACAAGGATGTACTCTTATGAAATTCGTGATTTCACACCTAAAGTCAAGCCAAACACCACCAAATTTTGTGTTTTTAACCGATCTAAGTAACCCAAATCACTACCACGCCTATGTAGATGATTTGTCTACTCACTAACACCACAAAAGCACAAAATTTTTTTGATGATTCGAGCTTGAATATTAATAAAACTCACGAACACAATAAGAAAAACCAAAACCAATCACGTATCTGCCCCATGGCGATTGATACCAAATGTTTTCCCATAAATTTAGATGATTATCGATAGAAAATAGATGAAAAGATATGGATTCCTAGAGAGAGAAAGTAGTGAGAGAAAGTAGAGGGAGAGAGATGATTAACTTTGTGAATATTAGATTAGAATAATGAGAGTTACAAATGATCATCCACCCTTCCTAACATGCTAGGAAGGGCCTTATATAGTCGGGCTTACATGTAACCATAATGGGCTATATTGTTTGGACCGGGCTTGTCTTTTGGGCTTTAAGTAGCATAAATCCAAGCCCGTGAACCACGACTATTTAACTATCTATTACAACGTTCTAATAAATATTACAATAGAAACCTATGACCGAACATTCTTGTTTGACTCAATATTTTAAGGCTAACACATTCGCACTGCACGAATCGTGGAGACGAACAAGTGGCTGGGGTAGGTGCTACTATTGGTAGAAAAGTCGGAGGTGCATTAGGCGAAGTCATGATGCTCTGAAAATAATATTATTTTAAATTTTAAGTAAGTATATGCTTACAAACAAAAAATATATTATTCCTAGCTACATGTTCAATGAAGTATATCCCTTTTAAACAGTTATCGTAATGTTTTTAAGGTTATATATATATATATATATTAATACTATATATATATATATATATATATATATATATATATATATATATATATATATATATATATATATATATATATATATATATATATATATATATATACTAGTGGCAGAACCCGTCCGATGGACGGGTATGACTTCTGACTGTCGTTTAATTTTTTTTGAATTGGTAAATATTTTTTGTAATGTCCGATTGACAGGTATGACTCCGGATTGTTATTTATTTGTTAAATATATGTTTGCATTTCTTTTGGTATAGTTGTGTTTTAATGCATTATCAATTGTGATGACTTGTATTTGTTGTTTAAATTTTTTATTTAGGAAATTAATTATTTGAGTAAACATTTGTTATATTTTTTTAAACATATCATTGGTTATTTAGTGCTTTATAATTTATTTTTAATGCATTATTGAATTCTTTCAAAGTAAATTATTAACATAGTTTTTTAGTTTTAACATGTCATGAAAATTGATATAAATTATAGTTGTTGTAAAAATAACAATTTGACAGAGTAACTTATAATCGGTAAAGAACTTCTTAGCTTAAGACTTTTCTTCCTCTTAAATCTTGAAAAGAACAATAAATATATCTATAAGCACCGTTGTTGAAAACAACAACTTGTAAACTAACATTTTTTTGCCAATGTATCATATATTTCAGTCCAAACAACGCTTAAAACTCATTAGGTTCTTCAAGAAATGATTTCGCACACTCAACCGATTTGTGTAAATTCCAAACATTAAGAACACTCATAATCATGCGTGTCTACTTGGCACTTTATATAACAATTATGGAGTTGTCTACTTACTTTATAAATAATGTTTGATAAGCTATGACCAACCCCAATATTTTAAAATTTTCAAATGACAAACATATATTTGTATTTGGTTAAATATTTTGGTCAATTTTTGGCTCATCCATCTAACAAAAAACACCTAACTTAAGAGTAAAAAACGATAAATTTGATTTAAACTTAGAATATACATAGTTTTATACAATATCCTCTAACTTTAAAAGTTAACAATTAACCATGAACTTAAGAAATACTACCTCTGTCCTAAAATTATTAGGGATAAGCATTGATAACTTAACCATCAGATTATTTTTAATCTAAACCTAACTTGAAATCTTGACCATTCATTTCTTTTGTAACAACTTATTAAAAAACAATAATATCTTTTAACTTATTTATTTTTTTCATAATATAATTTCATCATATTTTTAAAAAATTTGTTCTATTTAATTCAACATCTATTTTGATATATTTACAAACTTTTTTTTAGTGATTTATATTAATTTAACTTTTTTACATTTTAACGTTAAACCGATTGCTAAAAAATAGTCACTTATTACTCGTCGCTGCATTGCGCGGGTATCATGCTAGTACATTATAAAATGAATAAAAAGGACTTAATTTACCAAATCTCTAAATTTAACATTTACCCTCTTCAAATTATAAATACGGAGTTTTTCTAGATTTGGTGAGTTTCGAAGCAACTTCATCTTCATACTCATAAAGTGTTTTACATTCTTATTAAGAGCATCTTGATGTTGGTCCGAATCTCCAAAATTTAGTCTGATGAAAATCAAGTTATTTAAACTATTAACTGGACGTGGAAGCCACTTTGAAATATAGTATTATATGCAATCAAAAGCTGTAAGGTGAATGTGGGTATTTAACTTACATAAAGACGGACGATCAAGATCAGCGTAGAAAGGAAGTACTCCTTTAGTCCTTAGATCATCTTAAAAAGGTAGGTGATCCAAATTTCGACTCTTAAGCTCTTTGGAAAGTTAGTTAATCTATCGAATACATCACAGATTATACGCGTTAGTTTATGATCCCTGTTAATAAGGTTTCAAGAAAACCATGAGTGACTCTCTTTCAATTCACCCATGGGCACATGCCATTGCATTGTATATTACGAAGCTAAGATAATAAATGATTAAACCGTCATCCTGTAAATGAAATCATCACTCAAGCTCTAATGCGTTTCTTTTGATTAACGCCAAAAAAGTCTAAATCTTTAAAGCCGCATATGCAAAAACACCCCGATTAAAATTGTCGATTTCAAATACTTCACAACACAAACACCTCATCACAATGCGCGGATTGAAATATAACTGATAATAAGATGTATAATAGTACTGTATGCTATATATGAAGCAAAAGATTTATAAATTTAATTAAAAAATGTAAAATCATACATCATCGTACCTGATTATCCAAAGTTGATTGTTGACTAAATATTTCTGATAATAAGATGTAGAATATGTTCATCCAAACATTGGATAATCGGTTATAAATTACATAATCACTGCCCGAGCCCTGCTTCCAAGTTGAGTTTTCGGAGCTACAATACAGATGTTGCATCCTATTGCAACTTCTAGGTTACCCCGAAGTGCAAGATCTTGTACAGCAGCAACTACAGGTACATCATGTAGGATATACATGTCTCCAGTCGTGAACTTTCCGAAAAATGTTGATGTGAAATCCACCAGAAAAACGATCATTACATCCAGTCAAAACGATAGCTTTTATGTCATCCCTCCTCACCGTTTCTGCAAACTTTTCAACTAATCTAGCAATAATTTCGAAAACGCAACACCATCTGAGCTCACTTCCACTGTTACTATTTACTACACCCATGAATATGTGCTGAACAACCATAAAAAAAATCCCTAACACTCACGAAAAAGAATGGACTTATAGTAATATTTAAATCTACCCAACCAAAATTCAAATACGCCATGTCAAATAACCCCTATGAATAATATTTAATGTGCAGATGACAAATTTGGAATTGAGATGGATACATCAGGTAACTACATTGCTCGCTGCTAATTACCCTCTCTTTGTTTCTACATCATTTAAAAGTTCATAATAGTAATAAACTCAAGTATTATGAAAGAAATAGTAGTAATTTGACAGATGCTGCAGAAAGTGAGTTATACCTCAAATACGCACTGGATATACCGAGTTCAAATATTGCTGGTTCTTTATAGCAGATACGATATCAACCTCTTCACATACAAAAGAAGATCTAAGATCTATTCATCAAGTTCTTCGCCTATGAATTAAAAAGTAGACACCAAAGCATAGCAGCCTACCAAGACTTCTACAATTTCTGAGCACTATCGGGGAATTGTTTACGGAATGTGACCAGGAGCATGTCTGTGAAAGAATTTTATTTAATGCCTGGTTGAATATACTTTTCATGAAAAGGTTTAAATAAGCCAGCATAACTTAACTTTGTCAACTTTGTCCAAGCAATTAAGTAAGTACTTGAGAACAAAAGATATACCTTAAACCACAATAATTACAGTTGCATTAGGGAGATGCTCCATCCATCTTAGCTGGCATCTGCTTTGACCGCTTCCCAACTAAATGATGCATATAAAATTACCCACTGGGTCAGCTGCTAGGCATATATCATTGGTCATTGAACCTATCTTGGTAAATTAAGATACTTACAGGTTCAAAGGCTAGCCAAAGATGAACGCCTAATCCAGTGACATTGTGCGCCAACTTACTTGCAAGTTATGAATACACATGATTCAAACAATTGTATTAACACAGTCACAAATAAGTCTTGCAAATAAAATATGATTGGGACTGTTGACTGATGAGATAAAACGCAAGTGTCCACCATAAATATGTTCAGACTTTAAGGTATTGTAAAGATACATCGATCCTCGATTGTTTTAGAGCATTTAAACCAAAGTAAAAGATGCAATAAACCTCCAGAACAACAAAAAAACGACCCCGCCTGTTGGGCGGGTTACGACGCTAGAACAAACCGCTAATGTCTAATATCAGTAGGTGTATAATGTATCCATCTAGTGTGAAAATTAATGCTTCAAGTAGGCTGTTATGGAAGGGTGTTTGGTTGCTGCCCAAGGGCTCACTATGTTTGATTTATTTTGACTTAACCTACATGATATAAATAGATACCAAAGAACACCCAAATACTTGGATGCAAGCAAAATATTGTTTTATATTTCGTTGCAGTTTAATTTCTTTTGATCTACTTTGACCCATCTCATTTGCATAAGAAAAGAGCACCCAAAGATTACTTGCGTATGTCATATGCACCCTTCCGAAAACCAGAGCTTGAAAGGATCAACTTCGCCAAGTACCTTTTGCTTGTTTTTAAATCTTCATATACCACTAATTACCCTCTTTATTTTCATAATTTCCTCATCCTGAAAGTTTTGGCTAAAACTGAAGTTTAGCAAGTGTGTTTTTATTGCTTCAACTAAAATTGAAGTTACAGCAAGTGTACCAAGCCAAGATATTTGATGTGAAAACTAAAATCAGAAAGAATGAGAAAACTAAAATTCTGAAGGGGATGTATAATGTTTGTAGATCACCACTTTGGAACTTCTCCTTCTCATTGGCTTTATAAGTCCCTGGTTTTTTTAGTAAAGCTAGGAAAGAATTCCATTATGTGTCCATGTATGACTGGGCTCCAACTGAATAACAAATTTGCCACCTGCAGTTCGTAAATTGTAAATAAAGATTCAAAATTTACAAATATTTGAAACGTATAGAGATCATATAGATTACCTGGAAAATGGTTTTTTTTTTTGGCTTCCAGAACTGAAAAAAAGACTGCCCGAGAAACGACACATACAAAAAAAAATGGAAGTACAAATAGCTGCAACTACCCATTTATAAGTTTACTCACCAAGTGCAGGGGAGCGTGATCAGTCAACACCAGCAACCATAACTTAAGGTGTTTTGGTCGGGAGACGATTGAGGGAAACAACTCTATCCATTTAGACTTAAATACCGATCAAGAAATTACACGAGTTAATCGGTACAAATCTTTGAACTTCAACCCAAAACAAATTTAATTAACACGATAGCGTGACATACTGCATCATAAAAGCAGGGTGATATTGTTGTAATCACCACCGTCATCACACAAGAAGCTTCAAACTCAACCAATCAAGATCATTTTCACAATAATCACACTTGAAAAGATCTTAGCATGTTCTTAGAAACGAAGTACTTCTTTGCCATCATCGTTAACTGTATTCGAAAGTTGGAAATTAACCCTGCACATTTTAACAAATTCATCAATGAATGATAGTACACGATCGGCTGCAATAGGCTTTTACTTGTCCATGATGATTAGGTTGCCAATGTATACGAACATAAATAGTAGATCATCTTTCATAACTTATATTTAGCATGATAAATTTAAAAGGTTTTCGAGTAACTGAAACTTACTTACCTTCCAAGAATAAGAGGCATATCAACCCTGACCACCATTCTGATTGTTTCTCCTTGCCTCCTCTTTTGCTTATGCTTCATCTAAACAAATCATAGAACTATGTACTTTAGACGTTGCAGGTTTCTGACGTTTATGCGTTTGGAGTTTAGTTCCCCCGTATCGGATAGTGAAAGGCAAGCTTATGTTATCAGGAACAATTAGCATCAATGGCTGCAACAATGTGTGAAAAGGGACAACCTTCTCCCCTTGCCCATTAATTCTAACCCGACCAAGGCTCTACTAAGTCCTACACCCTTAAGTCAGGGAACTGGTATTCCCTTATTATGAGCTGCTCGAGCTCCATTAATGAGATAAGAGGCTTTCTAAATAGTTCCCAACCCCAATAACTTTTTAAATAAGGCGTACAAAGACCCATCTTATTGAGAGAAAAACAATAAGCTAAATTCTAAATCTATTTGTGAAGATTGCAGACTGCTACTAATAGATATCAACAAAGTTCTACAGGTACCTATTGTGTGCGTAATCAGTACATAGTCTAGGCCTAAGATCGTACTATGTTATTTGATGTGGGTGATATGTTGCTAAAGAAAGGATTAGGATGCATGTTTTTCAAATCCTTGAAAAAATCAAAATGATGAATTGTCGTATGTTTGATACAGGATATTAGCGATTTGAGGAACAAAACCTTCAGACTTGTGGGCGCTTTGTTTTTTACCTCCACCTCTAATGACCTTTTCCTTGTGGGCACTTTGTTTTTGAGACAAAACTTGACTTGCAAGAGAACTTCATGGATGGGTTGACAATTTTGATCCATTATGAGCAAACTGAAGGATAAAATAATAGGAATTTGAAAATATTTTATGTTAACTCATGCTCATGTAACTAAGAACCATCATCTCATAGTAAAGAAAACTGTTCGATGGGATCAATTTTCTAGATGTTGCATTTTTTGTCAGTTTTAGTTCTGGAAATACCAAGTCTGATAGGTATAGCCTGTGAAAACTTAAAATATACCCGTTCGGCTCTCCGCAAGCTATAGGATATGAACCTGAAGGGATCAAATCAATCATAGCGGGACTGCATTAGTATATTTTAGTATTCATAGTCGGATTGTTAATGTGTTATGGGATCTGTGTGTGTCTTGCAAGCACTTTCAATACGGTTATAAAATATTCTTCATGTAATAGTTTAATTTATTTCATTTTATGATTACAAACTCAATTACAAACTTTATATCATTATGATAGTCTCCTAAACTTGCAGTTCGAGGTTATATATTTAGAAGCGTTTGGTTGTTGGGTTTTGAAACTTAGATTAACTTATTTGAATCACATAAACAGTTGTAATAAGAGGCACAATAGAAATAGTGTTCGGATATTGTAATGTTGTTTGAAGCTGTACAATCCAAAATGAGTTATTCTAGATCTTGATCAACTCTTGGTAGATTATTTTGTCAAATTAGGTTTGCAGTGGTTGTACTCTTTCTGTCAAATTTCTCACAAAACTGATCATAAATCTGTTTCAGGTGCTATAAGCCTGTAACGTTGCACATAATATATTTCATTTGCGACAATGTATTCCGTATATATGTTTAATATAGGGGTGTCCGACCATGCGCTTTTGAATCTTATTATTAGGATCATTACGATACTAATTCTGATTGGGGGGAATAATCAATTTGTGAATAAGAATAATGCAGGTATTGTCCACCTCTAAATCTATAAAAGGAAAGCATATTAATATTACATATACGTCTTCCAAACTGTTAACTTACCCATCATACCTTAAAACACCTTCAAATGCATAAGCTCTTTCATCTCATTTCTTAAGGTCAAAATACTGAGCCAGTTCTTCAGTAGGAATGGTGTCAGCAATAGCCTATAAGTAAAAGTGTATATCCAAACCTCATGTACGATAGAAGAACTGGTATTTTAGTAGTATTAAATTGTGTACCTTTTCTGTCGGCAGCAGTTTAGAAGATCTAGGCTACGAGCTTCAGTATCTCGGGGACGACATTCCACTGGTTGTTGCTGCAACAGCATGTCCTGTGAAATTCTGTAATGCTCGAGAAAATACATTAGCTGCATTATCCCCTCTTTATTTTTCGACTCTAGCATATCAGAAAAAGAATATATTTAAGTTATTGATCTATGAGGCTATGAGCCTATTTTCTGATGTTTTATTTGAGTTAGATGTGTCACCTGATAAAAATTCCAAACAACAATACCAGCAAATAATAACATAGAACAATGAAAAGTCACAATGCCTGGATAAAGTGGCCATGTAATCATGATGAGCTTCAGCACCTTTTTCAAGTTCCAATTCAAGTTCCCTTTTCAGCAGCCACAACACCAGCAATTGGTTGCACGAATTGCAGCGATGATTCCACCTGCAAAAGAGAAACCAGACAAACGGGTATATTAATCAATCAACTTTTACTATAAACTAAAGATGAAAAATATTAGATCATTTGTCATCTGAGTCATATTTAGAAGTTGATGATTTCTTTTTAGCAGAAGATGTGCCATTTTTAGCATTATCTACCGGATTCTTTGGTGCCTCCTATATAAATAACAATATACCAAGATTTTAGATCTAAATTTGTAGATTGAATATGTAGCCAACCTATATCAAATAATATGTTCTAATGGTGAACCACTTTCAAACTGGCCTAACTGTTGGCAAAACTAAAAATTGATACAATAAATCACATATAAATATGAGTTCACAAAAATGATAAACCATAATTTTTTTTTTTGAAATCAAATAACCATACCCGTGTCAAATCAGCGGCTGATAATCTGATGTTGAGTTCTAGAGATAAAGGCTTAATTAGAAGTGTTTTGAAAAAAAAAACCTGCAAATTAATACAAATTCAATCACAATAACAGCATAAACAATATAACCTTAATTAGAAAATTAATCAAATCATACAATTAACAGACAATATCTAAAATACGCACCATCGGGGTTGTGAAATTCGAAATATCTAAAAGAACATCACCATGGTTATGCATTCGAATCATGGATGTGTTTGTTCTGGAGTGAATTTCGCTGACGGGAGTGTTTTAGGTTTTTTTTTTGTAGTAGCTTGTGTGCGTTTGGGTAAAAGAAAATATGGCCCGGAAGGGTAAAAGATAATACGGCCCGAATGATAATGCTGACGTGGATTTATAACATGTTTATGTGGCATATCCCTCCTCTTATATATAATGTAAAGATATATATATAGTCATTTAACCAGTCTACTTATCAAATCAGTATACTCTTAGTTCACATAGCATATAATGCCCTAAGATCTATATGCTTAGCTAATACGGTCCCAAAAAAAAATGCCAAAAGATTTTATAAAGTTATAGTCTAGTTTTAAATAAAAGAAAAATCACTTTATTTTTATTTTATTTAAAAATTTATCTGGTTCTCTATAACTAATGCTCTAATACCATTCTCTGTGACACCCCGGGTAGGGTCAAAATATGCGGAATTATCAACGGAGATGTCACAAGGGTGGATCGATAGCATATAGTCCATAGAGCATAAGATAAAGAGTTATTCAAATCAGATTACATGTTTATTAAACAAATAAATAAAAGTTGTCTTTAACATGTCATAAGAAGATTGTTCATTTTTCCCAAATGGAACCCTTGACGATTCGTACAATGCAGATCACATAGATGCTTGAGTTCATGCACATATCTCATTCTAACTTCATTTCCCTGAGATAAACATGCTTAGAGGGTCAACATAAAGTTGGTGAATTTACAGGTTTTAACATTTATTAGTTTGGACATACATTAATCATAGAAGTAAAAATGCACAAAGCATTCTTACTAAAAATTAGATTACATTTGCTATTACTCGAAACTGAAGCTTAACCTTCCATAGTCCTCAACAGATGAGGACGTAGTGTCTTACAAAAAACACCTAAACCTAGTTCCAACATGGTATACATCTGTTGTCCCGGCCAAAGCACAGTGAGCATGACTCACCCAGATGGTGATGGTCAATCCCTAATAGATCTATTTATAACATTCGGGCGATTTACAACAATTTAACAGTTTCTATAATAGTCAATCATAGTCAAGTTTATACAATTCACTTATGTCCATTTTAAAATAGTTGCATGTTTTCTCCCCCGTAGAGGAAAAGTTTATCAACAGTTTATATGGGGCTGTAAACTCACCTGGGAGTTGTCAATAGCTGTATAACACGAAAATCTAAATAATGCTCAGGGCAAAAGTTATGCCTAATCAAATAGTACAGTCTTAATAGATAGTACAAAGAACATATGTGTATGCTTATACAGATTTTTAATCAGTTCATTTATGCTACGACATTTATCTAAATAACCGTAGTTCAAGTATTAACAATATTCATTTAAACTTATCTATATAAGTTTCATTTCTAAGTAAACATAAAATGTTTAACTTTTAATATCAGTTTGTATTCGTAATACAAGTATTAATAATAACCATTCAACTTACGATTAAGTTTCTTATTTAAGTAGACGTAAAATATCCTACTTAAAATATTAGTTCACGTTTTCAGTTCATGTATTATAATCATTTATTTAAACTTACTATTAAGTTTCATAATTAAGTAAACATAAAATGTTCTACTTAAAATATTAGTTTACGTTTGTAGTTCATGTATTATAATCATCCATTTAAACTTACAAATAAGTTTTATATTTTAAGTAGATGTAAGGTGTTCTACTTAAATATTAGTATTCAATTTATTTGACGTTCATATATTTTTATTTCCTAAAAGTATATGAGTTTATGTACTAGTGATACATATCCATATTGTTTATACAATTTATTTCATAAATAAAAAATATAAATATTTTATCTTTGAAAAATAAAATATAATATTTAATTTAATTTAAAAGTTCCCATAAATCATTTAACATTTATAAAATACTTTATAAATCACAAGTTTAAGAATTTATATTATAAATTCTTATAGCTTAGGGTTTGTTTTAGTTTTACTATGTTTGAAAATAGAATTAGGGTTAGGGTTTGTTAATGTTTCGGAACATGGCAAAACTAGTCCCTCCATATTTTTAAACAAAGTAAACTTTCGGATTGTGACACATTTGGTACCTAGGGCTTGTTTAAGTTTCGGCTTATGGCAGATTTAGTCCCCCTACTTAAGTCTAGGTTTAACTTTCATAAAATAACCAAAAAAAGCCCCTAGGGCTTCTTTAAGTTTCGGATTATTTCCAAAATGGTCCCTAGGGTTTTAAAATGACAAAATAACTTTTAGAAACTTCCCAAAATGGTCCCTAGGGTTTAATATGTCGCGGATGGTATTTATTAAACCCTAGACTTTTGGATAATTACATTTTCAGTCCTTGTGTTTACTAATTTATCAAAACAAGTTTCATAAGTCACGGTTTTAGTCCTTAAGTTTCATAAATTGTCATTTTACTCCAAAAGTTTCTATAAGTTACATTTTATTATAAAAACTTTTATGTAACATTCAAAACATTATATGGGCTCATTAAATGGGCTAAACATCTAATGGGCCTATTAGTGGGCCTAAATACATTTTTAAGTTTACTAACTTGTTAAATGGGCCTTTAACACATTTATTGGACTTAAATACATTTTAAGTCCATTAATCATTTTAAATGGGTTCAAGTATAAAATTAAGTCCATTAGGTCAATATGATTTATAAAACGGGCTGATTGAGTCCATTAAGTCTTGGACTAACATTGCATGGGCTTAGCTAGTCCATTAACACTACTTTACATTTTATGTAAATATTAGTCTAGGATTTTCTTATAATCTTATTTTTATCTTATCCATATTTAGTTTTAAATCTTAACAAAAGAATAAAACTTATAGTTTATTTTATGTGATGTACCAAATGAGATCTAGATGTGTTACAAGGTTGCATGCAAGCCATAAGCCCTAATATGAGCTTATAACTCACGGCTATAATTAATTATAGCTTATTAAGATGAGTCAAAACTTATTTTAAGGTTGCATGTACTTATAAGTGTCCCCAAAATAAGATCTAGCTATGTACAATTCAAGAAATCAAGTCACAAGTCCATACATACATACATATAGCCCACGGCTATTATTTTATATCTTGGTATTTCCTAGATGAACCTTTTAGCTAGTTTTAAGTCTTGTAATTATTTACAAAATACAACATGATTATCTAGGTTACATGCATGTTCCCAAGGTTACCATTATTCCAAGAAAATTATATATAGCCCACGGCTATATTTTTTTCTCCCAAGGTTCCCATAAGATTCTATAAGCTTGTTTTATGTTCAGCATGTTTAAGTTAACTATTATCATTAGATCTATAGTTTATATAAGCATGCATGTACATTTAAAACCATTCTAGGTCATATATAACCCACGGCTACATATGTTCACATAAATCATTTTAGTGATTTTTAGTATTCCATTTAACATGTAATATTACATACTCCATAATTAAGACTTAGTAGACAAATAATATGTTCATCATTCATTTTAGTCGTGACCTTTAAGGTCATGGTCTTCATGATTTTTAAGTTACACAAGTTTATTTATGAGATCTATGATTATTTAGTTAACCAAAATCCCATAAAACAAGATTTGTAACCCATTCTACATTTAGATTCATAAAATGTTTCATATGGTTTTTAATCAAGTTTAAAACATATAATACAAGCCATAGGTTTCTTATTAAAAAGATTTTCAACCATGACTATGGTGTTCAAAATTATGTCGTGACCTATAATGGCCATGGCTTTACCAAATCTTGATTTTAACAAGTTATTTACTTGTGTTTATAGATGTATGATGATGAATGCATGAGAAATGAAAGGGCATAAGGAGTATACCTTTCTTGCTTAAAAGTACCAAGGATGATATAGATGAACAAGGAGATTAGAGATCTAATCTAGTTGATGAAGAAACCCTAAATGTAAACCAAGCCGTGGCCTTATAGATTCGGCTAGGGCTTGTTCTAGTGATTCCAATGATGATGATGATGATGATACTAAATGATTAGTGATTACTATGGGACAAGCATCTAGTAGACTAAATGAACAAACTTTAGATTTTTGTGGCTTAATGTCGAATGATTTGAGAGAGAAACAAGGAGAGTGAGATTGGATGCATGTGAAATGAGAATGTGTGTGTGATGTATGTGTTTCGGCTTAAAGAAGAGAGAGGAAGGGAATGACAAAAGGTATGATTCACCTTGGTAAGACATATTATGCCAAGTGTCATCCCTTGCCTTTCCAAGGCAACTTTTCTTCTTCCACACAAGCCTATGTGCCGTGTCTAGCTAGACAAAAAGGGGTAATGGGCCTTAGACATGGGCTTTGTGTTGGGCTTGCACACAAATGGCATCTATTCTTGGGCTAGTCCAAGAGTTAAGTAAACTCCTACTCTACCTACACACATATACACGGCTACAATACCTAATGTAGTATATTTCCAAATTTTGTTAAGTGTTGTATATTTCAAATATTGATTATACATTTTACTACTTGTTATCCCTAGTTTCAAGTACAAGGTTTAAGTTATGTAACTTATTTACAACCATTATGAATGTAAAGGTATAAGTACATAATGGACAAGTTCATACACAACTTATAGGAACATAGCACATGAGTATGTGTTCTAGGATTAATGGGTGAAACTTCATTACATAAAATAATGGTAAAATCATGGATTTTACAGGCAGCATACAAAATACTTGTATATTAATTTAACATATATCCCCCTCACGGGTTTTCAAATCATTTGAAAATAGATAACTTTAGTGATGCTATGAACTCACCTAGGATCCATAGAGTCTGAGCTATATCAGATATATTACCTTTACAGATAAATAGTTTGATCACACAAACCACAACTTGGTCTGAATAACAACAACTTGATCTCACACAAACATGGATTAACAAATTTTGTATTGCATCAAGTCTTTTGATCTCTAGTTAAAAGTTTTATGTATTTCTTTGTGATATTTGCTTAAGGTTCATAATTTAGTTATAATATCACATCATTGTTCGTGCCATAATATTCAGAAGCCATTCTATAAACGTTTGAGGAGCGAGGGCACTTTAAATCGTAAACCCAACCACTCAGTTAGAACGTAATATCAAGATGGAACATCTTTGTACAAAGTTCCTGAAGGTCTACGAAATCATTGGCCTATTCTACATGATGGATTTGATGGATTAAGATGGTTGATTAATTGATAGATATAAAAGAGATGAAGGAATGAGATGAGGGATTAGAGAGAGAAAGGAGAGAAAAGGGGAAAATTAGAGAGAGAAAATAAAGATGGAATGATTAATTGTCAAATGAACAATCAACAACCCCTCCTAACATGCTAGGAGGGGATATATATAGCCCACCCTACATGTGGGCTATATGGACTATACATAAACTAAATGGATCACGAGCCCATTACATAATTATCGTTGGAGCGACCGATCCTTCATAAATACGTAAAACGTATTTCCAACAATCTCCCCCTAAGGGAGGTCGCTCCAAGAAACAAAGTTCTAAATAGTCTATAACTCGTGATCTATGCTAACTAAGATGTGACCGAGACTTTATTGGGAAAAACGTATTTCCAACAGTTCCCTGCTCACATGACATGGTTATTAGTTTATAAGTATAGTATAATATGTATTATATATCCTTTACTTTCAATATTGGTAAAAGTAGCCCTTATAGTTATAGTTTAGCTTAATTACACTTTTAACCCTTAAAGTATATAGTTTTAATATTTACAATTTTAACCTTCAAAATTTAACCTTAGGGTTTTAAACTTTGAAATATTAATCCTTATAGTTTTAAATTTAAAAAATGACACTTTTGGCCCAAAATGTTAAATAGTTCCAAAAATGACAGTTTTGGTCCCTATACTTGTAAAAATCACATAACAAGCTCAAAAATGCTCCAAACGATCTAGGATTTGAGAAAAAAGTTTAAAAACACATTTTTAACCATAGTAAAAACATTTTTCCATAATTATAGCTTTTGAAAAGGGTTTTTGATCATTATTTCATGTAAAATACAAAGTTAGGGTTTTAAGACATCTTTAGCTTATAACTTTCATTTGAATTGATCATATGACTTTATTCTTTTTGTATTATCTTTCTAACATCATTTTAGAATTGTAACAAGTCTAAGAACTCATTACAACAAGATCAAATCTGAGCTAACATAGAGATTACCTAGGTAGCTCCAAAATGGCTCCTTATGGCTTCCTATGAGCACAACTTGCTATCAAAGCTTCAAGAGCTTCAAGGGTTTACTTCTAGACCTGGTTTCTGGTCTTATAAGATTTCCTAGGATGTATATAGAATTTTGTATGAATAATGAGTAGGAGATACAAAGGAAACGGGGTGAAAGTTTCTATTATTTGTAGTTCGCCCCTTTTATAGCCATTTCAACACTTCAGCTCCAAGTTTCTAGCCATGTACGTGTGACTTAGATAGAGTAGTGACTAAGGGATTCTAGGGAAGGTCTATGCAAGTTTATAGGAGCTACTTTCATACCAATCTTGGTCTTGTGGTCTAAAATGGCTCACATCAAGGATAAAATGAGAACAATGATATGTAAGCTACAAGTAGCTTATGCAACTACTTGTAGACATCCTAAAATATCTAGGGATACTTGAAATATCTGGTTTTAAAACTTGTAGCGGGACAGAAATTGTTTAAAACAAGTTTTGGAGGGAAAAATCAAAATCGGGTCCCAATTAGGGCTTGTAACTTTATACTTTGTAATTTTAGTGATTAGGGACTTAGGAATGTGATTAGTGAATGATTAGGGTTTAATTAGGGTATATAAATTGTATTTAGAAGATTTGGGTCCTTGGTTTGAAGTTTAACAAAGGTTTGATGTGAAAATGGGAAGAAAACTTAGGCGGGTTACGGTTTCTAATGATATATGGTTAAGTCTTAGTAAAAGTGATTAACCTTCAATTATCTACTGATTTAAACTTAATTTAGGTCCTAGAAATTGTGTTTTAGGTGTCCAATGAGTTCCCACACTTGGTTTGTTAGCTTAGTTTAAGTAAACATGTCAAAAGAGTGAAAATACCAATTTTGACATAATTTACAAGTCATGCATTGAAATGTTGTACCTTGTGCCTTAGGGTACTTATACATTTTCTTAATGTAATCTTATAACCTTAATGAAGTGCTATAAGTGTTTGTATACTTGTCCTAAAATACTAGGTAATGATTCTATGTAGATTTCTTAATATAAGGGTTTGTAGGTTACTAATCCTAATGACTTTCTATCTTGGGTAATTAGGGTGTATATCCTTATGTACACTTATTCTTGGGATTATATGATATGTTTGTGACTTATAAGGTTTCTACATTCTTAGCTTAATAGTTTATATATGGTAATCATAATCTAGGTGTAATTATCGGAGCTTAAGATCTTATGCTTTTATAACTTGTACTTTATGATTTATTAATTTGTAACTTGGCTTGAGATAATTGTATTAAATTATTATGATACTTAGTTGAGTTTTATTATTAGTTTCTAAATATTAGACTCTAATTCAATGTGAAATGGATTTTATATGCTAATCTAGGTTACTAGGTCTTAACTTGTAATTAGCTTTGGATTAGTGAATATTATTATTTTATGATTAATTACCTTTCCTTTATATTATAGACTACAATTAGTATATTGTATTTGATACTTGGACATAGATATTATGTAGTTATTTTGCTTGAAATATTGGTTTACAAGAGATTTCTAGGTGATGATCTAGACTATTATGTACATTTACTTGTACTTAGCTTTGTATAGTTTGTTCATACTATTATTGGTTAAAATTATAATTTGAAATGATAGTTTAAAACTTGTTTATATTTCTTGATTAGTTATTCATATTCATAGTTCATCATTCTTGAGTTTATAACTCATTTTTAGGGATTCTAGGGTTTCTAAGGGAATTTAGGGAATCATAGTTACTTTTGAGATGTCCTTATCAATATTGAACTTTTATGGTTACTTTTAGAACTTAGACTTGATATATACATTGTCTTGACAACATATAGGAATATATTGTAATGGCAGTTCAGGTTGTGAGAAGCAGTTCATCTTACCAAGTAAGGCATAAAAGCAAAATTTTCCAGCCAAATTTTGATATTGAGACAATTATAACACATAACACATATGTGAAATTTGAGGATTGTCACAGTCTCTCTCCCTTAAGGAAACCTCGTCCTGAGATTTAGATAAAGAGCGATGTCATAAGACAAAGATGAGCATAATCCTCGCGTTTCCAAACATATTCATTCCCTCTCACGGGGTTCCATTCATAATGCAAGAATTATAAATATAACATCATATCACAGAATTTAGTTTATCATTGAGCGAAAACTCTTTCATTGGGATGATAAGAGGTTCATCATGTAAACATATCTTTAGATTCGCAATGTGAAAAGTATCATGAATATTACCGAGTTCTTTAGGAAACTCAAGTTAATATGTCACTGCCAAGTCAAAAATCTTTGAATGGTCTGATGTACCTTTGCTTGCTTTTCGAATCGAGTAAGATCTTCTCAAGGTAAATACATAATAATATGACGTAATTTATTACGATTTATATTTTAAATTGTTGTAGCTTCACCTTGCAATGCAAAATCTTTATCGGGTTTCAATAATATTTTCAATAGTTTTATGAACTATTTTGGGTCTCGTAAGTTGAAAATATCTAACTTTAGCCCAGCAGATACATAAATGGCACTTCTTTCTGTAGAGTGTTTCAAATAGTATTGCTTTAACTCTAGCATGAGAACTATTGTTATACGAGAAATTTTGCCAATGGTACGTGTCCTTCCAAAATTTATAACACATACATGGAGTATGTAGTTTAGTATTTAGATAGTTTTTCCACTTAATACATTAGTATATTTATTAAAATAATAGACTAAGTATAGCATATTACCTTCGGGTATTTTGTACATACTCTTAGGATTAAGATGAATTACTCGTCACGATATTATATTATAGATATTGATTCTCTAAGTCGACAGATTATTTCTTGTATAACCTCGTCAGAGTTTACATATCATTATTTTTCTTGATACGAATAAATCCTGCAGCATTAGTAAAACAATCCATAATGACCCAGATGGCGTCATGTCTATTTGAAGTGACAAATTTCTTATTGTTCTTTCCTATTTCTATGGAGAAAGTTCAGGTTTAACTAGCAAGTCGGATGACTTCCAATATTCTGCTTTGTTTTTGGAAGCATAATATAAGGATTTCAACATTTCTTCGAGTTAAATGGAATACTTCACATTCCAAGTCTTCACAAATTCTAAGTCATCACAAATTCCAAGCCTTATGCTTAATATATTAAGACAAATATTCCAATATTTTGGCGTATTCATGATGTCCATATCATAATTAAAATAGGATTTAGATATTCTTCATAATTCCGCAGAGGTATAAACTCATAGGGGACGTAAATAAGACGTTTCTACATATAAAACCTAAGAATACTATTTCTTAGATATGGATAATGCTTAAATAGAAGTCGGTATTTCATTTCCTATAAAATACAGGATAATTGTACCAAACATATGACTTGTAAGGCCACTTGCCCTTACAAATCCTAGTCCAATGACCTACTATGTTAAAAATATGACACCAGATGGTGCAAATTTCTATGAGATGCAAGGTGCATTTCATACACAGAAGAAAATTTCCATCATATTTACCATAGATTGGATTAGTAACTCAAGTTATGATAGTTTCTCGTTTATTAGAATTTACAGACGTTCTTTCCTTGTTGAATTTATGCTTAATATTTTTCCGATTTTTGCACAGGATTGTGCTAAATTACCTTGTTCATCAACTTTTGGGATATGTTAATGGATTCTTCCAATATTTAGGGATTTGGAAGTAGTAATCTTTCTTAAAAATCTTTGATGAAATTCCTTGATAAAATCTTCTGATAAAATTCCTGATGAAGTTTTCTACTAGAATTTTCTAATGAAATTCCATGCAAAAATCTTTATCATTCTATTGAATAAGATACAACTTTACTAACTCTTGAAATCTCCTCGTGTATGTCTCCAGGTTAATTCCCTTTTATCATTTGAAAACGGAGTTCTTCTTTTACCTTCTTGATTTGGAGAATAATATCATCTTTGCAAGAGATATTTGAAATTTTTTCAATCGATCTTATGTACTTCTTTTATCTCAACAGGTTGAGTATAAATAGTTCACCAAGATAACTTACGAAGTGCTATCTTCTTATAGCAAGCTTCATTTCTCAATTCTTAATGTGATTACTATGAGAGAAAACTGATTTAATTTGGTTCCTTCAATCTAACGGGTGATACTGATAACATGTTTTCTTCCTTGGATATTAAAAACTAACCAACTATAAAATTGTCTTTTTAATTGTACTTCTCATGGACAATTTGTAATTACAGGATTGCAGCCACATCATCGGCAGTCATTCGTCAAATACTTTTAGGGTTTAGAATAATAGATAGAAGAGAAAGAATTCAAGGTATACTCATATCAGAAAACATTTGTTATATATGTATATGGATACATATAAATGCTTATCGAACACAAGGTATATCTTTTAGGTTTATTTGGTAGAGTATATAAGAAACTAAATATGTTGATTATCATCCGTATCTGAGGATAATAAATCCAACTATGAAACATAGTTCCAAAGTTTACAACGGATTTATAAAGATATGACACATACATAATCGTAACATAATTTTTAGGATATGGAATGGAGGCATATGACGTAAAATATAACAACTCGTCTTGTATAACGCAAGCTTCTTTTACATATCATATATTCTATGTCGGAATAAAGAATCTTTTTTAGAGACAAAAGCGGAGAATATAATAAAGAAAACTTGTGGAGTTTCCTTAGCCTTTCTTCATACTTACGGGTTATATTCAACTGATAATTTGTATTATCATAGAAGATAACGAAAATTCCAAAATATATATACTTTATCAAGCATACGTTTTCTTCTAGAATAAACGCAGTTTAATTCATAATTATTTGTGATAAAACCAAGAAGTAGGGATTTCTTACTTCTCAGAAATAAGTATGAAACGACAATATTTGATGAAAAACACAACTTTTATTTATTAACAACTTGTATGTTTAAACTTACAAGACAAGCTTCACTGTTAACATAAAAGTAAAGATAGAAAGTTGAAAATATCTACAACTTCTAGTCTAATGTTTTCATCTCTACTTCTTGAGTTCTTCGATGGCATAAAAAATACTTCGTATGTCGGCTCGATGTCTAATTTGAATGTCCTCAACGATTAATTCTAGAGTAGAAATCTTTAGTTGAGCTTGAGCAATTTCTTCATCGTGTATCATTTCTCTTCTCTACAACTTAGCCTTAGCTTCTTCAAAATCCTCTTCTAACTTCTTAAAATCTCATTGTATAATCCTTCGGCCTTTACTAAGTTGTGACAATCCGTCAATTTATGGTTGATATTTTATTCTCAAGTATTATTTAGAAACATTATTTTAATGTTATATTATGAACTCACTCATTTTTGGGAAGAAATTTGGGTTTACGTCTTGAAGTAGCATCGACTACGTCTAAACCAGAGGACTCTACGTTATGTGCTTACGTTTACATACACCGTCTTTGGTGACAGTCCGACACTTCAGGAAATAAATTTATCCGTAAATATTATTTTGGAATTTTAAATTTGTGTTGGTTCATAAACTCACAAATTTACGAGAAGAGATTAGGACTTACGTGCATAATTTAACGTCCTTTACGACTAAATCGGAAACCCTAGGTTTACGTATTTACGTTTTTTAACTCCGTTTTTATGAGACAATTTTTATTAGATTTGTTTTGTGCCGTTGATTCATAATTTATAAAAACGTTTTTCGTAAAACGACCCGAGGGCACGCAAATCGAGGAAACTAGAATCGAGGAGTACCCGTAAATAAGTGGGATGAGACGAAACAAGTTTTGCCTCACCCCACTCATGGGACGGCTAACTAGCTAACACCAACACCCATGAGGTGTCGACTTGTAGTTACAAGTTGCTACACTTGTCTTGTAAGCTTTGCTAAACAAGCTACCAACTATCAAAACCACTAAATCTAAACCATTATCTCATGCATCCCATGCAAACCACCACAAATCCTCTCTCTTTCTCTCTACTCCTTGCCGTCCAAAATCATCACCAAAACACCCCATTTGATCAATTTTAACCATGGAATCTTGAGTTATTTACACATATGATGAAGAACTCTTGAAACTTTGTTGATTGGTGGTCATTTTAACATCCAAAAAGGAGTTTCCATGGAGTATATGGGCTGATTTTCAAGAAGGTATTCATCCATTTGAAGGACCCAAGAAGTTCATTTGCCAAGTTAAAGATGTGATAACAAGAACCAAGTCTTGTTCATCATCAACCTCATCTTTTCATCACTATTGGTGGTATAGAGATTGTTTCTTCCTATCCTCCTGTTATTTTGAATATGTAATCTTGTATTTTCTTTATTTATGTATATGTATATGATGATGAATGATGATCAAAATATTATGTGGGGATTTGGTGTTGATAGATTTGATTAAAAAGATTAAAATCTACTTGAAAGGATGTTAAAATCATGGCTAAATATGTAGGCTGTATAAAACAGTAAAGAGCTAGATGATAACTTGTTAAAATGACTTGGTAAAATTAATATACAGTAAGGTATGTGTCTTGTACACATGTGAGATTTGGCCATACAATGGAATCCTTAAAATGAGTGAGATATGATCAAAACAATATTGGAGTACAAATCTGCATAGACTGTTTTGGACAAATTTATTAAAATACTTAGAGGCTGATTCATCAGTAGCTATAAAAGAGTTAAATGAAGCACATATCATGTAGTTTCTGCTATAAACATTTGGGGTTCTATATCCCTATAGAACTCTAGATATTAACATTTTAGTGGACTGAATATTTAGGATCAGATTTATAAAATAAAAAGTATATAATATAAGCACTCAAATTATGTACTTATAAAATATACATATATAAAAACCCACTAGTTACTAGTAATAATTATAAATGAGAGTTATATATTATGATAGTAAAATGAGACATTTTATATAATTTACAAGTATAAATGTTTTCCACGTTATAAAAACTATATACATAAGTTTTACGTCTTTTCGGCTAAAACCGAAAGATTAACGTTTTTGTTAAATAAAACTTAGATGGTCGGATACGTCTAATGTAAACTTTTTATAAACTCACATACTGATGTATAAACTTATATAACAAGTAAAAATCGATAAAACCCGAGCTTTATAACATATGGACATTAACGGGCCAAATTAGCCTTATTAGACAATCAACCCAACTAATTAGGCTAAATACTAATGGACTTATTCATTGGGCTTAACCCACTTAGGCCCAACATGTGAGTATAGGGCTGATGTTGAAAGTGTAACTGGACTAATAAATTGTAATGGGCTTATCATGGGCTTATTGGGCCTTAACATGTGAAGAAGTTAAACTAGTGAAACTAGTATAAAAATTTACCAACACTTGACACTATAATGAGTAAATAAAGATGTACAATCCCACTTGATCATCATCATATTTATAAAATCATCATATGTATACATAGCTATTGTTTTTATAAAGTCATTGGACAAAAGTCTAAGACGAGTATTATTTATCTGGGTTTCCGTGATTGAAGCACGTACCGTACATCCAAATCGCCGATAACCGCCTTTCCCAAGCAAAGTGAGTTCATAGCCTCGCACTCTTTTACATGTTTTATGAAATGTTTTATGAAATGTTTTTTAAACACGCGAGGGAGATAACATGTTAGTTTTAATAAAATAGGACACCAGTTGTCCCGATTGTTTGTTTATTGATTTGGACCCGATTGATTATATGACCCGATGATTGATTATATGACACGATAAATGAAATGAAATGGATTATTAAAGTTAGGTTATGTCACTAAAATTGCCATTAGCATGAATTGTGAACTACAGGGATTTGGTAGACGCTTATGCATATAATATTACTATTTGGGGAAGATCACCCCAGTTCGCGCCTTAACGGTTGATCCTCGTCGTGCCACATTGATTGGTAAGTGAATTTATGTATGAGAAGATTTATATAAGCCTAATTATTGTGACGACACGCTGTTTTAGATGGGAAAATGAGTTTCGGGTTAGCTACCCGTTGTTTGTTATAGTAAGGTAGCAATGTCATACGGCTTATAATAATCCAATAACGAAATACTGCTTTATGCATTGAATAACGATATATTGCCTGACTAGCAATAAAGGGTCTTATTATTGATATTATGTTCGTGTTTTGGTTTTATATAACCATATTCATATAACGGTTTTTATTTAAACTCTATACAACGTTATAAAACGTACTGTATGATGTTTTTACGACATTGGTTCGTATAACTATGATTTACAACAAAGATTTGTATAAAATGTTTTTGGCTTATTTTATGGCCTCCGACAAAGAATTGTACAAAAATGATTTTTGATATGATTATTTATACCGGTGATATATTAATGGTTTATTAAACTCTATGAATTCACTCGGCGTTTTCGCTGACCTTTTCTTTTAACATGTTTTATCTCAGGTACTTGAAGGTAATTCTCAGGAAGACGACAAGAATTTATGGCCCGCACTTAAATAACAAATTTCCATTCAAATAATTTGTAAAATTGTATGAAATACTATGACTTGGGACCTATGCAAATTTGATATTTATGAATGGAAATGTTTTATTATTAAACGAAGCGATTTTTAAGTGTTGTCTATTATGTGAGTAATGTGCTATCCTGTAACACCAACGACTCTTCCGTTGTATTGAATTATGTATATTTGGGGGTGTTATAATTTGGTATCAGAGAATAAGAAAGAATTAGTAATCTTTTGTAGACTGCCCTGGATTGGCCGAGCAATGAAAACCTGTACCTTTAGTATTTATCATGTGATTTAAGGTTTGATCCTTTACATTAAATGACCGTGTAACTAATAATGGTAAAAATCTAAATTGACTCTTCAAAGATTAGAGCCATTAAGGCTTTGGGTTTTACCAAAAAGAAAGTGGAAATATGTTTTGACAAATATTTTATCAAAGGATTTATAAGGAAACATTCCTTTATACCCATAACATATAACTAAACTCCTTTAGGGGTAAATGTTTGTGCATTCCTCAAGGCAACCTAAGAGGGATTGAGGAAACCATATAAACCATGACTTAAAATTTGAAACGACAATTTTTGTTTTTCAACTAAGAAAATTTTGACCAAAATATAAACAAAGATTTTTCGAACATTTACGGATCTTATTAATTATTTTCGATAAATCAACAAAAATCTTGTTAATTAAATTCAAATTTATTTTGAACATTTTTATATAATTGGTCGAACTAAGAAACTTAAAACTTTTTACGTTTACGTTTCATAAAAATTAAATATTTATTATTTAATTACTTGTAATAATTATCAACGCTTTAAACGTCGGAGTGAGCAAAACTGATGAAAATGATAGTTGAGACGAAACTAAAACTTAGAAAATATGAAGAAAGAACTTATGGGTGATTTTGGTTATGATAATTATTTCATCTAGGAAGGTGAATGTAGATACTGACACATTATGTAGAAAGGATAAAGAATCAATTAGGATGTGTTCCTTAATAATGATTGTGCGAAATAAATTGCCGAGCAATTTAAAATATAGCTGATGCTTGTAAAAAGATAATATAAATAATAAAGAGGTTCGCGGCTAATGTGAACCATTACAATTGAGAAGCCGATGGCGTTAAAGGTATAAAAGGCCACTTGTGGTTGCCTAAATATGGAGATTTTGAGATTTAGTTATGTTGGAATCTCATAAGATTAAGTATTCTATTCATGTCATTTTTGATTTAATGTATCTTTATCTGAAGAAGTTGTACTGATGGCAAATTATGAAGGCAGACATCGCCTCATACATTAGTAAACGTCTAACTATTGCAAATGTCATCATCTGAATTTGATTCGATTTGGGTCACCGTCGACAGACTGACCAAATCTGCTAATATCATTCCTGTTAATGATAGATTCTCGATGAAGAAATTGACTCGTTTATTTAAAGGAGTTGGGTAAGCATGGTGTGCCTGTATCGATCATCTCTATCAAGATCCTTGCTTCACATAGGATTTCTAGAGATTCCTTCAGAAGTCATTGGGAACGAATCTTGATATGAGTACGTCTTACCACCCCAATCGAAGGGACAAGGTAAAGTAACGATACAAACACTAGAAGTCTTGTTTTATGTTTGAATAATTGACCTTTGGTAATGAACAAGATAATCGCTTTCCTTTGGAGAGATTATCATTGATAATTATCGCATTAGGATCAAGATCAAATCTTGTGAGGATCTAAATATTAGAGCATCTATAGGTAGGAGTTGGGATGAAGACACCCGACATACACCCAATGTGAGTTGGACATGTATTTCAGGTTTAAGGTTGCCTATGATGACAAGCCTAACCTTACAAAATACCCGACCGGAGACCTGAAATGATTGTTGAAATTAGGATCTGATTATTGACTACCGGTAGTGGGCAGGAGGTTATGTGAAGAGGTTATGTGAATATGAAATGTAGATCTTGAACTGCAGGATGGGTAGCGAAGATATGCCAAAAAATTTCACCTTGGAAAAAAAATCAACTGATGATCTGAAAGATCATGGGAAATAAGTCTCCGTTGTATGGGACCATTGAGAAAATGTAGAAAAAAAGTTGATTTGAAAGGCATATAAGCTGGATCTACCCTAGGACTTCAAGGGCTGCGTAAATTATGTTTGTATATCGAATTTGATAAAATGACTATCAAGTGAAAATCTGATTACTTCTTGATGAATTTTAGATCGGCGAAAAGTTGCATTCATAAAAAACCCATGAACATCATGGATAGAGAAAGTAAGTCAACATTAAGCCTGATCGTATTCCCGTAGTGATGTTTGATGAAACTCGCGTATTGTAATGAATTACACTTGTGAGAAAAGACCGAATGTGGAGGAAATACCCACATGGCTCTAACTCTTTAAGAAGCGAGTAGTAAGATAAATCGATCTTTGAGGACAAAGATCCTATTTAGGGGTAAATGTTGTGACAATCCGTCAATTTATGGTTGATATTTTATTCTCAAGTATTATTTAAAAACATTATTTTAATGCTATATTATGAACTCACTCATTTTTGGGAAGAAATTTGGATTTACGTCTTGAAGTAGCATCGACTACGTCTAAACCGGAGGACTCTACGTTACATGCTTACGTTTACATACACCGTCTTTGGTGACAGTCCAACACTTCAGGAAATAAATTTATCAGTAAATATTATTTTGGAATTTTTAATTTGTGTTGGTTCATAAACTCACAAATTTACGAGAAGATATTAGGACTTACGTGCATAATTTAACGTTCTTTACGACTAAACCGGAAACCCTAGGTTTACGTATTTATGTTTTTGAACTCCGTTTTTGATGAGATGATTTTTATTAGATTCGTTTTGTGCCGTTGATTCATAATTTATAGAAACGTTTTTCGTAAAAAGACCCGAGGGCACGCAAATCGAGGAAACTAGAATCGAGGAGTACCCGTAAATAAGTGGGATGAGACAAAACAAGTTTTTCCTCACCCCACTCATGGGACGGCTAACTAGCTAACACCAACACCCATGAGGTGTCAACTTGTAGTTACAGGTTGCTACACTTGTCTTGTAAGCTTTGCTAAACAAGCTACCAACTATCAAAACCACTAAACATCTAAACCATTATCTCATTCATCCCATGCAAACCACCACAAATCCTCTCTCTTTCTCTCTACTCCTTGACGTCCAAAATCATCACCAAAACACCCCGTTTGATCAATTTTAACCATAGAATTTTAACACCCCCAAATTTACACGCAGCGGAATACATCTTTGGGTGCTAAACAATGATACAACAACACATAATTTATAAAGAACGACTCGAAAAGAGACGTTTTAGATTTATCGTTCCTAAAACATTTGTCAGAGTAGCGTAGTCCCAAGTAATCGTTACCAAAAGATAAGTTAAAACAACATATTAGTTTGTTTTAAAAATGGAACGATAAATAAATCAAAGAGTTTGAACAACAAAAGCAGTGCACAACTTCATTCCCCGTGACCTCCAAGCTTCCACTTCTTGATTACCTGAAATACATGTGAGTAAAACAATCAGCAAAAATGCCGAGTGAATCTATAGGTTTATGAAATCAATTTGAACACAAGCAAAGATTATAAGTTTGTGGCATGCTTATAAGCATCAAATAATAATTTGCATCAACAATGATAATTGTATATAGCATAAATTGCAATAAGCTCATGGAACCGAGCCCTTAGACACTCCCATATCAGTCTAATAAGACGGGAGATTTATTAATTGTCGGTTACCTCCAGATTATTGGTACATTGCCGTATACCTGACTTCTCAATACAATATGCTCAAACAGTGTGGAGGTCGGGCCGAAGCTTCTATGACAAGTCCACAAAAACTGAACCGGGGCGGCTTCCCCCAGAGATCTATTAATTGTACTAGCGGTTAACCCATCATAGGTTAATTAACGGTCCATAATTGAGGTTTTAACAAAGGCAATCACTTAATGCAATTTAAAGGCAACCACGGGTCCATTCATAGAGGGACAAAGCATACCATAAAAATCTTGTGTTCTAAGTTTATAAAAACATGTATTCCCCCTCGCGGGTTTAAAATCATTTAATAACTAGTATAAAGCGAGGCTATAGACTCACCTTAGTACTTATAGTAGTTGAAGACGATCGCCGACGATAGTAGATGCCCGAAAAACACGACAACCGCAACCTAGCAAATAAGGTGCGTACATTAATAATAGACTCGAGAAATAAATGATACTTAATAAAATTAAACTTAAGTATAAAATCACGACAACTCGAGAGAAAACGATGCAAGTGGTTCTATTATACTCTCCTATATATTCATTTTATTATTATATGCCTTTAATAAAAATCTGCCGGAACATACCGAATGTCCAAGCCGTTTTCCCATACTTAAACATATAAAAATTTTATGATACTACTCAGAGAACTTACTTACTATATATAGAAAGTCCTCCCAAAAGCCCATTAAAAGATTTTACTTCTAAAGTTCCCTGCCCGACTCATCTTTGAATCACAAAATCCGGACAGTTTAGCGACCTTGACTTACGAAACCATTTTGACCATTCTAAACAACTCCATTTGTAAAACCGCCACTTGATTCTAAAAATAGACTTAAAATACTAAAATTGGAGCCTGAGAACAGCCCTTGAATCATTTTGAAACTCATTTTATAGTCTCTGAGATTCGATCCAAATATCGACAACATTTTTCGGATTGTGTCGACACTCGTCTCCCGGTACACGAAAATCAAACTAGTGTATCTTCCACCTCGTTTGGAGTTGGAAGGCCTACTTTATATGAAATCGAAGCTAACGAAATTCTCTACAACCCTATCCAATTAGTTAAGTGATTATCAAATAGTAAGACCCTCGAAAACAGCCTCAAACCTACTGCCCAAAATCACCTTTCAAAATCTCCCACAAAATCATGTTTTTGATCAATTCCAACAACTTTTGTCATCAACCTAAGCCCCTAATATCATCATAAACTATTCCTAAGACTTCTATCATCATCAAAATCAAAAACCCAAAAATTAAAGATAAACTTTTTAACAAAAACATAGCATGAAAATCTTTTGATCATCACTACTAACACATGCATACAACAAATTTGGATCAAACATAACCAAATTTTCTTAAAAAATTTATATGGTTGCATGTATGAAAATTTTATACCAAATTGTAGCCCTTTGAAAATGGAGGATGGGACTTTGCTTGGTTTCTCTTGGATCAAGCTAGAAAAATTTTGATCATGGTGTTTGTGGTGTTAATGGTGGATGGCTAAAAACAAAGGGAGAGGAGAAAGATGGTTGTTTTTGTTTTAATGAGTTTTTAATAAAATATAGATAGTGGAAATTATATGTATAGTGTAAGGTTAGGGTAGTTTTTGCCAATTTGTGATAGTTTTGGTCCAAAATGTAAATATTAGTTAAAAAGCGGGAAATGACTAAAAGTCAATTTTACAAATATTTACGGGACTCGGGTTTCGTAAAAATACTTAAAAGTTTAAACGCACACGAAAAATAATAATATAACGACTCGATACGTAATTAAAACGATATCGTCGAAAATATTAATTATCAAAACGATCGATAATAAAATATAAAATTTTAGGCATCCGTCGGTATTGCGATCACTTGTAGTCCTCGTTACTCGTCAAAATATTAAAATATAATGTTTAATATCGGTTTCAACTTAAACCGTTAAACATAATAATATTTACGTTATAAAATACTTCAAAATAATTGAAAGTAGAATTAAATTATGACCTTATTTTTACGGGTTTTACATCCTCACCACCTTAAGGGAGCGACGTCCCGGCGCTCAACTCGCCTCATACACGAGTTGTTCACTACCCGGAAGGATGAAGACATTCCTTAATAAGAATTCCTTACGTTCCCACGTGTATCTCGATCCACGATCTCCACTGGTTCTTTTACAAAACGCAACTTGTCATCAAGTTGTATCTCACCAAAAAGGAATAAATAAATCCTTATCCACTAGTCACCCGTCAAGCTCGACACATGAAAATTTTATGAATCACACGAAGCTCATTCGATAAAAAGAATAGATGACAGGATTTTCGGATAGTCCAGTTAAAAAGAAAGTTGCAAATTAAAGGATATCCATCAGCCGGATAGCCATGGACACACATCAAAAGAACTAAGAAGAAAAACATTTTCGTCATTGGAGGGTGTTCACACGCGGGTCCCTACTCAAAAGATAATACAAAGACACCATCTCACTTTCGCCTACGCGCATTAAAGTCTCAATAAACATCGTCGTTGTAAGTCAAAAAGATATTACATAATACGTGTTCTACATAATCGGACGTCATCGGATGATGTCGTCTCAAGTTCTCACAACTTACGATCATTTGACTAGATCACACACCATATAAGTACATAAAATAAAAGGTCGAACATAAACATCGAGTATAGATCTCCACCGTTAATCATCGAGAAAACCTTGATCGAACCCTTGATAATAACCACTTGATCTCAAGAGTCTTTCCACTTGCGGTGTCGGCTTCAACATACTCCTCGAGGTCATAACGAACTTATTAAATCCATTCATTAAGAGATTTGGTCTCCACTAGTACACGCATAGATCTGGTGACACTTATCGTTTCTTCTTATACACTGCTTCCCAAGATTCATTTTAAACTCAGAATAAAATAATGATATTCAATACGAGGAACAGAACGAGATAAAAATAAATTCAATAAACGCAATAACGGACAAGATGTGGTAAAATGATTTAAGGTTGACGATCGACGAGGGATCTCGACTCACGTAACCGTAAAACATAATAAATCACAATACTAGAAAAATGAGAGCGAAGAATAAATTATACATTATCATTAAAATAACATTTGTCACAATTATCCGTCCCGGATTTGGTATTACCTTAAAACTCAGTTGAGGTACTTTCTTGATAAAGATGATACATCAAAAATAGAAGTAAAATAGTTTCAAAATTTATTTGGTCGTCTTAAGAAACTTTGAAAGAATGACGTAAATTTATTAATTAAACTCATACTGATGGTTACAATTAGAGAATATAATTTCCAAATTAAATCACTATTAGGAATATAAATTAAACTGGCAATTTCATTACATTAAAAGTAAAGTATGATAAGTCAATTAGTTCAAAAGGTAGAACACAATTTTATTTTAAACATTAGTTTTAGTTATACAAAATATGATGTATAAGTTTGACCTTTTACTTGTGATGGTTATTTCGATAATTGAAAATCATTGGAAAAATGTATAAAAGTTCCATAAAAAATTTTATAATACGTTGTAGAAATACATAAAGGTGTTTATTATTTCAAAATAAACATGGGATATATTCGTGTTTCAAAATATGACAAGATAACAAACGAATACGAATGGAAATAATGGTCAACAATTAGTACGAAATTAACGGTACAAAAGGGGACGAAGCAAATGTCGTATTGATTCTTAAAGAGAATAATAAGATGAAGGCGTTGATAGTAAGACGATAAGAAATAATAGATTAAACAAGTTGTCAATTTGGTTAGTGCGGCCGGTGGTTCACCAACATCAGCTCGTTAACTTAGCGGTGGTCGATACATGATCGGAAATAAGATCCATACAAAAATTTTAATAAAAGAAAATTCCTAATAATCACTTGTAATTAAAACAAATCAAATGAACGATGTTAGTGTTTAAAGAGATAAGTCAAATCACGGTTCACAAGAGTGGATTTCGAGACAAACGAGAGTGACGGACGTCATCCTAGATATACGAAAATCACTCTAGTGATAATTCATTATTCACGTGCGGAGACATTCCAAAGATCTACCCAGTCGCATAAAGAAGATTGGACGAGAAGGAAGGATAAAACATCGAGACTTTCAAGTCTTTAATCAACAGTCATTAATTAGACGAACGGTCAAAAGAAATCAGTTATAAGACAAAATGAAGTAACAAGTGGAAAAACGATTGTCGAGTAAAAACGTATTCGTAAGCGCGTAATTCGTTTAAGAAAAGGTAAGAAAACGTATGCGGATGCATATAAATTGCGCCACTTGCATAAATTATAAATGTTTTCAAAACTTCTTTTCACTTTATTTCATTTTATTTATCTTTATCATAGATACAAGTAAAAAGTTGATTATTATCAAGATTTTTAAGGTGACTACTATTCAGCCTAGCATGGCTCCTTCTAAATTAGACATAGGTGATCAGGCCATGTATAATTTAGGGCTAGCAATGCAGTGCTTAGTTTCGTCAAAAAGTATTACGTTTCTTATGTTTATATATAAACCATGCCATTTGTAAAATGGAATTTAAAAATAGTTTATAAATTTATAGGATACAAGTAATTTGTGAGATACTTAATAAGCAACTTTTAATCTTACGAAAAGTATTTTATAAGACCAAAGTAAAAATAATTGGTGAAAATAATCGTAAAACAATATCAGATTTATTTATAATATGACATTATGACAACGTATACAGTAGTCAAAGTTTTGCAAAATATGGCAAATAGTAGCTCATAAAACAACCAATAAAATGGTTACAAGTTGTTAAGTTTTCAAAGGGTTATAAGGTTTAGACGAAAACGTCATGAGATACGCGATAAGAATGTCAACGAAGAATGTGAAGGCAAAACTTCAAAACTCAACTCAAATCAGTGGAAGGTTAGAAGAAAACGAAAATAAAATAACATCGAATGATAAATGATTCATATATATGAAAAGAATAAAACAATCCACATGTGTATTCTTTGTAAGATACTCGACACAACATGCTTTTAAGAAAGTATGTTATTCGTTTTTAAATTACACCATTAATCCGGTAATTGCTAATCCTGTACTGTTTTTATTTTTAAATATTTCACATGCAACTAGTATTCGTTAGTTGTAAAATAATATTTGTTAAAATTTTACGATCTCAAATGAAATCAAAACAGCTTAGAAAGATTTAAAACTCATGTTCTGAATTTTCTATCAGATTTAACTTTTAAATATGAGCCGATTAATTGACCCGATAAACGACATCTCCAAGACTCGGAGTCTAAAGCATTTTGATGCAAAACGACGTTTCAGACGACTTTCTAGTTTTACCCGAGACCTGAAACCCAATGTAAAATGACCAAAATACCCCTGCAAGTTCTGTGCAGGTTTGACTATTTTATTTTAAATACACAGGTTTTACTTTTAAGTTTTGACCTGTTTATACTGCCCCTACAGTTTCTACATAAAGTGTATTTTTCGACACTTCTTAACGGCTCAAAATATATACATATATACACACATGTCTTGTGGATTTTATAACAACGAAAAATAAATCTCGTAATGAGCATCAAATAAAATATAGCATGATGAATGACAGAAAATGCTTCAAGGTATTCAACACGAAATTTAGGAAGCAAAACGGTGAAAGACGTTCGTAATTTAGATTTCAAAATGCAATGTAGGCAAATCTCCTTGGTGCCACGATGTCAAAAACACAAAACATAACAAGAAAAGAATGGAACATTAACATGCTACACTCCGGGAGCGAGAAGGTTAATGAAAAACAAATGATACAATTTTATATAAGTAAAATCGTATTCCAATTCTAGCGCCATAATCTAGATGATGATTTATAAAATGACGATGACGTTACCGAGATATAAGTGAACAATACACTTCGGAGTCGATACATATAAATGTCAATAAATAGCGGTTAGTCTATTCCAAGGACACATTGAGCTACACAATGGTATAGAAATTACGTTTCAAGACGTCCAAGCACAAATAGCCGGAAGACGATTTG
Source organism: Glebionis coronaria (assembly GCA_025667525.1). Classification (NCBI taxonomy): domain Eukaryota; kingdom Viridiplantae; phylum Streptophyta; class Magnoliopsida; order Asterales; family Asteraceae; genus Glebionis; species Glebionis coronaria. The sequence goes on along the minus strand of CM046880.1, from coordinate 313,444,710 downwards.
GATATCTACGTAGATATCTCAAAGGGTTAAATAATGAAAGTAACGCGCGCAGATGGAGGTATGTAAGGTCATAATATAAAATTTGCAATAAAAGCAATTTAAATACCTCAAAAATAAATACAGAAAGATCATGAAATTCATTGTATTTATTTAAGTTAATCATTAATAAATGATAAACTTTTATCGAAAAGTTTAACGACATAAATATATATCGATAAAGGATTATAGTATTTATTTAGAAATACTTAGCAATAAGGCATACATAATAATGTATACTAAAGTTGTAATCCCAGAAGTAGCTTGAACCTGAAGTCACGCGAAATCATGTGCACCGACTCTTTGAAAAATAAAAACTGACTATTATAGTTTAGGTTTTTAAAATAAAGACCTAGTTCTCTATAACTCATGGCTCTGGTACCAATCTTTAACACCCCCAAATTTACACGCAGCGGAATACATCTTTGGGTGCTAAACAATGATACAACAACACATAATTTATAAAGAACGACTCGAAAAGAGACGTTTTAGATTTATCGTTCCTAAAACATTTGTCAGAGTAGCGTAGTCCCAAGTAATCGTTACCAAAAGATAAGTTAAAACAACATATTAGTTTGTTTTAAAAATGGAACGATAAATAAATCAAAGAGTTTGAACAACAAAAACAGTGCACAACTTCATTCCCCGTGACCTCCAAGCTTCCACTTCTTGATTACCTGAAATACATGTGAGTAAAACAATCAGCAAAAATACCGAGTGAATCTATAGGTTTATGAAATCAATTTGAACACAAGCAAAGATTATAAGTTTGTGGCATGCTTATAAGCATCAAATAATAATTTGCATCAACAATGATAATTGTATATAGCATAAATTGCAATAAGCTCATGGAACCGAGCCCTTAGACACTCCCAAGACGGGAGATTTATTAATTGTCGGTTACATCCAGATTATTGGTACATTGCCGTATACCTGACTTCTCAATACAATATGCTCAAACAGTGTGGAGGTCGGGCCGAAGCTTCTATGACAAGTCCACAAAAACTGAACCGGGGCGGCTTCCCCCATAGATCTATTAATTGTACTAGCGGTTAACCCATCATAGGTTAATTAACGGTCCATAATTGAGGTTTTAACAAAGGCAATCACTTAATGCAATTTAAAGGCAACCACGGGTCCATTCATAGAGGGACAAAGCATACCATAAAAATCTTGTGTTCTAAGTTTATAAAAACATGTATTCCCCCTCGCGCGTTTAAAATCATTTAATAACTAGTATAAAGCGAGGCTATAGACTCACCTTAGTACTTATAGTAGTTGAAGACGATCGACGACGATAGTAGATGCCCGAAAAACACGACAACCGCAACCTAGCAAATAAGGTGCGTACATTAATAATAGACTCGAGAAATAAATGATACTTAATAAAATCAAACTCAAGTATAAAATCACGACAACTCGAGAGAAAACGATGCAAGTGGTTCTATTATACTCTCCTATATATTCATTTTATTATTATATGCCTTTAATAAAAATCTGCCGGAACATACCGAATGTCCAAGCCGTTTTCCCATACTTAAACATATAAAAATTTTATGATACTACTCAGAGAACTTACTTACTATATATAGAAAGTCCTTCCAAAAGCCCATTAAAAGATTTTACTTCTAAAGTTCCCTGCCCGACTCATCTTTGAATCACAAAATCCGGACAGTTTAGCGACCTTGACTTACGAAACCATTTTGACCATTCTAAACAACTCCATTTGTAAAACCGCCACTTGATTCTAAAAATAGACTTAAAATACTAAAATTGGAGCCTGAGAACAGCCCTTGAATCATTTTGAAACTCATTTTATAGTCCCCGAGATTCGATCCAAATATCTACAACAATTTTCGGATTGTGTCGACACTCGTCTCCCGGTACACGAAAATCAAACTAGTGTATCTTCCACCTCGTTTGGAGTTGGAAGGCCTACTTTATATGAAATCGAAGCTAACGAAATTCTCTACAACCCTATCCAATTAGTTAAGTGATTATCTGTCACACTCCCAAAATATCAGAGTATAATGGCGACAAGGGAATGGTGACGTCATGATTATCATACACACACAGTTACAAAGAACGACCTCTAAATGAGACGTTCGGTAAATAGATCACTTGTAATTGATAAAATAAATAGTTTTAACAAAGTGCGGAAGCATAAAACTGGATACAGTTACAAAACATAGTTTTCCCAAATAGTACAAATGATCTTTGTTTCAAAGAAATGACGGCAATGCATGAGACCTCACTTAGCATCTTCCTTCTTAATACCTGAGAAAACATTGCTAAAGTGTCAACATAAAGTTGGTGAGTTCATAGGTTTAGTTAATTTGAAATGTTTAATGAACCACAAGATTTTCCCAAAAGTGATGACAATATAACAAATACAAAGTCATCCCAAAAGTATTTATTACAGTCTAAGCTCGTGACACCGAAGCGTTAACAACACCGGCAGTATAATCATATAAATGTAGCCCAACTAGATGCCTAAACCCACGACATCCTATCTCAGACTCAAATGAAACTGTGCCCGCTTGTCCCCTTGTTGGACAAGACAGACAGGGACGTCAATCCCGATAGATCTATCCATAACATTCGCGCTTACACAAAGTAATTAACGGTTCACGATTCACGGGCCAAAGCAACTGGGTTTTTAGTGGGACTTAGACTAATATATAAATCAGTAAATGCACTTGTGTTCATACGTTAAAATCAAGCAATGTCTCACCCCAAAAAGCAGTAAAAATAGTTAAGCATGGGGCTATAAACTCACCTCGTAATTCAGCAAAAAGGACGAAGATAAAGGTAGCTCGAGAGTACGGTTACGCTAGCGGCGACCTATTTAATTATAAGGATCGCGTTACGACATGAAAATTTATACTAGTAACAAGACACGACACCCTAGTTGTGCTTGACAATACCTTTCGTTTACGGAAAAATACGATAAATAAAAGTCGGTTATTAAACGGTCGAGATTTACGGGCTAAATAATACCCTTAAGTTACAAATTTCGTTTTTGGGCTTTAAATAAACCCATACACTAACACTGGCCCAACAATTACCCAATATACCCACCCATAATCCGGCCCAAGGGTTATATAACCCGGCCCGGCCCACTGGCGATATAAACAAGGAACAAAGGGGTAAATACGTGTGTTTATCACACATAACTCAAAAACACTGAGTTTAACTCTCTCTCTCTTCTCTCGAAACACACCCACCGCCCCACTCTCTCTCTCTCTTTCTAGAATCTGGATCGGATCATCTCCCTCCCATGGCTAAGCTTGTTTTTAGGTTAAAAACTAAATCATTGGGATGGGTTGTGGTGAATAAATCGCGTGGGATGTGGGGTTTCATCCCCACATCAAACCGATTCGGTTTTTGATGGTGATCTTCCCCAGGTCAACGTTATTCATCATCAATTTAAAGATAAGTTACTCATCCTTCTTTTCTTTTAATAAAATGGTTAAATGGTTTTCGTTTATAAAAGATCTGTGGGTTTAAATCACTTGTATAAACATGCTGAGAACCAAATGGCTCTCGAATTTGATGATAAATAAATTAGGGTTTCGAATTTATTTGGGGGTTTTTCTAAATCTCGTGTTTAAATACAATTAATTAATATTTTCTTTTATAAAATCATGTTAATTTCAACATATAAACGGTTTTATAAAAATTAGGGGTTCGGTCAAAATTGGGGGTTTTCGCATATCTGGTTTCCAGTCAAATTAATTATTAGATTCGTGTTTTGATTGGGTTTAATTAGGGTTTTAATTAATAAAATCAAATTAGGGTTTATATAAATTGGGGGTCTTTGTATTCGGTTGATTAATCAAAATTAAATGGCGTTTTTGGTATATAGAAAGTGTTAATTTCATAATTAAAAAGGTTTTCAGTTTTTAGGGTTTCGAATTGAAAGGGGTTTTATACCCGCGGTATATTTGGGGTTTTATGATGTTTCTGTAAATTGAAATGATTAAGATATTGGATTATGGTGACTTTGAATGATAAGGGTTTTGGCAGAAAAACAAGGACATTGGTTGTCTTGGTTTGGTTCTCGGTTTGGCCTCGGTTTGGGTCTCGGTGTGGGTCTCGGTTTGAGTCTCGGTTTGGTCTTGGTTGGGGTCTCGGTTTGGTCTTGGTTGGGGTCTCGGGTTGAGTCTCGATTTGGTCTTGGTCGGGGTCTCGGTTTGGTTGACAGAAAAATGGGGTCATGGTCGTGTTCTAATAACAAATGCTATAGTTTATCTTTTCAGTTTTTAACCAAAATAGAACCGTGACAAGACTAACATATTCGTTTAATTTTCACAGGTTTGGTCAATGACGAGCACAACTAAGGTTTATTCAGAAAATGAAGAGATGATTTAAAAGACTCACAATTGGATGCTTAGGTTTCGGTTTGCAGGTGTGGACGAGAAGGATGGATCGGCTTGACACTACACTTCACTTCACCCAGGAATTGTGTTTGAAAACTTGTCCAGAAATTGTTACTGTAATATTGGGACTGTGAATACTTTGTGTTATGTTTGGACATTTGATAAACTTTGGATTGTATTTAATCTTGTATTATTAGTTTAGGGTTAGACTCAAGCTGAATTTGGTAAGCTTGTGATATACCAAATTTGGGTAAACTTGGCATGTGTGCTGGCTTGTAGTGCTTAGTGGATGAATAAACTATAGAATTAGGTTGTGACTGAAAATGGACACTTGTTAAGCAAGCTTTTGAAATAAAGGTGAATAAAGGTTTATAACTTAAATGTTTGTACATGATGCACCAATATACTACTCGGCTAAGGTTTGTCGGGTGTTTAAGTTTAGACTCGAAAACTGAATATACACGACTCGATAACAACTCGTCACACGATCCAAATCAAAGACAATTATGCGTGACCTCAAAGGATTTAGTAAGTACTTCAAATAAACTTATGGCAAAACGTAATACGTTTAACAACTTCGTATATTGCATTCATAATTTAATAGACGCGAAAACTTGAGATGTTACATACGCTCTCCCTAAAAAGGGCTTTGTCCGCAAAGCAAAATAAATAACACATTCATGTCGACAACTCGTCGGTAAATAATTAAAGTACTCCTACTATATGAAGAATTTAAGATGAAAATTTGACGGATGTCACAGTATTCCCATGTTTTAGAGATTTCGTCACGAAATCAAGACGTTGTTGTAGTAGGATGGTTAGCGAAAAGATGAGGATACTTGCTCTTGAATTGATCTTCACGTTCCCACGTGTATTCTGGACCTCTACGCGCATTCCAACGGATCTTTACAATAGGTATACGGCTTTGCTTGAGTTGTTTGACTTGACGGTCCATAACTTCTACCGGTTCTTCTACAAAGTTGAGTTTGTCGTCGAGTTGAATCTCTTCCAAAGGAATAACGAGTGTCTCGTCGGCTAAACATTTCTTCAAATTGCAAATGTGGAACACATTATGCACTCGGCTAAGTTCTTGGGGTAATTCCAAACGATAGGCTACAGGGCCAATCCTCTCTATAATCTTGAAGGGTCCAATGTAACGAGGATTCAACTTTCCACGCTTTCCAAAGCGAATCACACCCTTCCAAGGTGAGACCTTCAACATGACTCTATCACCAACCTCAAACTCAAGGGGTTTGCGTCTCATGTCAGCATAACTCTTTTGTCGATCTCTTGCGGCTTGCATACGGCTCTTGATCTTAAAGATTTTCTCAGTAGTCTCGTGTATGATCTCGGGTCCAGTGTGTTGTGCTTCACCAACCTCTGCCCAACACACGGGTGAACGACACTTCCTACCATACAGTGCTTCGAACGGCGCTGCCTTAATGCTAGTGTGATAACTATTGTTGTATGAGAATTCCACCAGAGGTAGGTGTCTATCCCATCTATTTCCGAAGTCAATCACACAAGCTCTCAACATATCTTCTAAGGTTTGAATGGTCCTTTCACTTTGACCGTCAGTTTGGGGATAGTACGCAGTGCTCATATCCAACTGCGTTCCCAATGCCTTCTGCAGTGACTTCCAGAACTGCGAAGTAAATCGGCTGTCTCGGTCGGAGATTATAGACACAGGCACACCATGCTTCGTGACTACTTCCTCCAAGTATGTTCTTCCTAATTTATCCATTCCATCGGTCTCCTTGATGGGTAGGAAATGAGCCGATTTGGTGAGTCGGTCGACGATTACCCAAATCGTGTCAAATCCGGCTGAGGCTTTTGGTAGCTTGGTAATGAAATCCATAGTGATCCTTTCCCACTTCCACTCTGGCAGTTCGGGTTGGACCAACAATCCTGATGGTTTCATATGTTCGGCCTTGACCTTGGCACAAGTCAAGCACTTGCTAACGTATGTAGCAATATCCGCCTTCATGTTCGGCCACCAATACAACATCTTCAGATCATGATACATTTTGTCAGATCCCGGATGTATGGAGTATTTTGACTTATGCGACTCATGCATAATCAAAGATCGTAGGTCACCATGGCACGGTAACCAACTCCTATTATCAAGGCATAACGTTCCATCCGAGCGAGCTTCTAACTTCTTTATCATTCCTTCAACATCTTCAGTCTTGAGAATTTCTTCCTCGACTGCCTCTTTCTGAGCCTTGAGAATTAAGAATGGAAGGTCTAAGTCAATGGTCATCACCAAGGCCTTCACCCTAAGAACTCTCTCCTTTCGACTCAAAGCGTCGGCCACGACATTTGCCTTGCCCGGGTGATAACGGATCTCGCAATCGTAATCACTGAGCAACTCTAGCCAACGTCGGTGTCTCATGTTGAGTTCCTTTTGATTCAAAATGTGTTGTAGACTCTTATGATCAGTGAATACAACACACTTAGTACCATAAAGGTAGTGTCTCCAAATCTTCAAGGCAAACACCACTGCTCCCAACTCTAGGTCATGAGTTGTGTAGTTCTTCTCGTGCACTTTTAGTTGTCTTGATGCGTAAGCTATGACCTTAGTCCTTTGCATCAGTACCGCACCTAACCCTTTTATGGATGCATCACAATACACCACAAAGTCTTCATTACCCTCGGGTAGGGCTAGTATAGGTGCTTCACACAACATCTGCTTCAATGTCTGAAATGCCAAATCTTGATCCTCTTTCCACTCAAATTTCTTGTCCTTTTGAGTCAACTCCGTCATTGGTTTAGCTATCTTGGAGAAACCTTCAATGAATCTCCTATAGTAACCAGCAAGACCTAAAAATTGGCGGATCTCCGTGGGTGTTGTTGGAGTCGCCCAATCCTTCACGGCCTCGATCTTAGCAGGATCAACGTAAATACCACTGCTGTCGATTACATGCCCAAGGAATTGCACCGTGTTTATCCAAAACTCACATTTGGAAAACTTTGCATATAACTTCTCCTTCCTTAGCAGCTCTAGTATGGTCTTCAAATGTTCCTTGTGTTCTTCTTCATTACAAGAATAGATGAGAATATCATCGATAAATACAATCACAAACTTGTCCAAGTATGGTTTGCAAACTCGGTTCATGAGATCCATGAATACCGCAGGCGCGTTTGTCAAACCGAAAGGCATAACTTAGAACTCGTAGTGTCCGTACCGGGTTCTAAAAGCCGTCTTATGAACGTCTTCCTCTCTAACCCTTAGTTGATGATATCCTGACCTTAAATCGATCTTCGAGTATATTCTAGATCCTTGCAATTGGTCGAAAAGATCGTCAATTCTTGACAATGGGTAACGGTTCTTTATCGTCAGCTTATTCAATTCTCGGTAATCGATACACATTCTAAAGGATCCATCTTTCTTTTTGACAAATAAGACTGGCGCTCCCCAAGGTGAGGAACTTGGTCTAATGAAACCTTTGTCAGAAAGTTCCTTTATCTGTTCAGCTAACTCTGTCATCTCGGCCGGTGCTAGGCGGTATGGGGCTCTAGCAACAGGCGCGGCTCCTGGTGTAAGCTCGATGTGAAACTCCACTTGCCGTGCTGGTGGTAGTCCTGGTAAGTCCTCTGGGAATACGTCCGGAAAGTCTCTAACGATCGGTACATCTTCCACCTTCTTCTCGTGATCTTCTTCGCCTTCCTTTTGTGTTATTTGAACCAAGAATACTGGACATCCCTTCTCAATGTATCTTTGGGTCCTAATACATGAGATGACTTCCAGTCTTGATCCATTCTTCACTCTACTTCTTTCGCCTTGTATGATTAGTACATCGTTTCCATAAGGAACACGGACGCACTTCTCATGACATACAATTTCCGCGTGATGCTTCGACATCCAATCCATTCCAATGATGACGTCAAAACTTCCCAATTCTATGGGGAGTAAGTCGATACTGAACGAACGACCTTGTAATCTTACACTACATCCTTTCAGAATAACGTCGGTGGTTACTGACTTCCCATCGGCTAATTCTACATTATACTTAACGTCTAACGCAGTAGGGGTAACATTTAGGCGTTCACTAAATACAGATGACACAAAACTCCTATCCGCACCAGAATCAAATAGTACTGAAGCATAGTTGTTATTGACTAGAAACGTACCAGTCACAACGTTGTTGTCTTGCATTGCAGCTTCAGCACAAAGATGATACACTTTGCTAGGTGCCGTGAATCCTCCAGGAGTACTAGTTGTGGCTCGGTTATTCCCTCCTCGGTTACCCTGATTCTGCTTCTGGTTTCCTTGGTTGTGATTTTGATTACCTCGAATCTGGTTACCACGACCTTGGTTCCCACTGCTTGGGCACTTGTTCTTGTAGTGACCTTTCTCTCCACATCCAACGCATATGACATTTGCTCCTTGGCCACCTTGTGTTCCAGGTCCTCTTTGGTTAGTAGGACGAGGTGGTGCTCGACATTCCTTTGCCTTATGTCCGGCCTTCCCACAATTGTAGCACGTAGGGGGACATGCTCCTTCGTGGTGTCGGCCACACTTTCCGCAGAAAGGGAGTCTTCCAGCGTAGTTTCCAGTATTACCTTGTCCAGCAGTAAACACCCTTGCTACTTCTTGTCGCTTGTTCTGGTTGTAGTTGTTTGTGTTGTTGTTGTTGGTATTGTTGGTATTGTTGTTGTAGTGGTTGCCAGACCACTTCCTCTTATCCCCAGTATTCTCTCCCAACTCTTGTACCACTTGGTACATCAGACTCTGAGCCATGTCGATTGCCTCGTGCAAATCAGTTGGCTTGGATGAAGTCACATTCCCTTTGATGCTCAAAGGTAGTCCTTCAATGTATCGCTCCAACAATCGGTCGTCGTTGGGCACCATTTCAGGACATAACAAGATCAGCTCTTGAAAGCGCTGATTGTAAGCAGTAAGAGCAGTACCCTTGACCTTCAGGTTCCACAGCTCAACCTCCATCTGCTTGACTTCATTTCGTGGGCAGTATTTCCTTACAAACATAGCTTTAAATTCACTCCAGGGCGTCGCTTGGGCAACGTCAATGGTCACTGCACGAGCATAGACGTTCCACCAAGTCAAAGCACCATCCACTAACGTGCTTGACGCAAACTTCACCTTATCAGCTTCAGCAACATTGCTAATCCCAAATTAGGATTCTAGCTTCTCAAACCATCTGGTTAATCCTACTGCTCCTTCAGTACCGCGGAAACTTACTTGCGTAACTGCACGAAATTCCTTGTAGGTACAAGTCCGTGCAATAGCATTAGTAGCTCCTTGGTTGGTCTCCTCCTGTGTGCTAGCTGTACGATTTGCTTCGGCTGTTGCGAGTGCCTCGGCCACTCGTTCGGCTATCATTTGACTTAGCATGACGGTGTCAATTCCACCGGTAGCAGCTGGTGGATTCTGCGTTTCGGATCTTCTAACTGGCGCCATAATCTAAAAAGGTAATAGGACAATGAGTTTTGCCAGACATAACATGCATGGCACGCACAATACAATTATGAAATGCTCCAGGGTATAATACACAATATATAATGATCTCACAATTTTTGTAACCCATAATATCATTCATAGAATCGTTTGGTAGTACATCATAGTTTGTTATACATAATATAATAAAAGGAAATAAAATGCCAACTAGCTAAGATAAACTTCAAAGCTTAGTGGTCATACAATGATAAGTCGATGGTACAAGATAAATCTAACTAGTGCCCTCACGGCGCTGATGAAGCTCTCTCTCCAACTCTGCTAACCTTCTCTCAACCACGATCTCACGAGCCTGGGAATCTCTAAGTCTAACATCGGTATCATAACAAGCGGCTCTAAACCTCTTATCCAAGTCTGCAACAGGGTCCTCCACCGGTGCCTCTAGTCCGCCTGTCTCGACCAATGGCTCTACTCCCCAACGGGTCATCAGGCTCTCGATCTCCTCAAGACGAGCATTCGGCATGGATTCCATCTGATCAAGAACAGTATGAAGTTGTCCTCGTAGACGGGTCACACAAACCGTCAACACTGTCTCATCCCTAACTGGACTTTTCTTTGCCAGTGCCTCCAGCTTATCCTGCACCTCATTATACTCTTCACCTAAAGCCTCTACAGCATCCTCCAACCTGTTTAATCGTGTCGTCACACATCCATCTGCTGCCTCAAGCATCACCACCGTCGATGTAGCTCTCCTAGGAAGAGGAGTCGTAGCTCTCGGCCCAGTAGAGATGCCAACATCAGCAAGCATCTCCTGGTACACAGTAGGTACAGTCTCTGGTGGTGGTAGTAGTAGTGGTACATCTGGGACAGGACTGGCAGGTGTGCGGGCTGCATGCCTGTCAGTGGCAGTGAAGGGTATGAGGGGTCGGTAAGGTGAAAGTGGTGGTCGAGCAGCTCTCCCCCGAAGACGTCGTCTCACATAGTAGAAAGGTAGAGTACCAGGTGCTAGAGCAGGAATATCAGTCCTCTCCCCTTCGTCTTCAGATGAAGATGAGGAGATGTGTGCTAGGGAAACCTCAGGAGTAGCAGCATATGCAGTAGGAGGGTCTTTAGTGTCAGTGACCTCCATAGGTTCACCTTCCCCATCTGTGAACTCCATATCATCATCCTCTGTCTCCTATACCGTCTCATCCCTAGTAACTGATGTCTGACCTGGTGACTGCACCACATCAGCGTCTAAGTCATCCTCTCCTCCGCCTTCTAGGCTAAGTACGTCGTCAACTGAGGCATCAGGAATACGGATCGGTGAACGATGAGCCTCCTCAGTCTCTCTCTCTGTATCATCATCTGAAACCATCCGGTACCACGGATATCCTGATGGTGATCCTCTAGGTAGTCCTACTGATGAACTGATAGTCGACTGTGAACTACGGTTGTAGTACGCTCCTGTAGACGTGGAATCATCAGAAGAAGACTTCGCTGTAATCATAAACAAAATAAATGTGTGTAAATATCTTATAAAATTAGTCCGTAAAAAGGGACATTAACATAACATAACAATCATTGTTGAATCCACATGTATCCCATATAACATATTTCAGATTTTGTTGTTGCACATGTAACCCATGTAAATATACCTCGTATTTGTTAAACCACATGTATCCCATTTATTACTTATCTATGTCCATGTATCTACATATACTTAATACTTACAATCCGTATGATAATCAATTAAACACATAGCAGTTATAGTCTAGAGTTACTAAATGCAACCTAGTTCTCTATAACCATGGCTCTGATACCAATCTGTCACACTCCCAAAATATCAGAGTATAATGGCGACAAGGGAGTGGTGACGTCATGATTATCATACACACACAGTTACAAAGAACGACCTCTAAATGAGACGTTCGGTAAATAGATCACTTGTAATTGATAAAATAAATAGTTTTAACAAAGTGCGGAAGCATAAAACTGGATACAGTTACAAAACATAGTTTTCCCAAATAGTACAAATGATCTTTGTTTCAAAGAAATGACGGCAATGCATGAGACCTCACTTAGCATCTTCCTTCTTAATACCTGAGAAAACATTGCTAAAGTGTCAACATAAAGTTGGTGAGTTCATAGGTTTAGTTAATTTGAAATGTTTAATGAACCACAAGATTTTCCCAAAAGTGATGACAATATAACAAATACAAAGTCATCCCAAAAGTATTTATTACAGTCTAAGCTCGTGACACCGAAGCGTTAACAACACCGGCAGTATAATCATATAAATGTAGCCCAACTAGATGCCTAAACCCACGACATCCTATCTCAGACTCAAATGAAACTGTGCCCGCTTGTCCCCTTGTTGGACAAGACAGACAGGGACGTCAATCCCGATAGATCTATCCATAACATTCGCGCTTACACAAAGTAATTAACGGTTCACGATTCACGGGCCAAAGCAACTGGGTTTTTAGTGGGACTTAGACTAATATATAAATCAGTAAATGCACTTGTGTTCATACGTTAAAATCAAGCAATGTCTCACCCCAAAAAAGCAGTAAAAATAATTAAGCATGGGGCTATAAACTCACCTCGTAATTCAGCAAAAAGGACGAAGATAAAGGTAGCTCGAGAGTACGGTTACGCTAGCCGCGACCTATTTAATTATAAGGATCGCGTTACGACATGAAAATTTATACTAGTAACAAGACACGACACCCTAGTTGTGCTTGATAATACCTTTCGTTTACGGAAAAACGCGATACATAAAAGTCAGTTATTAAACGGTCGAGATTTACGGGCTAAATAATACCCTTAAGTTACAAATTTCGTTTTTGGGCTTTAAATAAACCCATACACTAACACTGGCCCAACAATTACCCAATATACCCACCCATAATCCGGCCCAAGGGTTATATAACCCGGCCTGGCCCACTGGCGATATAAACAAGGAACAAAGGGGTAAATACGTATGTTTATCACACATAACTCAAAAACACTGAGTTTAACTCTCTCTCTCTTCTCTCGAAACACACCCACCACCCCACTCTCTCTCTCTTTCTAGAATCTGGATCGGATCATCTCCCTCCCATGGCTAAGCTTGTTTTTAGGTTAAAAACTAAATCATTGGGATGGGTTGTGGTGAATAAATCGCGTGAGATGTGGGGTTTCATCCCCACACCAAACCGATTCGGTTTTTGATGGTGATCTTCCCCAGGTCAACGTTATTCATCATCAATTTAAAGATAAGTTACTCATCCTTCTTTTCTTTTAATAAAATGGTTAAATGGTTTTCGTTTATAAAAGATCTGTGGGTTTAAATCACTTGTATAAACATGCTGAGAACCAAATGGCTCTCGAATTTGATGATAAATAAATTAGGGTTTCGAATTTATTTGGGGGTTTTTCTAAATCTCGTGTTTAAATACAATTAATTAATGTTTTCTTTTATAAAATCATGTTAATTTCAAAATATAAACGGTTTTATAAAAAATAGGGTTTCGGTCAAAATTGGGGGTTTTCGCATATCTGGTTTCCAGTCAAATTAATTATTAGATTCGTGTTTTGATTGGGTTTAATTAGGGTTTTAATTAATAAAATCAAATTAGGGTTTATATAAATTGGGGGTCTTTGTATTCGGTTGATTAATCAAAATTAAATGGCGTTTTTGGTATATAGAAAGTGTTAATTTCATAATTAAAAAGGTTTTCAGTTTTTAGGGTTTCGAATTGAAAGGGGTTTTATACCCGCGGCATATTTGGGGTTTTATGATGTTTCTGTAAATTGAAATGATTAAGATATTGGATTATGGTGACTTTGAATGATAAGGGTTTTGGCAGAAAAACAAGGACATTGGTTGTCTTGGTTTGGTTCTCGGTTTGGCCTCGGTTTAGGTCTCGGTGTGGGTCTCGGTTTGAGTCTCGGTTTGGTCTTGGTTGGGGTCTCGGTTTGGTCTTGGTTGGGGTCTCGGGTTGAGTCTCGGTTTGGTCTTGGTCGGGGTCTCGGTTTGGTTGACAGAAAAATGGGGTCATGGTCGTGTTCTAATAACAAATGCTATAGTTTATCTTTTCAGTTTTTAACCAAAATAGAACCGTGACAAGACTAACATATTCGTTTAATTTTCGCAGGTTTGGTCAATGACGAGCACAACTAAGGTTTATTCAGAAAATGAAGAGATGATTTAAAAGACTCACAATTGGATGCTTAGGTTCCGGTTTGCAGGTGTGGACGAGAAGGATAGATCGGCTTGACACTACACTTCACTTCACCCAGGAATTGTGTTTGAAAACTTGTCCAGAAATTGTTACTGTAATATTGGGACTGTGAATACTTTGTGTTATGTTTGGACATTTGATAAACTTTGGATTGTATTTAATCTTGTATTATTAGTTTAGGGTTAGACTCAAGCTGAATTTGGTAAGCTTGTGATATACCCAATTTGGGTAAACTTGGCATGTGTGCTGGCTTGTAGTGCTTAGTGGATGAATAAACTATAGAATTAGGTTGTGACTGAAAATGGACACTTGTTAAGCAAGCCTTTGAAATAAAGGTGAATAAAGGTTTATAACTTAAATGTTTGTACATGATGCACCAATATACTACTCGGCTAAGGTTTGTCGGGTGTTTAAGTTTAGACTCGAGAACTGAATATACACGACTCGATAACAACTCGTCACACGATCCAAATCAAAGACAATTATGCGTGACCTCAAAGGATATAGTAAGTACTTCAAATAAACTTACGTCAAAACGTAATATGTTTAACAACTTCGTATATTGCATTCATAATTTAATAGACGCGAAAACTCGAGATGTTACATACGCTCTCCCTAAAAAGGGATTTGTCCGCAAAGCAAAATAAATAACACATTCATGTCGACAACTCGTCGGTAAATAATTAAAGTACTCCTACTATATGAAGAATTTAAGATGAAAATTTGACGGATGTCACATTATCAAACAGTAAGACCCTCGAAAACAGCCTCAAACCTACTGCCCAAAATCACCTTTCAAAATCTCCCACAAAATCATGTTTTTGATCAATTCCAACAACTTTTGTCATCAACCTAAGCCCCTAATATCATCATAAACCATTCCTAAGACTTGTATCATCATCAAAATCAAAAACCCAAAAATTAAAAATCAACTTTTTAACAAAAACATAGCATGAAAATCTTTTGATCATCACTACTAACACATGCATACAACAAATTTGGATCAAACATAACCAACTTTTCTTGAAAAATTTATATGGTTGCATGTATGAAAATTTTATACCAAATTGTAGCCTTTTGAAAATGGAGGATGGGACTTTGCTTGGTTTCTCTTGGATCAAGCTAGAAAAATTTTGATCATGGTGTTTGTGGTGTTAATGGTGGATGGCTAAAAACAAAGGGAGAGGAGAAAGATGGTTGTTTTTGTTTTAATGAGTTTTTAATAAAATATAGATAGTGGAAATTATATGTATAGTGTAAGGTTAGGGTAGTTTTTGCCAATTTGTGATAGTTTTGGTCCAAAATGTAAATATTAGTTAAAAAGCGGGAAATGACTAAAAGTCAATTTTACAAATATTTACGGGACTCGGGTTTCGTAAAAATACTTAAAAGTTTAAACGCACACGAAAAATAATAATATAACGACTCGATACGTAATTAAAACGATATCGTCGAAAATATTAATTATCGAAACGATCGATAATAAAATATAAAATTTTAGGCATCCGTCGGTATTGCGATCACTAGTAGTCCTCGTTACTCGTCAAAATATTAAAATATAATGTTTAATATCGGTTTCAACTTAAACCGTTAAACATAATAATATTTACGTTATAAAATACTTCAAAATAATTGAAAGTAGAATTAAATTATGACCTTATTTTTACGGGTTTTACAAGAATCTTGTGTTATTTACACATATGATGAAGAACTCTTGAAGCTTTGTTGTTTGCTGGTCATTTTAACATCCAAAAAGGAGTTTCCATGGAGTATATGGGCTGATTTTCAAGTAGGTATTCATCCATTTGAAGGACGCAAGAAGTTCATTTTCCAAGTTAAAGATGTGATAACATGAACCAAGTCTTGTTCATCTTCAACCTTATCTTTTCATCACTATTGGTGGTATAAAGATTGTTTCTTCCTATCCTCTTGTTATTTTGAATATGTAATCTTGTATTTTCTTTATTTATGTATATGTACATGATGATGAATTATGATCAAAATATTATGTGAGGATTTGGTGTTGATAGATTAGATTAAAAAGATTTAAATCTACTTGAAAGGATGTTAAAATCATAGCTAAATATGTAGGCTGTATAAAACAGTAAAGAGATAGATGATAACTTGTTAAAATGACTTGGTAAATTTAATATACAGTAAGGTATGTGTCTTGTACACATGTGAGAGTTGGCCATACAATGGAAACCTTAAAATGAATGAGATATGATCAAAACAATATTGGAGTACAAATCTGCATAGACTGTTTTGGACAAATTTAATAAAATACTTAGAGGCTGATTCATCAGTAGATATAAAAGAGTTAAACGAATTAAATATCATGTAGTTTCTGCTATAAAAATTTGAGGTTCTATCTCCCTATAGAACTCTAGATATGGACATTTTAGTGGACTGAACATTTAGGATCAAATTTATAAAATAAAAAGTATATAATATAAGCACTCAAATTATGTACTTATAAAATATACATATATAAAAACCCACTAGTTACTAATAATAATTATAAATGAGAGTGATATATTATGATAGTAAAATGAGACATTTTATATAATTTACAAGTATAAATGTTTTCCAAGTTATAAAAACTATATACATAAGTTTTACGTCTTTTCGGCTAAAACCGAAAGATTAACGTTTTTGTTAAATAAAACTTAGACGGTCGGACCCGTATAATGTAAACTTTTTATGAACACAAATACTGATGTATAAACTTATATAACAAGTAAAAACCGATAAAACCCGAGCTTTATAACATATGGACATTAACGGGCCAAATTAGCCTTATTAGACTATTAACCTAACTAATTTGGCTAAACACTAATGGACTTATTCATTGGGCTTAACCCACTTGGGCCCAACATGTGAGTATAGGGCTGATGTTAAAAGTATAATTGGAATAATAAAATGTAATGGGCTTATCATGGGCTTATTGGGCCTTAACATGTGAAGAAGTTAAACTAGTGAAACTAATATAAAAATTTACCAACACTTGACACTATAATGAGTAAATAAAGATGTACAATCTCACTTGATCATCATTATATTTATAAAATCATCATATGTATACATAGATATTGTTTTTATGAATTCATTGGACAAAAGTCTAAGACGAGTATTATTTGTCTAGGTTTCCGTGATTGAAGCACGTACCGTAAATCCAAATCGCCAATAACCGCCTTTCCCAATCAACGTGAGTTCATAGCCTCGCACTCTTTTAAATGTTTTATGAAATGTTTTATAAACCCGCGAGGGAGATAACATGTTAGTTTTAATAAAATAGGACACCAGTTGTCCCGATTGTTTGTTTATTGATTTGGACCCGATTAATTATATGACCCGATGAATGATTATATGACCCGATAAATGAAATGAAATGGATTATTAAAGTTAGGTTATGTCACTAAAAGTCCAATTAGCATGAATTGTGAACTACCGGGATTTGGTAGACGCTTATGCATATAATAGTACTATATAGGGAAGATCACCCCAGTTCGCGCCTTGACGGTTGATCCCCGTCGTGCCACATTGATTGGTAAGCAAATTTATGTATGAGAAGATTTATATAAGCGTGATTATTGTGACGACACGCTGTTTTAGATGGGCAAATGAGTTTCGGGTTAGCTACCCGTTGTTTGTTATAGTAAGGTAGCAATGTCATTCGGCTTATAATAATCCAATAACGAAAATACTGCTTTATGCATTGAATTATGATATATTGCCTGACTAGCAATACAGGGTCTTATTATTGATATTATGTTCATGTTTTGGTTTTATATAACCATATTCATATAACGGTTTTTATTTAAACTCTATACAACGTTATAAAACGTATTGTATAATGTTTTTACGACATTGGTTCGTATAATGGTTTTGAAGGCAACAACCTATAGTAAGATTTACAACAAAGATTTGTATAAAATGTTTTTGGCTTATTTTATGGCCTCCGACAAAGAATTGTACAAAAATGATTTTTGATGATGATTATTTATACCGGTGATATATTAATGGTTTATTAAACTCTATGAATTCACTCGGCGTTTTTGCTGACCTTTTCTTTTAACATGTTTTATCTCAGGTACTTGAAGGTAATTCTCGGGAAGACGACAAGAATTTATGGCCCGCACTTAAATAACAAATTTCCATTCAAATGCTTTGTAAAATTGTATGAAATACTATGACTTGGGACCTATGTAAATTTGATATTTATGAATGGAAATGCTTTATTATTAAACGACGCGATTTTTATGCGTTGTCTATTATGTGAGTAATGTGCTATCTTGTAACACCAACGACTCTTCCGCTGTATTGAATTGTGTATATTTGGGGGTGTTACATAAGTCCTTCAACTTTATCTTCAAGATCTTCAATATGCTCAGGAGGATGTTCTTTCATATAGGGTAGGTGTTAGCCTCAAAATATTGAGTCAAACAAGAATGTTCGGTCATAGGTTTCTATTGTAATATTAATTAGAACGTTGTAATAAGTAGTTATTTAGTCGTGGTTCACGAGCTTGGATTTAAACTAATTAAAGTCCAAAAGACAAGCCCGGCCCAATATATAGTCCATTAAAGCCCGCATGTGGGTGGACTATATATACTACCCTCCTAGCATGTTAGGAGGGTGGATGGTCATTTGTAACAAATTCTTTTCTCTAATCTAATCTCACCAAGTTAATCATCTCCTCTCTACTTTCTCTCACTACTTTCTCTCTCTAGGAATTCATCTCTTCTTCATCTATTTTCTTTCTTTCTTCATTGCTTAATCATCACAAATATATGGGACAACAGTAGGATATATTTAATTTGTTGTTCATAGGTATTTTTGAGTGAATTTTCAAATATAGGTGAAGGTATATGCATAGGGTAAGGTGATGGATAAATTTGGTGATGAGGTGTAAAATATGTTTCTTTATTATATGCTTGTATAACTTCCATATAGGGTTATCATCAAAAGGAAAAACGACTTTTGAGATTTTCTGATCTTTTGATGGATTTTCAGAAGTATCATAGGGATTATTTGCTGGAAGA
Organism: Glebionis coronaria; assembly: GCA_025667525.1. Taxonomy (NCBI): domain Eukaryota; kingdom Viridiplantae; phylum Streptophyta; class Magnoliopsida; order Asterales; family Asteraceae; genus Glebionis; species Glebionis coronaria. The sequence goes on along the minus strand of CM046880.1, from coordinate 313,425,623 downwards.
TTGGAAATATACTTCGGGAAATCATCAAGAATACTTGTAGAACCTTATCTTGAGAATCCGAAAAGATGATAATAGGAGGAAGATAGGTATAAATATTTCTAGAGACGTCGATAAATAATATAATTTATTTATATTATATTACGTACATTTAAACATAATATCATTTATGTCTAAACATAATATCTCTTATGCATAGGCAAAATATCAAATAAGCATAAACTTATACATAATTCTTGGAGAATAGCAGTACAGTCATCTACATCATTCTTGGAGCAGCACTGGCTTTGGCACTGAGGACTTTCTTGAAATTATTTTAAACGTAGTTATTGTCAAGATTTAATTCTTATTCTCTTTAACCATGGCTCTAAGTACCAATCTGTAACACCCCCGTTCTACCTTTACGCAGCGGAACATTGATCTGGGGTATTACTTCATAAAGCACAGGTCATAATGATAGAAAACAACTCAAAAGAGTGATAAAATCAAATTTCTTTATATATCATTTAAAAATAAGAGTTTTACAATATGAGGTTCCCAAAATCTAGAATAATAATTTCAATCTTATGCCTCTTCAAGCCATCCTCATGATGCTCCATACTAGCAATCTTTAACACCTGAGATATATGCTTTGAGTGAATTCAATGGTTTGAAAGCATTAAGAATACCAGATCCTTTTCCTGAGCTACGTTATTATTCGCTCACTTAAAACAATCAACTATTATTGCACTAGCTCGTGCACCGCTACTTGACATAACAGAAAACCAACAAATTACCCTTATGCAGGAAGTTTGCCAAACTTCCTGAGTTTGCAAAATAAAGTATATGTGTTCAGCATAGGTAGGAACCTTCAGCTGCTAGCAAGCGCGACTTGCCCAGATAGGGGATGTCCGTCCCCAAATAGTACTATTCATAATATTAGAACTCTTTAAATGATTAACGGTCACGATTGAAAAGGCAATTAATGGCAATAAGTAAACGTAGTGTGAATAATCATATCTGGCAGCATACAAAATACTTGTATTCAAATTTAGCATATATCCCCTCACGGGTTTTCAAATCATTTGAAAGTAGTTAACTTTAGTGAGGTTATGAACTCACCTGGGATCCATAGAGACTGAGCTATATCATATATATTTCTTTCACAGATAAACAGTTTGATCACACAAACCACAACTTGGTCTGAATAACAACAACTTGATCTCATACAAACCTGGATTAACACATTTTGTATAGTATCAAGTCTTTTGATCTCTAGTTTAAAGTTATAAGTATTTATTTGTGATATTTGCTTAAGGTTCATAATTTAGTTATAATATCACAACATTGTTCGGGCCATCATACTCAGAAGCTATTATATAAACATTTGAGGAGCGATGGCACTTTAAATCGTAAATCCAACCACTCAGTCAGAACGGAATATCGAGATGGAACATCTTTGTACAAAGTTCCCTACTAATATGACATGCTTATTACTTTATAAGTATATTATAATATGTATTTTATATCCTTTACTTTCAATATTGGTAAAATAGCCCTTATAGTTATAGTTTAGCTTAATTACACTTTTAACCCTTAAAGCATATAGTTTTAATATTTACAATTGCAACCTTTAAAATTTAACCTTAGGGTTTCAAACTTTTCAATATTAATCCTTATAGTTTTAACTTTGACAAAATGAGACTTTTGGCCCAAAATGTTAAATAGTTTCAAAAATGACAGTTTAGGTCCCTATACTTGTAAAACTCACATAACAAGCTCAAAAATGATCCAAATGATCTAGTATTTGAGAATAGAGTTTCAAAACACATTTATAATCATAATAAACACATTCTTATAGAATTATAGCTTTTGAAAAGGGGTTTTGCTCATTATTTCATGTAAAATACAAAATTAGGGTTTGAAGGAATCTTTAGCTTATAACTTTCATTTAAATTGATCATATGACTTTATTCTTTTTGTATTATCTTTCTAACATCATTTTAGCATTATAAAAAGTCTAAGAATTCATTATAACAAGATCAAATCTTAGCTAACATAGAGATTACCTACGTAGCTCCAATATGGCTCCTTATGGCTTCCTATGAGCATAACTTGCTATCAAAGCTTCAAAGAGCTTCAAAGGCTTTCTTCTAGAACTGGTTTCTGGTCTTATAAGATGTCCTAGGACGTATATAGAAGTGGGTATGAAGAATGGGTAGGAGATACAAAGGAAACAGGGTGAAAGTTTCTACCATGTGTAGTTCGCCCCTTTTATAGCCATTTCAACACTTAAGCTCCAAGTTTCTAGCCTTGTATGTGTAACCTAGATATATTAGTGACTAACGGATGCTCGGGAAAGTCTATGATAGTTTATAGGAGCTAGTTTTATACCAATCTTGGTCTTGTGGTCTAAAATGGCTCACGACAAAGATAGGATGAGAACAATGATGTGTAAGCCACAAGTAGCTTATGCACCTAATTTTAGACATCCTAAAATATCTATGGGTACTTGAAATATCTTATTTTCAAACTTGGAATGGGAGGGAAAGTGTTTAAAACAAGTTTTGGAGGGAAAAACCAAAATCGGGTCCTAATTAGGGCTTGTAAGTTTATACTTTGTAATTTTGGCGATTAGGGACTTAAGAATGTGATTAGTGAATGATTAGGGTTTCATTAGGGTATATAAATTGTATTTAGAAAATTTGGTTCCTTGGTTTAAAGTTTAAAAAAGGTTTTATGTGAAAATGGGAAGAAAACTTAGGCGGGTTAGGGTTTCTAATGATCTATGGTTAAGTCTTAGTAAAATTGGTTATCCTTCAGTTAGCTATTTATGTATACTTACTTTAGGTCCTATACATTGTCTTTTAGGTGTCCAATGAGTTCCCACACTTGGTTTGATAGCTTAGTTTAAGTAAACATGTCTAAAGAGCAAAAATACCTATTTTGACGTAATTTACAAGTCATGCATTGAAATGTTGTAGCTTGTGCCTTAGGTTACTTGTACATTGTCTTAATATAATCTTTAAACCTTAATTAATTACTATAAGTAGACATGTTCTAAAAGACTAGGTAATGATTCTATGTAATTTCTTAGTATAAGGGTTTCTAGGTTACTAATCCTAATGACTTTCTATCTTGGGTAATTAAGGTTTATATTATGTACACTTATTATATGGCTTATATGATATGTTTATGACTTCTATGGTTTCTACATTCTTAGTTTAAGAGTTTATATATGGTAATCATAATCTAGGTATAATTTGTTGGAAATACAATTTTACGTATTTAGAAAGGATCGGTCACTCCAAGGAAATAAATTAAGTATGGGCTTGTGATCTATTATGTAAACGTATAACCCATCAAGCCCACATGTATGGTGGGCTATATATACCCTTCCTAGCATGTTAGGAAGGGGTTGTTGGTTCCTATTTCAATTAATCAAACATCTTTCTCTTTAATCCTCTCCTTTCTCTCTCTAGTTCTTCATATCTCTCCCTCTCTTTAGATCATTACAACACATTAACAATCATAAGAAATCATGGACCTACAATTGGTATCAGAGCCATGGTTTGATTAGTTGTTCTTGTGCTTGTTTTGAATGATTTTCGTGGGTTTTGATTTAATCAAGCTCAAATCTTGAAACATTTTTACGTTTTTGTGGTTTAAGTTTGTAAACAAATCTACTACATAGTTGTGGTAGTGATTTGGTTCAATTATTTTGGTAGAAATCACAAAAGATTTTGATTTGCGTGGTGATTTGTTTTGGTATATGTCTGTCGAATAGATTTCTTGTTAAAGATTGACTTTTTGGAAGTACACCTGTCGGAAAAGGGTTTTTAATACTGCTTTCCATATTCCGATGTATCATTTTTTTGTCACATTGTGATAGATAATGGTTTTTAATATTCCGATACATATTCAGATACTTATTCCGACAGTTACATATTCAGACACTTATTTAGAACAAAATCCCATGCTTTGATAACTTGTACTTTATGCTTTATTAATTTGTAACTTGGCTTGAGATAATTGTATTAACTTGTTGTGATACTTAGTTGAGTTTTGTAATTAGTTGCAAAATATTAGACTCTAATTCAATGTGAAATGGATTTTATATGCTAATCTTGGTTACTAGGCCTTAACTTGTAATTAGCTTTGGATTAGTGAATATTAGTATTTTGTGATTAATTACCTTTCCTTTATATGATATATTATAATTAGTATATTGTCTTTGATACTTGTACATAGATATTATGTAGTTATGTTGCTAGAAATATTGGTTTACAAGAGATTTTTAGGTGATGATCTAGACTATTATGTACATTTAGTTGTACTTAGCTTTGTATAGTTTGTTCTTACTATTCTTGGTTAAAATCATACTTTGAAATGATAGTTTACAACTTGCTTATAATCCTTGATCAGTTATTCATATTCATAGTTCATCATTCTTGAGTTTACAACTCATTTTTAGGGATTCTAGGGTTTCTAAGGGAATTTAGGGAATCATAGTTAAATTTGAGATGTCCTTATGAATATTGAACTTATATGATTACTTTTAGAACTTAGACTTGATATATACATTATGTTGACAATATATAGGAATATGTTGTAATGGCGGTTCAAGTTGTGAGAAGCAGTTCATCTTACCAAGTAAGGCATAAAAGCAAAAATCTCCAGTCAAATTTTCATATTGAGACAAGTATAGCACATAACACATATGTGAAATTTGAGGATTGTTACACGAAAAGACACCATATCACGTCATTCATGATCGAAAACCTTCACTCAAACACCTTCACATTTTTAGATGTACGTATTACATAATCTGAGATGGTGAAAATCTAGATAAGATGAAAGAGAAAGGTGATGCATGCATTCTAGTGGAATATGAAACTCAGTCTAAGGGATATAAAGTTTATAACAATAGAAAAAACTAATTGTCGAAACCATTCATACCAGGTTTGATGAATTGCAAGAAATGGTACTTGAACAAAACAGTTTAAGTCCTGGTCCACAACGACAACAGAATTCCGCGCACAACCATACAAAACTCAGGACTCACAACCACAACGATGAACCGTCAAGTTCAAAGCTGGCTCAAGAAAATGTTCCCACAGCAGATATGACAGTGGACACGACAATTGAAGAGTTGGAAATGTTATATGGACCGATGCTTGATGAATATTTCACTAGAGAAAAACATGTTTGAAGTTTTCTGTTTCACTCATGATAAGAATGATGCTCCCGATCATCATCAACAAATGGATACAACCACATCTATTTCAACACCGGTTGCTGTAGATTTACCTCCTTAGAATATTACATCAACAATCGATCCTAGAACATATAGAACTACTGTCATTGCTCTAGAGAACATAAATCAAGCAGACAATGCATTATTTGATGAAGACGACCCATTCAGAACACCGGTACACGAAATTGGAGAGTCTTCTACTTGCCATGTTGATCCGTCAAATACGCATACATTCTACCAACAAAATCCTTGATCATCCTTTGGTTCATGTAATTGAAAACCCTTCTCAACCCGTTCGTATGAGATAACAACTAGAAACCGATGGTAATGTTTGTATGTTCGCAATCGCTGTGAGTATAGCAGAACCGAAAAACATCAAAGAAGCCATGGCTGATCATGCTTGGATTGAATCGATGCAAGAAGAACTTCATTAATTTGAAAGACTTCATATCTAGGAACTTGTTGACATACCATACGATGTAATTTTGTTAAACCTTCGGTGGATCTGGAAAAGAAAAATGGATGAAGAAAACATGATCATCAACAACAAATCTACGCTAGTGGCTAAGGGGTATGGCCAGAAAGAGGGAATTGACTTTGAAGAATCATGTGCACCAGTGGCTCGTTTGGAAGCGGTTAGGATTTTCCTTGCTTATGCTGCACATAAAGGTTTCATCGTTTTTCAAATGGACGTGGAGACAACATTTCTTAACGGTCCTTTGAAAGAAGAAGTATATGTCAACCAGCCGGAAGGATTCGTTAATCCACGTCATCCTAACAAGGTCTATCATCTCTAGAATGCAGTTTATGTACTAAAGCAAGCTCCAAGGGCATGGTACGATGAGCTCTCGAAATTTCTGGTATCTAAAGGTTTCTCAAAAGGTTCCATTGATCTAACCTTGTTCATATATAAATATGGGGATGACATTTTGCTTGTGTAGATTTATGTTGACGACATTATTTTCGGGTCTATAAACCTAAAATTTTCAAATTGGTTTGAAAAACTAATGCACAAAAAATTTGAAATGTCAATGATGGGCGAACTAAATTTTTTTCCAGGAATTCAAGTTCACCAATCCGCAAGTGGTATCTTTATTAACCAAGCTAAGTATTGTCAAGAGATAATCAAAAATCATGGTATGATCTTATGTGACCCCGTTGGAACACCATTGTCAACCACATCTCCAGATGCTGACTTGGAGGGATTACCCATAGGTCAAATGCGGTATCGTAGTATGATTGGATCCCTCATGTACTTGATAGCAAGTAGACCAGATATTGCACACGCAACATGATATTGTACACGATATCAAGCCAGACCTACTGAAAAGCACCTCAAGGAGGTTAAACGGATCTTTCGGTACCTAAAGAATACCATTCACATGGGACTCTGGTATCCGAAGGAAATCGGTTTCTTTCTAACGACATATTCAGATTCTGATCACGCAAGGTGTCTTGATACTCGAAAAAGTACTTCTGGTGGTGCACAGTTTCTAGGACAAGATAAGCTCGTGGTATGGTCTTTCAAGAAGCAAGATTACACGTCTCTATCATCAGCCGAAGTGGAGTATGTATCTTTATCCGCGTGTTGTGCTCAAGTTCTTTGGATGAGAACAAAACTCACGAATTATGGCTTCTACTTTGATAAAGCACCCATGTATTGTGACTCAAAGTCGGACATAGCCATCTCCTGCAATCCGGTACAACATTCCCGCACAAAACACATTGACGCTAGATATCACTTCATAAGGAACAATTTAAACGCGGTACCGTTGAATTATACTTTGTTGGAACGGATTACCAATTAGCTGACTTGTTTACGAAAGCTCTGTCGAAAGATAGTTTGAGTATCTAGTTAGGCAAATTGGTATGAGATGTTTGACTCCAGCAGAACATGAGATTTTGGCAAAGGTGTCTGCTTGGTCTATCTATCAAACATCTACTTGTATATATCAATGAAAAAACAAAATACAAAAATATAAAAAATATAAAACAAAATACAAAATTAATAATCTTTGAAAATCCAAAAAGATTCTTCTCGACATGTCTTTCGGTATCAATAATATGGACGTGCCTAGAAATGTCGCTCAATAACAACACGGGTGTGTACATAAAGCTCGAATGAAAGTTGTAAATATTTTTCAAAACATGTCATTTCTATTTTTAATAAAACAGAGTGTCTCTTTTGGACAATTTTTCCAACAACGGGTAGAGCAATCTATCGCGGAGTTGAGCTTTTCACAAAACATTCAAAGTTTTGAGCTCAACATGATGGCTTGTAATCACTTTCAGATTGCAACCCGGAACTATATTCACAGGGGAGTATACGATTCAGTGCGCTTACCCTCAGCAAAAGAATAGAAATCTTCTTACACTTGAGTGTATTCGTCAAGACATTCAAAGTATAGAACTCAATTTTATGCTTTTGAAAACCATTTCTTCAAAAATGTTGGAATGTTTTTCATGATTTTTTGGTTTTTTAAAAAGCATTCAACATATTTTTTCAAGAATTTTCTAATAGTTATTCAGAATCTTTCAAAATTTGTGTGTTCAACAACTCCTATCCTCAAAAAGTAAAATGTGGATAATATCCTCGTAATGGCAATTCAAACAGATAATTTCTTTAGGGGAGCTTTCCAAATCAAAGTTTTAATGTTGTTGAATATATTAAGTCAAGACAATTTTTATGTATCCAACACATTATGTGTATTTATCATTTGGTACAATTCACATAAAAAATCTCTGATGTTCGTGAGCACAGTCTTCAACGATAGTCTTTTATGTGTTCATGAACATGTAGTGTGCGAGTACACTTTTTTCAAGAAGTTTTCAATGATTATTCAAATTCTTTCAAAAATTGCGTACTCGACACTACATAAAATGTTTAAATAATTCATGCTAAGTCATACACATTTTTCTCCCGAAACATTTTCAAGACTATTTTTGGTGATATATCTTAATCAAATTTGGTATCTCTGATATCAAATGATTTATATATTAGAGATATGGGAAAAATGTGATTAAAATATGATCGAATATATGAAACATATATTTAAGACTCAAGCACTTTAACTCTTACCCACATGTGCGAAACACTTTCGATTACCGATGCACATGTGAACGGGGAGCATTTCTGAAACGTCAAAAATATCAAGGTGTTAAAATCTTTTCAAACACTTTGATAGAGTTTCGAATGGTTTTATGGTTACGATCTTATACCCATAACCTCTTTAATTCACGATGTTACTGATGTTAAAAGGTGGTTAGGTATCAGTCCTATAATCCAACCAGAACCGGGGGTTATCTTCCCAGGGACAATCTTATAGATTATTAGAAGTCCTTAGGAAAGATGGAGTAGAATGTGATAAGGGAAAAATGCCAACTAAGTACTAAAGCTAGCACTAGAACAATCACAACAAGGTGCTACTGATGATGTCTTGGTAAGCATTGAAGGGGTTTACGAATGAAAAAGAAATGTAAGGATAGAGGGTGAAAAGAAATAGCCCTCCATACAACTTAGGCAAAAACCGGGTCAACACATCATTGAAGACAAGACATTATATGCACAACCCTTCCCAACTAACACAGGCTTCTCTCAAAACAATTTTTTTATATTGTCATAAAGATCAACATGACTTTAATTGACTTTCTCACTCCAATATAGTTGATATTGAATAGGTGGCATCTGCTCTAGCCCCCGATCACCAAAAGTGCACAAATCGAGTCTAGAGCCAAGAGTTCAATCAAATCTCGTTGGGACACATCACATGACGAAGAAGAGAGTTATAGGCTATATCCTTGTGATATTGACAAAACACTCAGAGTGATACTATCTAGTATTCACAATGATGAGTGAAAATCTTTCCAGTGTTAATATCAAACAACACTGAGGTAGGTCATGTGTAAGGTTCTTTATGAGTTGAACATGTGTAATACTGGAAAGAAACAGTGGTTTCTTTCTTAATTGATTTAAACTCGTTCCAGGTTTCTATGAAATATCTTTATGGTCTTACCAGAACATTCAGAGTGATATTCTTCAGTATTAACAATGACGAATGGAAATACTTCTAACGTTAACATAAAATAGCACTACAGTAAGTGACTTGTGAAATTCTATATGAATCAAACTTGTGTCAACTGGAAAGCAAAAATAGTACGATTCTTTATGAATCAAACTTGTTCCAGGAATTTTAAATTGACGACTTTAATCAGCGGATTATTTTATCCAACTGATTCACTCTTTACGTTCGCAGTCTTGCTTTGAGACAGTCGAGTAAAGAGAACGGATAGTACAGCCGCGAAAACCCTGTAAAGGAGGTTCTTAATTGAATCCACCTAATCACATGTATGTTAATTTAATACTATCTAATGGTCTTCACCGACCGGAGGTAAAACGCTACCGATTTAGGACAAATGTCAAAGCCATTTAGTTCATTTTTATGTTTTGTATCGAGATGGTGGCGTTATAGTGTACAAAGAAAAGTCGTAGAGTCATAGCCACATACTCATGCCCAAAGACATACTTAATGCTTCAAGATTGAAGAATCAAGAAAGCTAAAGATCAAACAAAGAAAAGACTTCCGCAACTCTGATGTTCATAATCTTTGTAACACCCTACTTGGATAAGTGGACCGTTACTTAGTAATTATGGCGTGTCATCAAAGCATGCAAGGTAAATTTCTAAAACATTAATGACCATAGAGGAAACCAGAAGCAAACATCGGTTCCAAACATAAGCATCACACACAATGCATAAGTATAAAAATGTAGAGTAAGGACTAAACAATGTCCAGCAGAGCAAAAGTATGTAAATACATTAAAAGAAGTGAAGACAAGGGAGCCTCCATCCAAATGCGCGTATTCTTGATAATCCTAGCTTTGCCCTTTAGTACCCGCCGTATTTGGACATGGAAAGAAAATACGGCTGAGCAATACGCTCAGTGTGCGGATATATGACAATGAAATGAATATCAATAAACATACGCAAAGAATGAAATAAAAGTACAGCGGAATAAGTGTAAGTCCTGGAAAACCTGGTATATGTTTATAAACTGATTTATATTCTGAAAATACTTATGTTTATTTTATACTAAAAACTATATTTTATTATGCCCAGAGCCCATATAGGTCAAGAAGTATCAACGTGCATGAATACTTAGAGGGGTGACCTCATCATGCAATTAGAGGGGTTGCCTCTAATTAAAATAGTCTGGGTGGAGGGATCAGCTCCATGTAACGGATGTAAGGCACACACCATAGTTACCATGAAATCTTGGTAGACTTGTCCTAGGATGTACCCATTCGCCCCACATGATAATAATATAAACGCCAAATAACTTAAAAGGGACGCCACGAGCAATCACTCTCACCGCGGAAGAGTCATAACACCGGTGCCTCCAGTGTTATGATTATGGTACCTCCATAACTAGGTGGAACTGGCATGCAGGTATATAGATCAAGCAAATCTAAAATATTAATCATATAATTATTGTTAAGTTTAAAGTAAACTACTGGGGAACAAATGGCTGCAAACGGGGAAATCCTAATATAGGAAGAGAGTGTCCTTACTGAAGATGGAATATCCGTACCTTATGTCCAGTAATGAGGATGAAAACGAAAGTGTAAGATCACTCCGACTTCACGATAGCTACATAATAAAAGGGACATGAATGAGTTGTCTGTTTAACCTATACTTACTGATTATTAGTTTAATTGACATGTTCTTTACTTGTTACACTTGTTCTTGTTTTATCATGTGATTCTTAGTGTTTCATGTGTTATTGATTAGTGTATTTCATGTTTTAAGTGTTATAATACTTGTTATAACATAATGAGTATCTTTCTAAAAATAGCAGGTTTATATATATAGTAACTTTCCAAAAATAGCAGGTTTCAATATATAGAAACTTTTCAAAAATAGCTAGTTTCCATAAATAGTAAGTTTCTAAAAATAGAAAGTTTCCATAATTAGTAAGTTTCCAAAAATAGAAAGTTTCCATTTTTAATATGTTTCCATAAATATCATGTTTGCATATTTAGTATGTTTCTATAATAAGCATGTTACCATAATTAGTATATTTCCATATTTAGCATGTTTCCATATTTAATAATAAGCTTATTAAATAATTAAATGATATAAGCTATAGTTTTTAATTAGCATATTAGAAGCCATGATTATTATATAGTAAACTTTATTAATATTAAATACTTAGTCTTACATATGATTATTAATTAATAAAATAATATATGACATCATAAGTAATTATTAATTAAAGTATAGTTATTAATTTAATTAAACATTGGTTCATAATGTAATTAATTAATTAAGCTAAGTTCTTAATTAAAATAATTAAATGTACATGTATTTATAATATGAATAATTATTTTTAATAATTATTATAACATAAGGTTTATTTAAATGGACATGTATTTTATAACATGATAATTATATTTAAGAATTATCACATAAGTCTTGTATTAATTAATTAAATTAACCATGTATTATTTCATGAAATTCATTAATAACATAACCTAAAGTTTATTTTGCAAAAAGTTTAACCAAACACACCCCTTGGTGTGTTTGGTTATACCCAAGCCCCAACAAGGACCCACCGAGACCCTTGGAGGTCTCGGCTTCACCTTGAACACACAACAACACCACAACCGCAAGGCTGTGGCTTGTTGTCGTCAAACCAAAGCAGCCACCGACTGCTTTTTCATTTCCGCTGCTGCTCAAAACCAACCCCGGCTACAGCCGGGGTTTCCCCTGCCGTGTGATACGTTCCCACCGAGAGTCTTATGCCCCTTGGTTGCCACTGAGCTCAACCAACAGCCCCCACTAGGGGTGTTGGTGCTTGCGGCTGGCCGAACAAACCACACGCTGACCCCTTTATGGGGTGCGGCTGTTTGATCTATACCACCACCGAGAGTCGTGAGACTCTTGGTTTGCGTGCCCACGACAAACCAACCAACATAAAACCCGAACCCATGATTAATCTTGTTAATGACATGTTTTTAACAATTGTTTTTATAGATCCAAAACAATTAAACATTATTAATAAAAAGATTAAGGGATTTAAAGATACCGAATGCGGGTATGATTTAGGGTTTAGATCACGAACACAATACCGTATTTAATTAAAGATCAAAAGCCAAAAATCCCCCTTGTGTGTGTGTTGTATGTCACGGCCAAGAGAAGGAGAAAAAGAGAGTTAGGGTTTTTTATTTTCCTGTAAAAGTATTAATGAATGATCTCCCTGGAGTTTTGTTATTTACCAATTAGGATAGATAATGGGTCGGGCCAAGGCCCTTCCTTCATTTTTTTTGTACGCCACACACACACACCCCCCTTTATACATTTCGTTTTTGTTTTTCATGCTTAAGTATTTATCGAGTGTGTTCGTGTTTTACATGTCGTGTTTTATTCTTATTACGTTTTAAGTGTTATACGTAAATACTTATCATGTATTAATAATAATATTAATATACGTAATACTTGTCGAAATAAATTAATATACGTAATAATTATATTTAATGTTTATGATTCATGTCGTATATTAATTAATCGTAAAGTTTTAATTTATACGTATTTGTTCTAAGGTATTTTAAAGCGGGTTTTACAACTCTTCCCCTCTAAAAGAATAATTCGTCCTCGAATTAGAGATACGATAAGCTGAAAATGACATAACCGAATCATAGCTGAAAATGAGGGTAAGAAGTCCGGATAGACTCCTCCGTTTCCCAAATGGCTTCCTGCTTAGAATGATCCCTCCAAAGGACTTTGACGAATGGGATCGTCTTCCTCCTCATGACTCGATCCTAACGGTCTAGAACTGCTACCGGTTCGCCAATATAGGATAGATCCTCACGAATCTGCTTGAAGGGATAAGAAACATTGTGCAACGGATGGTAATTGTAACCTCTGAGTAAGGATACATGGAACACATTGTGTACATGAGATAGATGCGGAGGTAATGCTAGACTATATGATACTTCACCGACATGTTCAAGGATCTCAAACGATCCGATGAAACGAGGATTGAGCTTGCCCTTAAGTCCAAAACGCTTAACGCCACGTGCTTGTGATACCTTAAGGAAAACATGTTCACCAGGCTGAAATTCTAAAGCTCTATGATGTTTATCAGCATAGCTCTTCTGACGAGCACGAGCTTCCTGCAGCTTCGCCTTGGCGATGGAAACCTTCTCATTGGTCACCTCTATCATCTCTGGACACTCAATAAATTGTTCCCCAACCTGATCCCAAAAGATTGGAGCACGAGACTTCCTACCATAGAGCATCTCCAAAGGTGCACACTTGATACTAGTGTGCCAACTGTTGTTGTAGGAAAACTTAACCAAACAAATGTAGTCATCCCAACTCCGTATCCATTCCAATACACAAGCTCGCAGCATGTCTTATATAGTCATAATGGTACGCTCTGACTGACCATCGGTCTGATGAAAGGTTCTACTAAGCTTGAGTCAGGTGCCCCAAGCCTTCTCCAAACCCTTCCAGAATTTAGACGTGAATCGAGGATCTCTATCGGATATGATATCTGATGGAGTACCATGCAGTCGCATGATCTCCTAAAGAAATATATCTGCCAATTTGCTAACTGAAAAATCTTTGCGAATTGGAAGAAAATGAGCTGACTTGGTTAAATGATCGACTATGACCAATATAGCATCATGCTTCCTCTGAGTCAGCGGGAGTCTGGTGACGAAATCCATGGAGATTTTGTCCCACTTCCATTCGGGAATCTCTAACGGTTTTAGTAAACCACTAGCCCGCAGATGTTCTATCTTAACCTGCTGGCAGGTTAGACTTTTGGAAACGAAAGTAGCAACATCCTGCTTCATGCCACTCCACCAAAAATGTTGTTTGAGATCATGGTATATTTTGGTAGATCCCAGATAAATAGAGAATGGAGAGCTGTGAGCCTTGGTTAGTAAGGCTTCCCTAAGTGTAGGATCATCTGGAACACATAGCTTGGTACCCTGCCATACGATGACGTCTTCGTCTATACGAAACTCTGTATGCTGCTCAATATTCTGAATAATAGCCCAAATCTCACCATCTTCCTTCTGAGCTGCCTTGATCCGAGAGATTAACTATGGCTCAATTCTCAGATTAGCCCAGTACCCATGTTGTACACGTACTAAGAACTCAATGTCTAATCTCTCTAGGTCACGTATGATCTCTTCTTCTATCTTGATGTCAGCAATCATGCCTGACTTCCTATTGAGAGCATCTGCCACTACATTCACCTTACCCAGATGGTACTGAAGATTGATGTCATAATCCTTGAGTAGTTCCAAACACCTTATCTTCCTCATGTTTAACTCTCTCTGAATGAATATGTACTTGAGGCTCTTGTGATCAGTGAATATGTCACATGATTCACCATATAGATAGTGCCTCCAGATTTTGAGTGCAAAAGACAACTGCTGCTAATTCTAGATCATGGGTAGGATAATTTTCCTCATAAGGCTTAAGCTGACGCGATGCATATGCAATCACTTTCCCATGTTGCATGAGTACACAGCCAAGTCCTTTACCCGAAGCATCGCTATAAATCCGAAATCCACCTGCGCCAGATGGGAGAGTAAGAATAGGTGCAAAAACTAACCGCTGCTTAAGTTCTTCAAAGCTCTTCTCCTGCTCATCATTCCAGACGAATTTCTCCCCTTTGTGCATCAGCTTGGTCAAATACAAGGCTAACCGTGAGAATTTCTCCACAAATTTGCGATAATACCCAGCAAAACCCAGAAAACTACGAACCTCAGTTGTAGACGTCGGTCTTGGCCATTTAGTAATAGCTTCAACCTTCGCATGATCCAAGGTAATCTCTTCTGCGGAGACAATGTGGCCCAGAAATGCCACCTTGTTTAACCATAATTCACACTTGGAAAACTTTGCGTACAATTGCTTCTTGCGAAGAATCTGTTGCATAGTACGAAGATGTTCCTCATGTTCTTCTGTGTATTTAGAGAATATGAGAATGTCATCGATAAACACGATGACAAATTTGTCTAGAAACACATGAAAGACGCGGTTCATTAAGTCCATGAATACCGTTGGAGCATTAGTGAGTCCGAAAGGCATGACTACGAACTCAAAGTGACCATATCTTGTGCGAAAAGAAGTCTTAAGAATATCCTGCTCCTTCACAGGCAGCTGATGATAACCGGATCGTAGATCAATCTTGGAGAAGTGATTGGCACCTTGTAGTTGGTCAAACAGATCATCGATACGCGATAATGGATAACGGTTCCTAATCGTGATCTTGTTCAGCTCACGGTAGTCGATGCACAAACGCATGCTACTGTCCTTCTTCTTGACGAAAAATACCGGTGCACCCCATGATGATACACTCGGACGGGTGAAACCTCGCTGAAGTAACTCCTCCAGCTGGTCTTTTAACTCCTTGAGCTCTATGGGAGCCATGCGATAAGGAGCCTTGGAGATTGGTTGAGCTCCTCGGATGAGCTCAATGCCAAACTCTACTTCGCGGATAGGTGGTATACCCGGAAGTTCTTCTGGAAATACATCGGGGAATTCAAAAACAATTGGTTGATCTTGTATCGACGGAGCTTTGGCAATAATATCCTGAATCGTAGCTAAGAAGTCTTCGCAGCCATGAGCTAGTAAAGCACGTGCTTGTAAGGGGGAAATGATTTGTACAGACTTTCTTGGTATGAAACCATTATGAATGTACTCTGGTGCTTGAACATCTCCGAAGATAACCCGATAGGTATGACAATCGATAATGGTATGGTGTTTAGCTAACCAGTCCATGCCTAAGATTAAATCAAAATCGCACATATCTAGAGGAAGTGCCTCTACGGGGAGAATCTTATCATCAAACTCTAAGGGAAGGTCTATGTACACATGGGTAATGTGCAAAGAGTCTCTCATTGGCGTGGATATGTTTAATATGTTCTCTAGTGGTGTAGGTGTCTTATTAATACGAGAAGCATAACTAGTGGATATAATTGAGTGAGTAGCACCCTTATCGAATAAAACGCAGGCCGCATGTTCGTACATAAAGAGGATGCCAGTAATGGTACCTATCGACTTACTCGCCTGATATTTGGTGGTAGTGTAGACGCGACCTAAAGCAGGTGGTTAAGGAAGAGCAGTACCAAACATACCAACAGTCTCTCCCTTCTTGCAGTCCTTCAACATATGACCTGGTTGTCCACACTTAAAGCAAACGCCGGCAGCCCGACGTTATGGTCCAGGATGTCTACGGCCATAAGTAGTACAGATAGGATGGGTATGCCCTCTAGGAGGTACCCTCGCTACCTGAGATCCTGTTTCAAAAGAAACACGTGAGACATGACTATTGGGCATAAACATGACTACACTGAAAGTTTAAGTTACAATACCAGATGGAGACGAGTTATTGGGCTACTGACCCTTAGCATTCTGGTCAAGCCCACTCGCAGAGTTCCTGTTATGATGCTAAGATGTTAGAATGTATGACATACAACAACTTAACATAGAAGATTTTAAAAATATTAGGACCTGTTGTTGTTGGAGTAACAAGAATTGTTAAGGTAATTGTCATTACTATTATGCCAGTCTGATCTGTATCGGTCATTAGTTTGACAGTGGACCTTGTTGTTCGTCTGCTGGGTGGCCGGTTGGAACCGGTCTCCACCCTTCTGCCTGAAATATACAATTGGATAGGACAAGATATATAAATGAACGTGTTAGCCTTAAAATGTGTACGACTAACGGAATTACATTAGTCTCATAGCCGGGACTTGGAGGGACTAATATTATCATATGTAAAGTCCAAGTCCCGTGCTATATAAACCCCTCCATACTTCCATGGAGGGGTGAGGCTTACCATTTCTTTCTTGTCTTTCTCTCACTAGAATAAACACACTTTTCTAGTTACTTGTTTCTCTCTCTAAAATGGCTAAACACCACTTCTATCCTCCCCGACCTCCGGATCTTTTACCTGTGTTCATAGTGAATCCAAATTAACAGAACGTACTAATTTGAATAAGATGGTAACACTTGATGACTGAAATTTATACCTCTTCTCTGGACAAGCTGGCTCCTCATAGTCGTCTCTCTCATGGAGCATCTCAAAGCTACGTGTTGTGTCTGCCACTTGTGACACATTGGTGAAAGTGGCACTAAGTAGCCGATCAGCAGTCGAGGAGTGAAGAGCCCAGCGAAAGTGCTTTGCTTGCTCTTCAGCTGTACCTGCAGCAGCGCCCAGAAATCTAGCTAACCTGAGGAATCTCGGCATAAACTCCATGTTTTTCTCACCAATTCTCTGACGAATAGCATGGTAGGCTCTCTTTATCCATTCCTGTTCAGCCCTTGGAAAGAACTGATTATAGAATAGCTCGGTGAACTGATTCCATGTCAAAGAAGCCAACCATGCATCGCCTCCATTTGTCAGCTTGTACGCTATCCACCAAGCTAGCGCATCTCCTTCGAACTTATAGCAAGCCAAACATGCCTTGTACACTCCATCACATCCCATGGCATCAAAGATCTTTTCCATGTGTGAGACCTAGTTTTCAGCATCAGATGGGACCTCAGCTTTCTCAAATGCCTGAGGCTTCTGCTTGTTGAATCTCTCCAGCCAGGTGTGTAGAGTAACATGTGGAGGAGGAGGAGGGTTATTCTGATAACTCGGTCCAGCTTAGAATTCAGCCCAAACCTCTGCTCGGATCTGAGGGAGCATGGTCTGTAGAGTTGCTCGGACAGCTACAACCAGTTCTTGATCATTTCGTGTGTTGACCATCTAATAGTTTCAAAGAGAAAATGAAATGATTAATATGATTAGAAACATATGATAAACATAAGAGATGCATGAAGAGTTTATGAAGGCATAGCCAACGAAAACAGCCATTGGCAAAGGTGGACGCCTATGGGTCGGTCCACAAAACAAAATTCGTAGAAAAGCACATGTGATTAAATATGGCCAGTCCTGTACCAACCATTACTTAGTCAAAAACTTAAGAAAACAATGATGCATGAAATGAAATTTACTATCTGTTTAGGAATACCCTGGTGACTACCCACTAGTCAATGGTGACACCCCACTTGGATAACACCCTGCTTGGATAAGTGGACCATTTGTCAGCTTGTACGCTCTCCACGAAGATAGCGCATCGCCTTCGAACTTGTAGCAAGCCAAACATGCCTTGTACACTCCATCACATCTCATGGCATCGAAGACCTTTTCCATGTGTGAGACCTAATTTTTAGCATCAGATAGGACCAAAGCTTTCTCAAATGTTTGAGGCTTCTGCTTGTTGAATCTCTCTAGCCAGGTGTGCAGAGTAACAGGAGGAGGAGGAGGAGGATTCTTCTGATGACTCGGTCCAGCTTGTAATTCAGCCCGAACCTCTGCTTGGATCTGAGGGAGCATGGTCTGTAGAGCTGCTCGGACAGCTGCAGCCAGTTCTTGATCATTTCGTGTATTGACCATCTGACAGTTACAAACAGGAAAAGAAATGATTAATATGATTTGAAACATAGGATAAACATAAGAGATGCATGAAGAGTTTATGAAAGCATAGCCAACGAAAACAGCCATTAGCAAAGGTGGACGCCTATGGGTCGGTCCACAAAACAAAATTCGCAGAAACGCACATGCGACTAAATATGGACAAACCTGTACCAACCATTACTTAGTCAAAAACTTAAGAAAACAATGATGCATGAAATGAAATTATTATCAGTTTAGGAAGACTCTGGTGACTACCCACTAATCACATGTCAATTTTAAGAGCCTACAGGTCGAAACCTTGGCTCTGATACCATAATTGTAACACCTCACTTGGATAAGTAGACCGTTGCTTAGTAATTATGGCGTGTCATCAAAGCATGCAAGGTAAATATTTAAGACATTAATGACCATAAAGGAAACTGGAAACAAACATCGGTTCCAAACATAAGCTCCACACACAATGCATAAGTAAAGAAATGTAGAGTAAGAACAAAACAATGTCCAGCAAAGCAAAAGTATGTCAATGCATTATAAGAAGTGAAGACAAGGGATCCTCCATCTAAATGCACGTACTCTTGATAATCCTAGTTTTTCCCTTTAGTACCTGCCGTATTTGGACATGGAAAGAAAATAAAGCTGAGCAATACGCTCAGTGTACGGATATATGACAATGAAATACATAGCAATAAACATAAGCAAAGAATTGAAATGAAACTACAAATAAGTGTAAGTCCTGGAAAACCTGGTGTATGTTTATAAACTGGTTTATATTCTGAAAATACTATATTTATTTTATACTTAAAACTGTATTTTAAATATGCCCAAAGCCCATATAGGTCATGAATTATCAACGTGCATGAATACTTAGAAGAGTGACCTCATCATGCAATTAGAGGAGTTGCCTCTAATTAAAATAGTCTAGGTGGAGGGATCAGCTCCATGTAACGGATGTAAGGCACACACCACAATTACCATGAAATCTTGCTACACTTGTCCTAGGATGCAGCCATTCTCCCCACATGATAATAATATAAAAGCCGGATAACTGAAAAGGGACGCCGCGAGCAATCACTCTCACCGCGGAAGAGTCATAACACCGGTGCCTCTAGTGTTATGGTTATGGTACCTGCATAACTAGGTGGAACTGGCATGCATGTATATAGCTCAGGCAAATCTAAAATATTAATCATATGATTACTGTTAGGTTTAAAGTAAACTACTGGGGAAAACAAATGGATGCAAACGGGGAAATCCTAATATAGGAAGAGAGTGTCCTTACTGAAGGACAGAATATCCGTACCCTATGTCCGGTAATGAGGATGAAAAAGAAAGTGGAAGATCACTCCGATTTCACGATAGCTACATAATAAAAGGGACATGAATGAGTTTTTTGTTTAACTTATACTTACTGATTATTAGTTTACTTGACATGCTCTTTACTTGTTACATTTGTTCTTGTTTTATCATGTGATTCTTAGTGTTTCATGTGTTGTTGATTAGTATATTTCATGTTTTAAGTGTTATAATACTTGTTATAATGAGTAACTTTTTTAAAATAGCAGGTTTCTATATATTGTAACTTTCCAAAAATAGCAGGTTTCCATAAATAAAATATTTCCAAAAATAGCAAGTTTCCATAAATACTAAGTTTCAAAAAATAAAAAGTTTCCATCATTAGTAAGTTTCCAAAAATAGAAAGTTTCCATATTTAGTATGTTTCCATAAATAGCATATTTCCATATTTAGTATGTTTCTATAAATAGCATGTTACCATAATTAGTATATTTCCATATTTAGCATGTTTCTATATTTAGTAATAAGCTTATTAAATAATTAAATGTTATAAGCTATAGTTTTTAATAAGCATATTATAAGCCATGATTATTATATAGTAAAGTTTACTAATATTAAATACTTAGTCTTACATATGATAATTAATTAATAAAATAATACATGATATCATAAGTAATTATTAATTAATAATATTACATGATTATAATAATTAAACTTTATCTTAAATGATTTATTGTCTAAATAAATTAAGTATAGTTACTAATTTAATTAAACCTTGGTTCATAATGTAATTAATATACTACGTTAAGTTCTTAATTAAATTAATTAAATGTACATGCTCTTAACATGAATAAATATTTTTAATAATTATTATAACATAAGGTTTATTTAAATAGCCATGTATTTTATAACATGATAATTATATTTAATAATTATCACATAAGTCTTGTATTAATTAATTAAACTAACCATGTATTATTTCATGAAAGTAATTAATAATATAATCTAAAGTTTATTTTGCAAAAAAATTAACCAAACACACCCCTTGGTGTCTTTGGTTAAACCCGAGCCCCAAAAAGGACCCACCGAGACCCTTGATGGTCTCGGCTTCGCCTCGAACACAGAACAACACCACAGCCGCAAGGCTGTGGCTTGCTGTCGTCAAACCAAAGCAGCCACTGACTGCTTTGTTGTTGCCGCTGTTTCCCAAAACCAACCCCGGCTACAACCAGGGTTCCCCCTGCTGTGTGATACGTTCCCCCCGAGATTCTTATGACCCTCGGTTGCCACTGACCTCAACCAACAGCCCCCGTTGGGGGTGTTGTTGCTTGCGGTCGGCCGAACAAACCACAGGCCGACCCCTTTATGTGGTGCGGCTGTTTGATCTAAACCACCACCGAGAGTCGTAAGACTCTCTGTTTGCGTGCCTATGACAAACGAACCAACATAAAACCCGAACCCATGATTAATCTTATTAATGACATGTTTTTAACAATTGTATTTAAAGATTCAAAACAATTAAACATAATACATAAAAAGATTAAGGGATTTAAAGATACTGAATGCGTGTATGATTTAGGGTTTAGATTACAACACAATACCGTATTTAATAAAAGATCAAAAAGCCAAAAATCCCCTTTGCGTGTGTGTTGTATGCCGCGGTCAGAGAAGAAGAAAAAGAGAGTTAGGGTTTTTGTTATTTTCCTGTAAAAGTATGAATGATTTCTCTGTAGTTTTGTTATTTACCAATTAGTATAGCTAGAGGGTCGGGCCAAGGCCCTTCCTTTCTTTCTTTTTGGACGTGCCACACACACACTCCTTTATACATTTCGTTTTCGTTTTTCATGCTTAAGTATTTATCGAGTGTGTTCGTGTTTTACATGTCGTATTTATTCTTGTTACGTTTTAAGTATTATACGTAAATACTTATCATGTATTAATAATAATATTAATATACGTAATACTTGTCGAAATAAATTAATATACGTAATAATTATATTTAATGTTCATGATTCATGTTGTATATTAATTAATCGTAAAGTTTTAATTTATCCGTTTTTTCATGCATTTAATGTTCTAAGGTATTTTAAAGCGGGTTTTACAATCTTCCTTAAACGATAATATGGAGGTATGCCCTCTCTTTAAAGAAGATTGTTAGCAAGCTTTCAATATTATGTATAGCGTGAGTATGTGGGTGAAGACACAAGATAACAAGATGGAAACGACAAATCAAGGATGGTGACCAACATAATGAATGAGTATTTTATTTGAAGATCTCAATACTAAAGATTAATAATCTCTATAAATCCTCGTATGTCGTAGAGGAATGACCTCTCGGTGAGGGAGATATTAGTTTCAAAATATTGTATCATTCAAGAATGACTCGGTCACAGGTTTGAAGATCTCAAGATTAAAGACAAAGTCGAAAGACAGCGACAAATGCTCAATGATCACAGCATGATGGAAGAAGTCTACGATTACACGTTCAAGTCTCATAAATGGCGAGATTAGCAATCTCTTTAAATCTCCAAACGTCGTATAGGAATGACCTCTCATTAGGGGTGATTGTTAGCCTCAAAATATTGAGTCGAACAAGAATGAGTTGGTCATAGGTTTATTATGTATCGGTCATAGGAATGTTGTAATTAGTAGTAGGATAGTTGGGAATCACGGGCTTGACTTTAAGCTAGAAAGTTCATGTTTAAGGACAAAAAGCTTAAATGGAAAGCTCGATCCATCTATTAAAGCCCAAACGCCACATGTGGCTTAAGGTTATAAATACCACCCTCCTAGCATGTTAGGAGGGTGTTGGTTACATTATTTTCTCTCTCTAGAAATCTAATCTTTTATAAGTTTCCAACCATTCTCTCTACTTTCTCTCTCTAAACCCTCTTTTCTTCTGTTATCTACCTTATTTCTTATCAATCAACCATGGTGAAGTGAGTTATTTTATGTGATAACAATTGGTATCATTCGCCACGGGGTAGATTAGTGATTGTTTGTGGTTATATGCAAATTTTTGTGGGGTTTTAAGCTACAAAACACCACGCGAAATTTCTTTTAAAGCTTTTTGATTTGAAATTTTTTATACTTACTAAATTATTTCACTTTGAATAAGCTATAAGTACAAGCCAATCCTTTAATTTATTTAAAATCAATATATTTTAAGGTTTTTAGTCAAAAATTAGTATTTGTACTATTTTTTTATATAAAACTTTTTGGCTTAAAAACTAACAAGTTTTCATTTTATGCTTGATTATGGCTTAGATTGTCCGGTTGTACAAGTCGTTTCGTTGGAAAACCTAAAAATCATTGCCTTTTCGAAGATTGAATTTTTTGGTTTTTCTCGGTTTTTAAAATTACTACTGAGATGGTATAAACCCTAACTACCGAATTGGTGTTTTAGTGGGTACCGAGACTAGACATACCGAGATAGGGTACCTAGAAGGATTACCGAGTTGGGGTACCAGGAAGGATTACCGAGTTAGGGTACAGAGAAGGATTACCGAGTTGGACCTAGTTTAAAACTACAGAGATGGCAACTACTTGAAACTACCGAGATAAGCCATTATTTAAGGGTACCGAGACAGCGGAAGTTTTTATACTACCGGGATAAGTTCTTTTTGAAACTACCGAGATAGCGAGTCTAGTAGTAAACTACCGAGAAGAGTACTACCGAGAAGGGTACAACCGAGATCGTGCTTCTAAACTACCGAAATCATACCAAATTTTTGGTAGTTATAATGCCATGACGAAGGATTACGAGTAGAATCAAGATCAAGAAAAGACGAAACGAAGCCCGTGATAGGAGGGATGTGAGAATTCCAAATGTATAGTGTCTTAAGATCAATGCTCAAGAGAGGAATGATGACCATGTAGATTTCGAGATGTAGAGCTTGTGTCACATATAGTGATTCATGATGTACCTTTCCAGCATATGACGAAACGGCATTAGAAATGAATAATACCAAGCTCTTTTTGTTTCTTAGAATAAGAATATTTAAATAAATGTCTTGAACTCTTACAAAACATGAGAAAATATATAGATTCACTTTCTCTCCCTTTTGATTGGATTTAGAGCATTGTTATGAGATACAATGACAATATCCTTGGAATATTTCAATTCCAAATGTATAGTGTCTTAACTACATCATATAATGTATTTTAGTGTTTCCAAGGATTTAATAATCTTCTTAGAAACGAGATCAATTGCAAACACTACACATGATGTAAGGCCTACTTGCCGTAAATGATTGCAAACTATGTATATCATGCTCTATAATTTAAACTTCGACTAACTCACACTTCAACACCCATGTGAGTCAAGTATCCGAGACTATGAAAGTTTGAGAGGGTGAAAGAAGAGAAGCACATAGTAAAAACAAGAATCGAGGCAAGGATGCCAAAACAAAACAAGCATATAGTCAAGCAAAGATCAATAGAATGATCATAGGGCGTGAGGACGGAAGAAAGCGTACCTTAGCCGCATAGTGCACCCTTAGTATTCAAAGAACCACTAACCCATCATTAGAGCTTATTATCATCACCCATGATGTTTGAGATCAACGGAGATGAGTCTTCAACAAATGTAAGTTACTCATGATCACCAATCTATAATCAAGTTAATGATTAGTCTTCATGAGTACCTACACCAAAGTAGAATGCAAACTAGTAGATACATTTCAAAAGTAGATCTACAATGCATAAAGATTACTAAAGCGATCACAATCAAGATAAATTGATATAACATAAATTCTAAGATTAACATTTGAGAAAACAAGTTTCGACCAAAGAGCTTTAGTGGAACCAACCCTTCTATGTAGTTAGAAACCATAGATCGATCTAAGCTTTAAAGCACAATATGAGTGACCTAGGATCTGATACCAATTTTAAAAACAAAAAGGATGGGGGGGGGGAATAGTTTCACCATTTTAAAACTATCTTATCAAAAATTTGTATCATAATTGTTAAGCCAATTTGCAATTTTAAAAACATTTGTTATATCAAGTGATCTTGATTATGATAGACTAAAAAAATAATAGTAGTAAGTAAAGGGTAAGGAAAGAAACAACCTAAAGGAAGACACGAAGGATTAACAGTGGTTCAACAATAAAGCTTTCTTTTCGTTCCTACTCCACTCCTCAAGTACACATACTCGGGATTTTCACTATATCCACAAGCTCCATTCTTGGCGGAGAAAACCATACATCGTCGCTTACACCAACTACCGACACTAAGCTAAATGTTGAGTTCTAATCTTAGATAGAACTAATCTACACTCGTCTCCTATTTCCATTTACTGACACAAGGATAGATGTCAAGTTCTAATCTTAGCTAGAACCAATCTATACTCATCACTTACACTCACATCACTTTAATACTAATTGGGAACTAACACACTAATACTAACAATTACATCACTTTCAAGCTAAGTGAGAACTAACACACAAGGCTCTAACACTCGCACCACATTAGATATAAGTGAGAACTAAGACACACAACACCCATACTAACATCACTTTAGAGCTAAGTGACAACTTACACACAAGAAACATCCAAGTATACACATATACTTGGATCTACACAAGACATAAAAGAATAAAAGTGATAAACATGACTAGATCTATAGAAGAAGGATCTTCATAAAGGCTTCATCTTTTAATGCATCACAAGTGTGTGAGTAATCTTCTCTTTGGATATTTGAAGAAGGGGATCAAGGAGATAATCATGAGTAAGCATACTTAACACATTAAGTGATAATTTACTAATGATTGAAAGATATAAAAGAGATTAGATGCAGAAATTAGAAGCCAAAAAAGGTTGAAGGGAAATGGAAAATGATCCACTATTTATAGGAACAAAGGTCTAACGGCTAGTCTGACCATAGTTCATTATTGTTCCCACGGTTCTATTATACATAAAGAACCGTGGGTGTATGTAGAAACTAAAAGGGGGGGGGGGGTTGAATAGTTTCTCTTCGATTTATCTCCTAATTAAACTTCCTTTCAATTAGGTGAGTACCAAAACTATCTTTTACTTGGAAGCTAGTTGCATAATGATTAGGTTCAATTCTAATGCATTAACAATGACAAGTAGTAAGTGTAATGATAATGAAAGTAAGTAAAGAGTAAGGAAATAAACAACCTAATAGGAAGACACCAAGATTTATAGTGGTTCGGCAACGAAGCTCTATCCTCGTTCCTAATCCACTCCTCGAGTACACCTACTCAAAATTTTCACTATATCCACAAGCTCCCTTCTTGGGGGAGAAAACCTTACAACGTCGCTTACATTATTTTCCGACACTAAGCTAAATGTCGAGACCTAATCTTAGATAGGACCAATCTACACAACGTCCCCTACTTCACCATTTTACGACACAAGACTAAATGTCGAGTTCTAATCAAAAGATTGAACCAATCTTCACAATGTTGCCTACTTCATCATTTTCCAACACAAGGCTAGATGTCGAGTTCTAATCCAAAGCTAGAACCTATCTTCACGACTCTTCACTTTGAAGCTGAGTGAGAACTTCACACGACACAACTACACATCACTTTATAGTTTAGTGAGAACTCACACAACACATTACAACTCAACTAAACATATCCAAGTACACACATGTAACTTGGATGTATACAAGACAAATCCAAGCACACACATATGTAATGGATTTACACAACACTAATCCAAGTATTCACAAATAGCTTGGATGAACTCAACTAGTCCAAGTATTCACAAATACATTAGATCTACACAAGACACAAATAAAAAAATGATGAACATGACTAGGTCGTTAGGAGAGGAAGATCTTCATCAAGGCTTCATCTTTAATCACATCACAAGTGTGTGAGTGATCTTCTCTTTGGATAAGGTAAATAAGGAGATCAAGAGGATAGTCATAAGTAAACACACTTAACACATTAAGTGATCATTTATAAATGATTAGGATTAAGAAAGGAGAAAGAAGGCTGAAAGAAATGTCCAAAAAGGGTTATAGAAAATGCAGGTTTGATCCACTATTTATAGAAGACAAAAACCAACGGCTAGCTGCACGCGGTTCCTTATTACACTAGGCGGTTCCTTATCAATAAAGAACCGCATAGGCACTTAAGGAACCGCGGATGTAGACTCTGCTCCTTTTTGTCTTTTAGTGGGTTAGAAATATCTAAGGCAGTTTGAAACCTTCAAAGGATATTCTTATGGCATTTAGAATATGCCATATTCAAATTTTCATTTTCCATTTTAATAAAACATTTTCTTAAAAAGAAAGTTTATTAAAAATCGTTTGTCACATTTAACAAAAGTGAGTTTTAAGGCTAATCACTTTTATGATCACTAAGCATGATTGAGATATGTTAGTGTAATGATTATTACCTTGATGATAGTGTTTGTTTGATAATTCGTTTTACGATTGTGTTTGACTATAAATTTCTTATATAGTTTGTTGTGATCAAAACTAAGAAAGATTAGTTAACACTAATAATGTTTTTAGGCATTACTTGCATTAACAATCTCCCCTTTTTAATTACGACAAACTATAAACTCATTTACGTAAAATACAAAATTACTCGAATTATTAACGAGTTTATTCACTATCATTTCTCCCCCTTTGTCGAAGCAAAAAAGGATAGCACAAGTCTTTGAAGAAGAGAAGAATTGACTCTGCTATTAGCTCCCCTTTGTTGCTTACTCCCCCTTGCTAGGGGCACCAAGTCAAAGAGCTAAGGTGACATGCTACACAAAGGTTAAAAGATAGAAAAGAAACACCAATGTATATATGTGCACTACCTACTAAATAACTTGAGAGGGAGGAGGAAAAGAAATCTCAAATTAGAAGTAAGTATTTGCTAAGTATGTAAAAAGAGTGTGTGTTGACAACATCAAAGTTCAATTGGCGGAATAGAGAAAGAAAAGAAACATCCAAACCAATTGAAATGATTAAAATTTCAAGGGGTTAAAAATTTAGAATTTATGAAATCACCCATAAGCAATTTTAAATTTTAACCATGATCTACTCTTTAACAAATGTGTGAAAAAGAATTAGCGTGAAAATCATAGACACATAACATTCATATTACACAAATATGAAAGAACATACAAGAGAAATATTCATACACACAATATGAATATTTAAATCAAAAAATATGGAAAATGAACCACAAAGCATAAACTACTCTAGTAGTGATAATCTTCCATGATTGCTTAAGTTTTATTGACTCAAACAACTAAAGTACAAAATGTGCCTTAGTTGGAAAAGAAATATGACGAGGCATCATTTGAAGTTTTGTTCACGGGAAAAAAAACTTTGAGAGGAGGTCGAGTGAGAAGGAATTCAAGGAAATTTAGCTTGTCATAAACATGGCAAGTTCAATTTGTTGATATCGACAACAAGCACACGAGGATCCATGATGCAAAACAAAGTCATTAGATGGGGGAGGACCATCAAGATAAGAGTTTGGTGGAGAGGGAGATAATGGATAAGAAATGTTTTCACAATGCCTAGTGAGGTTTGGGAAAGAAGACATGTCATTTAATTGTAGAGTGTTGAAAGGTTTTGGTGGTGGTGGAAGAATTTACTTTTCTACGGTAATTTGATTTATAGAGTAAGTCTCATTCCAATATTTGATTGGAGAGAAAGAAGAATTCTTAGAAGGTTTGGGAGAAAAGGAATCATGAAGATTCTTATTTTTCTTGATCCAAACAGGTTGAACCGAGATTTTCGGTTTCTTGGAAAGTTTAGAAGAAGAAGCTTTAGGTTGAAAAGATTGTGACAAAAATATGTCAAGGTTAGGAATGGAAGAGTTACACATTGTGAGGGATGAAGAAGAGAACTCCCAAAAGAGAAGAATTTAAAGAAAATAGACAAGTCATAAACTTGAAATGAAAACAAAAGATTTTAAGGAATGTTTAGCCAAATTTGGTAAACAAAGAATCTTGACAAAGACAGTGGTCAAAGAAGAAAGACTAAAAATAAGCCAAAAACAGGCTCGCTGTCCGCGGTTCCTTAAACGGACCGGCGGTTCCTTATCAATAGGGAACCGCGCGACTGCTATGGAGCCGCACTCAATGGACTTGAAACCATGATTTTTCAATGTTTTGAAGAAAAATAAGACTCTTTCAAAAATTTGCAAATCTTAGATTTTTACCTCTTTTAGCACTAGAATATGCTAGGGTTGCATAAAATCAACACACTCACAAAGAATGTCTTGACAAATGGGTGACAAAATATTTAGATAACATTTTGAACTAATTTTTAGTTAAGTTTTAGAGGTTGTGATAGATTTAGGTTCAATTTTAAATAAATTGATGTTGATTAATGTGAGCACATAGGTTGAAACGCACAAAAGCTAAATCAATAGAACATCTTCATGAAAAACTAATAGAGGAAAGGAAATACAAGAAAAGAAATAACAACTAACTAATAAAAAGTTAGCTTAAACTAGTTCTTGAAGCATAATCTTCCTTGGCTTGACTTTCTTTAAAACTATTTAGTTTTGAATATCATCATTCATCTCCTAGGAGGAGGGGGCATGGAGAACAAGGTAAGCAAGAAATCTTGCAACCTCCTATGGATACCAAGCATCTCCAACCTTAGGTTTGAATGATGTAGTTGTTATAGAGACAACATGGACAATTAGCGCCATGAGCTTCTAGAAAACTAAAGAAGTAAGGATCACCCATGAAGTGAGAAATGGGAATGCCCAAGAGAGGAGTTTTTGAGGGAGGAGGAGGTGGTGGAGGCATAGTGTCCAAAGGTGATATGGGTGAATTGGGTGAATTTGGTGGAGTGAAAGGAGAGGTAATCATAGGCTCAAGAACAAAGGGAATGCTTTGAAGAGGTTGAGGTTGAGCATTCACATCCATGTGAGGACTAGGAGTAAAGGGTGAAGACAACTCATTCATTCTTGATTGGAATGAGGAGGAGGTAGAACCATGTGAATGGTTGGTACCATGAGTTGAGTTTGTCTTGCATGGAGCAAGGGGTGGTGAAGATGATGAAGAGATGATAATAGGAGAAGTCTCATTTTTGGGAGTGTGAAAAGATGAAGAACCAAGTTTGGGTAACTTAATGTTGATCTTAAGGTTTCTTTTCGAAGAGGATATTTTGGGAGAGTTGGATGTTCTAGTGGACAACATCGTTGTGAAAAGGTTTAGAAATAAGTCTAAGGGATGAAGAGCAAGATCAACAAGGAGGGGTTTAAGAAGAGGAAGGGATGATCCAAACTAGTAATGGGTTAAAATCATTTTAGGTGAATAATGAAATTAGATAGCCTAGTTTAGGAAAGTGCAGGTTTTTGCAAAAAAATTATCAATTTTTACACAGATTAAGGGAAAATAGTGTAAAGCAAAGATTCTCTCATAACAGGTGATGGCGGTTCCTTATGTAGGGGTGCGGTTCGTTATCGCTAAGGAACCGCGGGGAAGATAAAGAACCGCCCCCAGTGGGTTCCAAAAAATACACTTCCTGAAACTTTTGCTAGCCCAGATTTCACACAAAGGTTTATCAAGCCAAAGTGAACTATTAATCAAAATCTAGGAAGCTAACTAACACATAAGATGCACAAAGATATGTAAATCGAAGGATCGATCACATAGACACTTAGGATTAAAATACTAAATAATCCAAACACATAGTATTAGTTAAAACACACAAACATCCTAAAAATAAAGAAAGATAAATGAAATAGTTCAACAATCCAAAACATGTTCACAAACATGTTAACCATGAACTTCTAAAGCTTAACTTCTTCTTTTTGCCAAGTCCCTTGATCAATTTACTTATACTCTTGAACGAACCTCTTGACTCCACTCGATGATCATACAACTCACTTTGGGTTTTAAGATTAGCACGATAGACATCCTCAAGTCCGAAGGTTATCCGAAAGTCTACTAGTGGCATGGTGAGGAGGAGGGAAAATTTTGTCTAACCCTTTCATGAAAGAGTTCATGGATGGGTAGGAGTCACTCGAAGAGCCAACATGAGTACTAGTACCTACGCCACTGATGTTCGTTTTGCAAGTCTTAAATTTATATTACAAGGTTTAGACAAAACAAGGGACTAGAAATACAAACACGGGCAAGTATACCCTTTCGTTCGTAATATAGCTTGTAGTGGTAAGTCAGGATCGTTCGCTGTAACTTAGTTTTGTTTTGGTAATCAATATAATAATTGAAGAAAAGAAATGATTAATATGAATAAAAATAGTAACAAATATGACTAATATGGGATAGTTCGTATGAGTTCGTGATGATGATAATAATGATCGAGATATGTTTAGGTAGGTAAAGAGTGATAAACCTTTTTCGTCAAAATGGTGTTTACACAACTTACTTAGTGTGATTCAAGACTTATGTTTATTCGAGCGACTAAGCTCAAAACAAGTTGCCAACAAGCTCAATATTTTATCACGGTTTCTAAGCGGATTTCTCTAACCAAAGATTCAAAACCATAGACAAGTCTTTAAAAACATATTACAACGACTTGCGTTTCTCAAGGCCAAGTCATCATAACAAATCAACTCTAGATAAAATATGTGTTGGGTCCACTAGTTGTAGATCTTGCAGCCTGTTAAGGATGGTGAACGACTTCTGTAATCACAAGTTTATTCACAGAGAGACTCTTAATGAAATACAAAGTATAAGTGCGGAATACAAATACTAAGATCAAGAAGAAACAAAATAACTAAATAACTTGATCCTTACTAAGGATTTCTACTATTGATATGAAATGAATACTAGTGAAAGGTGTGTCTAACCCTTCTGCCAATGGGTTCCTTTTATACTACAAGGAAACCCTAAAACTACATTAAACATAAACGTGTAACTCCTTATATGCATATCCTTTCCTAAGATATCTCATGCATATCCTAACAAACATTCAAGAATAATATTCTTTGACTTTCTACTAGACCAGGAGCACATGTTGCTCCTACTACTACTAGGACCAGGAAGAACTACATACCTCCTAGTTCATCTATTACAAATATCTATTACATAGGTCCTAACAATCCTCCCCTAAACTTTAATTTGACTGGTTGAGTTCAAGTTTCTTGGTAGATCTTGCAAAACCAGCTTGAGGATTGAAACAACAAAACCAAAGCAGCAAAGTAACCATCAGAAGTGAAAGCACAAAGAATGCTGCAACTAAGAACGCTGAGAAGCTTCTTGAAAGCTTGGAACATATCTGCACGTGTTGAATCTTCACAACATCATGAGCAGATTTGATAAGCCTTTACCAAGTAGATGCTCGCTCTTGGGCTAGCTAGTCTTTGTGGTGGAATAAGCATCACCCCGGGAGACCAGAACCCAGCCCAACTCTTCGAACGTAAATCAATGGTGAGTGGGAGTACCCTAATGATTTTGGGCAAACCATCACAGCCGTCAACGGATTTGATTGAAGTCTTTACCAGAAGCCGTATCCTTCCGGAATAGCCAACTCTTAGCAATAAAGCATCGGTGAGATGAGAACCCTATAGTTTTGAGCAAGCTATTACAGCTATCAACGAATTTGATAAAATTCTTTACCAAGAGTCGTACCCTCTTGGACTAGCCACTTTTCAGTCTAGGACCAAGGCAAGTGAAAACCCTCCAATTTTGGGTAAACTGGCAACCATCAACGGATTTAAGAATCACACCAGAGCCGTACCCTCATGGTGAACCAACTCTTTCTTGTCTGCAAGACATGGTGAGTTGAACACCATTTGTTTTGTGGAATAAATCCAACACAAGTAGTACATCACATAACAGCCCAAGTGTGAAAAATCCAAGATATAAAGAGTGTCATTAACAGTAAAGTATAAGCAGATATTATATGATTTACAAGGTTTGAAATTTCCATCACATGTTAGAAGTATAAGCAGATATTATATAAAGTATATATTTTTTTTATTTTTTTAACTAAATAATGAAAGTGTTAGTCACCAATCACTATACATATTGGTGAAAAGAATGTATAAGAAATCAAAAGTATAGAAGAAACAAACCAATCATTGACCAGAAGTAGCAACCTTGTCTGCAAGAAGCCGATCTTGAATACCTTCAACCAAGGTGGTGGCCATAGCAGACTCGTTACCAGAAGGAGCATTTGACACCACCAGGTGACACTTTAACAAAGCTTCCATGCTGGCAATGGTAAGAGGATACTACGAATCCACAAGCATAAACACACAAGCACTAGATTCCAACTCCAACACATGCACACCACAACCCGCATACAACTTCCACCTTAAAATGACCCATCGGGGCTTCTCCTTCCACACCCCAACACTAGGAGTATCAGGGGGACAGTCTAACATCATCTTCAGATCACCCCAAAGGACCAACCCAGGCCAGTTAGGAACATCACTAGGAGACCTTAGGATAGCAGCATCAACTAATCCATACAGTAGCATAAGATCATGACGTTCCACCCAAGATAATATGCTTTGTAGCCCAGAGACATATTTGTGGTAGCCATCACCAGTCTTGATCAAATGTGTATATTTACCAGCAACAATGGGGGATGGCTGAACTTCCCAATGCACAATCCAGCCACGGCCAAGGGGCATGTCATCCTCGCTATCAGAAGCGGCATCAATTAAGTGGGCAAGATCCCTCTTCTCCAATGGAACTGTCTTACCATGGCGAGCCTTTTTCTTGCGAATAGACCGACGAGAAGTGGGGACAGTAGTAGAGGGTTCCTCCCTAACCTTGACAGTAGTGGCAGCAGATGTAGAAGTATGATCATCATCCTGACTAGTCAAATCAGCAAGCTTTTGATCAGTAGCAGCTTCATCTTCAAGAGGTGTAGGGGTTGGTTCAGAAACCGGTGGAGGAGTAGGATCAACAGCAGGTGTGGTATTAACAACAAGTGTGGTATTAACAGCCGGTGTGGTAGTAGCTTCAACATGAGAAGGGGTAGGATCAACTTTTGAAGAAGAACTCGAGGGAAAAGCAGAAGGATCCTCAGCAGAAGTTGGGAAACCAGATGTACCTTCCTTTTGAACACTAGAGGATGGAGTGGGAACAGCCTTAGGATTGGGGTTTGAACAACAGGAGGAGGTGGGCAAAAGGTGGCATTAGCAGGCTTGGGCGCATCCTTCTGCTTGATCATCTTGGTATACAAATCCTTAAGCTCATCATCAGACAACTTCTTGACCCTCTTCCAAGTCCAGCCATAGGTGAAGTAGGATCCATATTGCTGCATAAGCTTCTTTTGTTCAGCATAAGAGAGAGGTCTGTTGTGGCGAAGCTGTCTAAATTGAGCAGCCAAACTTTCCCTTTGTCTTTGAACCAGAGACATAGCTCGCTTTACCCCATTTCCTTGGTTCACATCCGAACCCAAAATATCAGAAAACTGACAAAACATTTGCGGTAAGGATGGTAACCACATCTATCCAGTCCTTTTTATCCCAAAACATAGCGTTGTGCTTAACCTGTTCATAGCGTTGTTGCTTCAAAGCTTCATCCTCAGCCGCAACCGTTGAGGCAGACACAACCTCTTGGTCTAGTTCCTCTTGGAGTTTCTGAGCAGCCTCCTCTCCCATTCTTTCTTCTTCCAATTATCTACGGGTTCTCTTCCTAGGAGGGGAGAGTGCATCAGGCATTGGGGCTTTACCCTTGAGGTCATGAGAGGGACCAAGAGTTGAGGTTGAAGGACCAGAAGTATTAGTCCTTGGGGTCAACAGCAGTTGGTGGATTGCTTGAAGAACTAGGAGGAGCAGGTAAGTCTTCACTTGGTTTTGCAGGAAAAGAAGCCCTGGCCAAAACAGTCAAACCATCTTCCTCCTCGTCTTCATCAGTATCAGATAAAACCATCTTCTTCTTATGGCGCTTCAACAACTTTTCCAACGACTTGACCCTGTTTTCCAAAGGGAGCACAAAATCCCTAGTGAGCTTTCGATGCTTGTTGAGATCATCCTCCAAAGATAGTATCTTCTCATAGTACCTGTGCACTAAAGCAAGCAATGAAGTGAGAGTAACAGGTTCCTCAGCTTCCCCACTAAGAGGACTTGGTTTGAGGGATGCTTCATTGGGACCAGAAGCAAAAGATTGGTTAGCCATATGATCATGAGAGCTAGAAGGCTCCTCAGCTGAAGGGTGAACTGGGCTAGGAGGGGGAGAATCAACAAATGGGGACACATGTAGGCGAAAAGAAGAGGTAGACTTTGAGGTAGCTGGCATATCCACCACCACCTCTCTAGCCGGGTCCTCAACCTCCACATGAGGTACCCCAGCAGCAGGAACCTCCTCCTCTATGGGATCATCAACCAATTGAGGTTCCTCCTCGGCTTGAGCAGCCCGAGGAACCACATTGGGACCCCTTTAGGTAAGGCCCATCATAGCAACAGTGAGGGGCCTTTGAGGACCAAGGTATCCAATCTTCATATTTGCATACACTTTAGGAGTGAGCTTAGAAGGCACATATTATTTCCTATTTCTTGACAAACACATAAGTATCTGTTGTTAGAACCTAGGATACATGAGAAACTTCTTTTTCAAACCAGTAGCACTAAGATTGCTAACCAAACCATCAAGTAGATAACGAGAGAAGTTAAACCTACGACCTTGGGCAATACACACCAAACCAGTAGCAAGGAAGATGGGAAATGCATCCCAAATCCCAGCTTTAGGACTCAAGTAGTGTATCTAGAAGTGGACAAGCAGCTTCTATTGAGAGGAAAACCATTTTTTTTGAAAATTAAACTTCCCCTCATGGTTGTACCCTATGTCAGTCATCCCATCCAACACTTCTGCATTTGGGAGAGAAATAATGCCATCTTCATCTTGGAGATGAAGGGCAGACTTGATGGATGCTTCAGTCATCACATAGGAGCGTCCATCAATAGTAGCATGGAGCTCCAATGGGAGACCCAAAACCTCTTGGGTGTTGGCAGTAGCCCAGAACTAACGAATGACTGAGTCATACACAGTGGGGAAAACAGTAAAAGCATACATGAGATTAGAAGCCTCGATGTACTCCCAGATGTCAAGAAACTCCTCCCTTCTGGGGCCTTATTCAAGATAAGCAACCTTGTTGTGATCGGATTTGTATTAAAGAGATGCCATGGATGATGATTGAGGATTGGAAGATGATTGCTTGAAGATGGTTAAGGGTAGGAGTGTGTGTGTGTGTTTAAGTTGTGATGAGTGAGTCAAATGATCCCTTTGACCATAAATAATGGTGAGGGAATATTGTTCATTGACCCCTAATTATGGGGGTTGCCCTTTCCAAGTTAAGGCATTAATGATGAGTAACCACTTGCCCTTTAATCCATTATTAGAGAATCACAGTTACCAAAGATAAACAAATATGGGTACCAGAAGTAACTTGCATTGACTAGAAGTCAAAACGGCTAGAGGTCAATGCTAGGAGCAGCGAGTGGTCAACAAAAGCCAACATAATGAATAGTGACCCAAAGTGATACTAGAAGCTAAACACAAGTGGATAATAGGGGTTTTGACCCACTAGGAGCAGAAGAGTGCCACTAGGAATAACCAAATTCTTCCACCAGAAGTTGCACACACAGCAAATACCCATGAAAAATGTCGTAAGTAGCTATCAGAAGTAAGAGTGTACAAGTATACATGTACAAGAAGCCTCCCCTTAGGCTTTGCCTCCCCTCAATCCTAGACTTTAAGGATTGACCATACCAATGTGAACCACCAAGTGGTTAAACCTTGGACCATCAAACGCTTTAGAAAACAAATCAGCAACATTATCATCCGTATGTACTTTGAGAACCTGTATCAACTTCTTTTCATTGGCATCGCGTATAAAATGGTGTTGAATCTCTATATGCTTGGTGTGTTGATGAAACATGGGATTCTTCACAATGCAGATAGTGCTTTGATTGTCGATGAAGATTTTGGTGTTCATAAAGTTGAACCCATAATCCAGCATTTGGTTTTGTCTCCACAAAACTTGTCCACAGCAACTAGCAGCAGCTACATATTCAGCTTCTGTTGAGGAAGTAGCTACTATTGTCTATTTCTTACATTGCCATGAGATAAGTCTACGTCCCAAGAATTGACAACCACCATTAGTTGACTTCCTATCATTGTTAGCACCTGCATAATCACTATCACTATAGGCTTTAAGAACAAAAGGTGATTCCCTTGGATACCACAAGCCTAGCTTGGGTTATGCCTTCATATACTTGAAGATTTTCTTGACAGCATTCAAATTAGACACGATGGGTGCCACCTGATGTCTATAAAAAGCACTAACAGCAAACATAATGTCCGGGCGTGAGGCAGTCAAATACATGAGTGAGCCAATCATTGACCTGTACATATGAACATTTACCGGGGGATCTGGCTCATTCTTGAGTTTGAATTTAGTTACCTCATAAGGTGTTGCTGCTGGTCTAAGAGGTTCCACATCAAACTTCTGAATTATCTCATGCACATATTTATCTTGACTTATGAAGATACCATCCGATTGCTGCTTGACTTGGAGACCAAGGAAAAATGTTAGTTCTCCCATGGCACTCATCTGAAATTCGCCTTTCATTAGCTGTTCAAACTCATCACATCATTCCTTCTTAGTAGAACCGAAGATAATATCATCCACATATACCTGAACCAGGATGATGTCTTTGGCATTCCTCTTAAGGAACAATGTTTTGTCAATAGTGCCTCTTCTGTAGCCATGCTTCAACAAGAAAGTGGATAGACGCTCATACCATGCTCTAGAAGCTTGATGAAGTCCATAAAGAGCTTTGACCACCTTGTAGACTTTCTTAGGATGAAGGGGATCCACAAAAGCCCTTAGGTTGAGTGACATATACTTCCTCGTCAATCTTGCCATACAGAAATGCACTCTTGATATCCATCTAAAAAACCGTAAAGCCAATATAAGAAGCAAAAGCCAAAAACAGACGAATGGCCTCAATTCTTGCAACAGGAGCAAAAACTTCAGTATAGTCAATGCCTTCAAGTTGAGTGTGACCTTGTGCTACTAATCTAGCCTTATTCCTCACCATAATACCCCTTGCATCTTTCTTGTTTTTGAGAATCCATTTGGTACCAATTGCTGTCTTTCAATCTGGTAAATCAACCAGGATCCAAACATTCTAAAACAAGAATTGCTGCATCTCCTCCTGCATATCCATCCAACTTTGATCCTTAAGAGCATGTGAGACAGACCTAGGTTCCACCTATGACAGAAAACAAGCAAACAAACAGTGAAGAAAATCTGTGTGATTATTACGCTTTTGGTCTTCAATGTAGCTTACAAGAGCATGATGACCAGAAGTTGCTTTCTTATGCATGCCGTGAGTCTTGACAGTAGAACCAGGATCTCCTATGATTTGAGTAGTAGGATGCACTTTATGGATCTGCTGAATAGGAGTAGGAGCTACTTCTACTTCTGGTGACAAGTTATTAAGATCCCCAACTATGCCATCATCATACGAAGCAGAGTCGAAAATGCCATCTATTAGTTGCTTATGAATATCATCCAGCTTAGTTGAAGACTTCTTTTGATAGTTTCCTCGGTCAGAAGGACCAGAGAACCTAGTTGTGGAAGTTGGATCACTAATAGGGCTGCCAATAGGTGTTGAACTTGCACTAGGAGTAACAATAGGATCACTAGGAGTAACTGGTACAACAAAAGTACCCAAAGGAAACTCAAAGCCTTCTTGAGTATCTGTTGTAGTAGCATGTTGTTGTTGCTTAAGCAGTGTATCAAAAGCTCCTTGTGAGTCCATAATGTCTGATGAAGTAGAACCAACAGGAGTAGCAGTATTGTCGGGAGCGACTATTGTGGAATAGGATGGTATGATAAAGATGTCATCATCCTCATCTGAGTCCGAAAAGCTAGAAGTAGCACTTGCACTAGAAGACGCAAACACTTGTGGACCTGCATTTTGGTTAGTTTTGAAATGAAAATATCCCAATGAGTCACTAAGATAATCAAGATCAAAATACCATTCAGGACCTTTGCCTTGGATGTTTGTTTTCTCCTCAAAGTACCTAAGATTGATAGTTTCAGTGACACGCTTGGAAGTGAGATTGTATACCCTATAGGCTCTCGAGTGAGTTGAATATCCCACAATGTAGCCTTCATCCGCCTTGCCATAAAATTTCCCCAAATAGTCACTAGTGATAAGAATGGTGGCAGGACAACCAAATGGCTTCAAATGTGTAATGCTTGGGACTTTAGCTGTGAGTAGCTCATAGGGAGTCTTCTTATGTGGATTGGTAATGGAAACCCTATTCAACATATAACATGCAGTGTTGACAGCTTATGCCCAAAACATAGTTGGAAGCTTGGAATCAGCAAGCATGGTTCTTGCACCTTCTATAATGCTCGTGTTTTTCCTTTCTGCAACACCATTCTGTTGAGAAGTCCTGGCAGCACTATAATCTCGTTTGATACCTTTGGAATTTCAAAGTGCTATAAGGTCTGCATTCTTGAACTCAGTTTCATTGTCATAACAAATACCTTTCACCTTCTTGGATAGCTGATTCTCAATTAGTGCAATGAAGTCTTTGAGAATGGGGTAGGTCTCACTTTTAGCAGCCAGAAAGAAAACCCACGTTAACCTGCTATAGCCATCAGTTACCACAAGACAATAGTGTTTATGGTCAATGCTCCTATAGAGGTAGGACCAAACAAATCCATATGTAGTAGCTGCAATGGTTCAGTTATTAAGCTGAGAGCAGTAATGGCTTTGAAGGATTCTTTGTGTTGTTTGCCTTTGCTACAAGCAAGGCAATTCATGTCATTCCTGGAAGTTTTGGGAGGTAAACCAGAGACCAAGTTCATATTCGTCAGCTTGTGAATGGTCTTAAAGTTTACATGCCCCATCCTCCTATGCCATTTGGTGGCTTAATCTTCTGATGCTTTGGCAACAAAACAGGCT
Source organism: Glebionis coronaria (assembly GCA_025667525.1). Taxonomy (NCBI): domain Eukaryota; kingdom Viridiplantae; phylum Streptophyta; class Magnoliopsida; order Asterales; family Asteraceae; genus Glebionis; species Glebionis coronaria. Next base: position 313,385,760 of record CM046880.1, on the reverse strand, counting down.
AGTTGACCCGTAAGATTAACTTCATTTAGCTTGATACTATAGAGGTTATGTCTTCTTGGGATTTGAGTAGAACATGGGAGTCATCCGGTAACTTAAAGTCTTTGGATAGCACCAGTGCTTCAGTATCCGTAAAGAGGACAAACTGCTTCTTGTCACAAATCTGAGAGACAGAAATCAAGTTGAAGTGATGAAGTGCTTCCACATAGTAAACCTGCTCAAATTTAAGGTTAGGGGTCTAAATGGTTCCTTTGCCAGATATCCTTCCTTCACCACCTATAAAGTACACCTTCCCGCCTTGAAATGGTACAAAGTTAGTCAAAAGTCCTTTATTCCCTGTCATGCTCCTAGAACATCCACTATCTACTATTCCAAGAGATGGATCTTGGTATGGAGTAATCTACAACAACACAAAAGACATATGTAAAAGTTAGTGTCTTAAGGGGATCCAAACCATTTATGGCTTGAGTCTGCTTTGTGGATCATTAGTAGATAGCCAAGAAGATTGATGAGATCCACTGTTGTTCTTGCCTTGCCTGTACATCATATGGGTGTTATTTTGTGACCAAGAACAACCTGCTGAGGGCTCAACAGCAGAACCTAAATATCCCAATCCAAAATTCATTTAGTCTGTAGTAGTAGCATAATTCTGATTAAAATTTTGAAAATAATTGCTGGTTGGTCTATTAGGGGTACATGCATTGCTTCTCCAAGTAGTAGAAGCTGAAGGAGAGGTCCTTCTTGTAGAAGGAAAAGATTAGGCACATGGATTTAATCTTCTAGAAGTAAAACCCATACAAATAGGAGCAGCTCCTAGTGGATCAGGAGTAGCATAAGCTTGATAACCATGAGGCTTTTGATCCTAAAAATCACAATCTTTAATCAAATGAATTTACTACCACAAAAAACCATGTTTTAAAAGACCTTTTATTCAAATGACATTGCTTTAAACTGTTATTCTTATTACAAACCACTCTAGGAGAATCAACATTCCTAGATTTCAACAAACTAGAATTAAAAACAGTGGAAGTAGAAGCAGTAGCAACTCTCTCATCACTCATCCTAGCACTAGTAGTAGCAGTGTCATTTGTCTTGGGACTCAAAGTTCTTGACTCTTCACTTGAACCACATGATGCATAGTCACTTGCCTTGTCACTGAAAGTACAAGAGACAAAGTCATTTGTATTAGTAGAGCTTTTGGGAGACTCGTGCATCTGTGATCCATCCAATTTTGTATGCACGGATGTGGGCATAAATGTTCCTGTAAGAGGTGGAGGAACATCATGCATTGCTGCAGCTGGTTTAAACCTATTGTAACTAGGTTTTCCCTCCTCCTCTTTGTCAGGATCAAAAACACTTGAAAAGGATAAATAAAAAACATCATATGGACCAATATATTTGTCAAAACCTTATCCTCTCTTAGTTCTACCAGACATGCTACTATCAATCAGTTTGGAAAGATTCTTGGGTGCTTTTTGCCATTTATCAAATCTTAATAGTGTAGCATCCAATTTTTCTTGCATTTCTTGTTTGGCCTGGATACTCTCAGTGTTAAGTTTTTCAGTATACTTAAGCATGTTAGTGGTATTTTCTAAATCGATACTTAACACTCTAATCTTATCCGCATATTCAAGTTGAGTATTTTGTAGCCACTTCTTTTGTTGTTCTAAAGTTTTTAGATAACTCTTATAAGCTTGAACTTCTAAAAAATATTTATCATTTTGAGCATTTAGTTCATTGCATTGAATTAAGAGGTCTGAGTATTTATCATCACAACCAAGAGGGCAATTTTGTACCTGAGGAGAGATTCCCATGAGAGCAAATTCCTCTACTTCCTCTGCATCAGATATGTGACCAGTTTTCCAAAGGTATAGATCATTGTTGGTGATCCAGCACTCTATCTTCATGGCCCAGCTATCACACTCCTCCTTCTTCAGGAGTGGGAATTTTCTATTTGTATTGGAAAGAGTAGGAACGATTTGTTGTGTTTGTTGTGTTGTGATGGTGCTTGGTTGTCCTGTTTCAGTAGAACTAGAAGCAGCCATGATTAGACAAAATAGTTAGAGAAAAAAAATGGTTCTTCTTGTGCAGAGACTCCCCCAGGCTCTGATACCACTTGTTGGGTCCACTAGTTGTAGATCGTGCAGCCTTTTAAGGATGGTGAACGACTTTTGTAATCACAAGTCTATTCACAGAGAGACTCTTAATGAAATACAAAGTATAAGTACGGAATACAAATACTAAGATCAAGAAGAAACAGAATAACTAAATAACTTGATCCTTACTAAGGATTTCTACTATTGATATGAAATGAATACTGGTGAAAGGTGTGTCTAACCCTTCTGCCAATGGGTTCCTTTTATAGTACAAGGAAACCCTAAAACTACATTAAACATAAACGTGTAACTCCTGATATGCATATCCTTTCCTAAGATATCTCATGCATATCCTAACAAACTACTAAGAATAATATTGTTTGACTTTCTACTAGACCAGGAGCACATGTTGCTCCTACTACTACTAGGACCAGGAGGAACTACATACCTCCTAGTTCATCTATTACAAATATATATTACATAGGTCTTAACAATATGGTTTATAGAACTAGGTGGTAAAATGGTTCTACAACATTAGCTTGAAATCAATTATAAAGGATGTTAGCCTCAAAATATTGAGTCAAACAAGAATGCTCGGTCATATGTTTATTATGTATCGTAAATTAGAACGTTGTAATAGGTAGTAGATTAGTCGTGTTATACGGGCTTAACTTTAGGCTAAAGTTCATTCATAAGTAACTAAAGCCCAAAAGGAAAGCCCGGCCTGTTGGAAATACGTTTTACGTATTAAGAAGGATCGGTCACTTCAACGATAGTCCATGTAATATCTCGTAGTTTAGTTACTTATCTTTATTCAACAGACAAACCAAAGCCTAGCCTACAACATGTGTAGGCCGGCCCAAATGTAAGCCCAAGCCCATGTCAAGGGCTTGGGTATATAAACCCTCTCCTTTGATGGAGAGGGTGTGTGGTCTCATTTTTACACATAGTGAAAAAGTGTTTTTCTTTCACTTTCTCTCTCTAAGTGTGTGTGTTCTCACCATCTCTCTATCTCTTTCTCTCTCTAAAACATAAGCATAGATTTACATATCCTACAAATGGTATCAAGAGCCATGGGATGATTGTATTGTTCATGTGTTTGTGTTCTTGATTCATACGCCATTTTTGATCCATTTTCACACGTCCAATTTTTTTTTTTTGTGTTTTTGATGGTTTTTTCTTGATCCAAATCTTCTACATAGTTGTGGTAGGGATTTGGTATAGTTACTTTGGCTAAAAACACAAAATTTTTGGGTGTTTTGATCATTTTTTGGCTTAAAATCACGAATTGGTTGAGTTTTGTCCGAGAAAAGTGGGAATTATTCCGATCAGGTCATCGGAAAAGGGTTTATAGGTCATTCCGATCAGTGTAATCGGAATAGGGTTTAGGTATTCCGATTTGGTTTATTCCGATTAGGTACATTCTGATTTGGTATTCAGATTTGACATTCCGATCAAGGTATTCCGATTTGGTTTATTCCGATAAGACATTCCGATAAGGTATTACAATTTGGTATTCCGATCAAGGTATTCCGATTTGACTTGGAATTTTTGGTTTATTGAGAACATATTTTAGGGGATTTTAACATTGTTTCTCGACTTCAACTCACAACAACAAACACATTTACTTTCTTTCATTGATCGATCAACGTTTGTAAATCTTAACTTATTGAAATGGAGTACACATCTCTTACGGATAAGTCCATTCTCTCGGGTACGGATAATCGTCCACCAATGTTGGTGAAGACTATGTATGAGGAATGGGCTTCCCGAATGGAACTTTATATGTTGAACAAGGAGAATGGACATCTAATTTGGGCATCGGTGCTCAATGGACCATTAGATTATGGTACAGTGACGGAAGGTACGACTACTCGTCCTCGCACAACGGGTGAGTTGACTGGAGATATGAAGATTCAAGATAAATGTGATAAGTATGCTACAAACATCATTCTCCAAGCCCTTCCTCTAGATGTCTACAAAATCGTCAGCAAACATAAAGTTTCCAAAGAGTTATGGGATAGAATTCGGGTTCTAATGCAAGGCACCTCGTTAACTAAACAAGAACGAGAGTGTAAGCTTTATGATACTTTTGATAAGTTTGCCTATGTGCCAGGGGAGACTCTCAATGATTACTATCTGAGATTTACCCTATTGTTGAATGAGCTTAATATCTATGGCATGGCAATCCCTACCTTTCAGTTGAACACCAAGTATTTGAACACTCTTCCTCCAGAATGGAAAAAATACGTGACGGATGTTAAATTGGCTAAGGACTTGTATAACACCAATGTGGATCAACTTCAAGCTTTTCTTCAACAACACGAATGCCATGTGATCGAGGCTCGGTTGTCTACACCTCAAGTTCATGATCCACTTGCAATGTATGCTTCTCAACAAAACATGGCTTATACTTATCAACAACCATCATACTTGCAGCAGCCACCACCACACATCTATCAGCAACCACAACAACCATCTTATCAACCACCAATGATGCCACAGCAAGAATATCAACAAAGTGTTCATCAACAATCTTTTCAACAACAACCACCATATCAAACATCACCATCACAAGCCAACACTTCTCCATTGGGCTATACTCCTCAGCAAGGATATTTTCCAATAGAAGCACAACCAGCACAAGCTTTCTACTCTAATGAACTTCCACCAATACAAGCACCGGTCTTTACTCCAAATGATACGCCAGCTGATGTTCTAAACCATCTCACAGCCTATTTGTCAAAACTTGTTGCAACTAGAGGATTTCCACCAACAAACAATCAGCTCTGCACCTCTTCAAATCCTCGAAAACAAGCTACTGTTCAAGATGGTCAAGTAACAGTGCAACCTATTCAAGGAAGGCAAAATTCATATGGACCTCCTACAAGGACTGTGAACAATCAAGCTGTGAATTCTCAAGCTAATGGAAATGGGAGTCCCATTGGTCCTAAGAAGGTTGTGACGTGCTACAACTGCCGAGGACAAGGTCATATGGCTAAGGAATGCCCTCAGCCGAAAAGGAGGAGGGATGATGCATGGTTTCGTGAGAAGATGTATTTGGTTGATGCTCAATCTAAGGGGAAGATCTTGGATTCAGAGGAGTTAGCATTTCTTGCAGACCCAGGGGCAGTAGATACTGAAGGCATTGCAGTCGTTTCTACTTCTAATGCAGCTTATCAAGCAGATGATCTTGATGCTTATGATTCAGATTGTGATGACATTCACTCTGCCCAAGGTGCTCTTGTTGCTAATCTTTCTCACTACGGTTCTTATGTCATCAGTGAGGTACCAACCACATCTAATAATATTGATGATAACCAACATCAAGTTGGGCATGAAAATGACAACCTCGAACAGCATTCGGGAACTAGTAATTCAAATGATGTGGTACCCAATCCAACACATTTGAGTGAACCTCAACCAAATGCTACGACGGGTATGGAATCTTATGCTCAACATGATTTGGTCATGGTGCCTAAACATATTATTGATCAAATGCATATGGCCCTCAGACAATCCGTAGATACCAATTCCACCCTAACTGCTGAGCTTACGTTGCATAAAGAAAAGGTCAAAGCTTTTGAAATGGTCCCTCAAGCAGAGAAAATAACATGTTCTGAATTTGACCAATTTCGTTTTGAAAAGATTGAACACTTGAAAGAAATAGAATCATTAAAAGCTAATCTTTCCAATGAATTAAAAGAAAAGGAGTCGGTTGTCAATGATTTTCAGAAACTTAAAGTGGATTTCGAAAATCTCGAGTCTAAAAAGGTTGAATCAGAAATTAATGCCACCAAACTTCTTAAATTCAAAGAATAACAGCTTTTAAAACAATACGCTTCCACAGAAAAGGTTCATCTTTTAACTAAATCATTTAAAGAACTCGAACTTAAACGTCTTCAAGATTTACCACCTAATCCCGGTTATGCAAAACAAGCTCAGGAATATATTCCCGGTCTTTATGATATGACCATAATTGGCAAATCAAAAGAAGCATCGTTTGTTCGTAGTTCTGAGGAGTCACAGTCACTTGCGGATGAAACTAATTCTAAAATGCTTTCAAAATTCCATACTATTGATTATGATCAACATAACAAAGATCAATTTTCTAAAAAGACACGCATTCGCTTACAAAAGGAATTAGCAGAATTGACAGTTCTTGCGCCCCAAAGTTTGTCAAATGAAAACCTTCCTAGTACGTCTCCTACACTTGTCAAAAAGGATTTAACAAAGTTAATTCCACCGGTAAGCAAGGCGTCCGTTAACTTAAATGCGGTTCACCAACACTTAGCCGATTTTGACAAGGTCATTTTGGAACGTACGACGGCTTCGGCCATAACGGAAGGTGAATGGAACTTTGAGCACACTAGAGCTGCGTTCCGAAATGAAATTGTTCCGTTTGTAGACAATGTTAAGGCTTGTCTTAGTAATCTTGATCAAGATTTGCTTTTGGAAATAGAAGAAGTTGGACGTGTTTTCAATGAAATGAATGATGCTTATGAAAACAGTTTACTTGAAATAGAACGGGTTTCACGCCATAATGATCTGCTTCTGAATCAAGTGATGTCTCATGATATAGTTTCTGTCTGTGTGAATACAAGTGTTGATAATGATTCTATTGTGCATAATGTTGAATCTGTGGATAATGTGGTAGATAGTACTTGTCACGAATCTGACGCTGAATTTTTAAAGCTTCAAGATTCATATTCTTTACTTTCAAAATGTTTTGATGAGATTCAAACACATTGTATTTCGCTTGAATGCAAGCAACAATTTATTCAAGAAATCTTTGAAACGTCATTCGAAGGTGTTAATATCGATGATGCAAACTTTGAAAAGAACTTTCGATTGAATTTACAATCAAAACAGCGTCAGCCAAGTGACAAGGTTGCTCAATCGTTGCCGATAGACATAGAGAAATCTAAGGAGCTTAACTGTGTGAACGTGCTTGAGGCCGCTGAGAATCTTAAACTTGATCTAGATAATCGAGTTTCCAAGATTTTGTCCAAAGTTGATAACTTAAAACAGAAAAATACACGACTCTTCGATTCAGTAAAGCCCGCATGTGCTAATACCACTGCACAGAATCAATCGTTGATTGAACAATTGAATCGAAAGTCGGTGGAAATATCTGATTTGAGGGAACAAATTTGTGATAAAAATCTGGTCTTGGCTGAGTTAAAGGAAACACTTCGTACTCTAAAAGGTAAGAATGTTGTGGATAACGCAACCACTATCTCAGCATCGTCCTCTAGTGCAATCAAAAGAACCCTTATAGCCGTCACACCACTTAACAAGGGCCCTAGGACTAAACCATCTCAAACTTTAGTCACTAAAGATAAGGCGGAATCAAAACCAGCTTCTAATATTCCTGTGTTGCCTTCTACAGGAGTAAGCACCACTACTAAGGCTCAAAGATCTAAGCTTAAAAGAAACAAAAAGAATGATAGGATCTTGCCCCCATCTAGTAGTCAAGTGAAGAAGAAAGTAGAAGCCCATCCTAGGAATGTTATTTCTGTTTTGAATAAAAAGAATCATGTAGCTAAACCTAAAGGCTCTGTGGTTGTGCAGCGTTCTAAGCCTACTGTGAAATCTAATTTGAAATGTTGGAATTGCAATGAATGTATGTTTTCTAGTCGTCATGATTCTTGCCTTATTAACCATGTGAATGAGATGTATGCCCAGAAAAATGGATTAGAATGGAAACCGACTGGGAAAGTGTTAACCCAAGTTGGTTGGATGTGGCGCCCCACTGGTAGAACTTTCACTATAGTAGGAAATACGTGCCCTTTAACTAGGATCACTCCCACTGAAGTGAAGAAAGCGTGCCCTTTAACTAGGAGTACCAAGGCTACCAAAACAAAAGCGTGTCCTTTAACTAGGAACACTGACACTACTGTAGGAAACAAGTGCCCTTTAAATAGGTCTACTCCCACTGTAGTGCCCGCGGATATTCCAAAACCTAAGAAAGTTGGAACTGTAAAACCTGTTAGTGCTAAAACTCACATTAGAAAACGCAGGAAATCTAAGGGTCACAAACATGTTAGCAATTCTGATAATTCTATATCTGTATCTGCTAACACTCAGGAATCAATAGTTTCCAATGCATTGTCTACTGTTGTTATTGAAAACAGGTGGTCCAAATTGTTCTCTGGTATTTGGACTCTGGTTGCTCCAAACATATGACCGGAGATCGCTCTCAGCTCAGAAATTTCGTCAGCAAGTTTCTTGGTACGGTTAGATTTGGGAATGATCATATTGCAAAGATAATGGGTTATGGTGAATATCATATTGGGAATGTTATTATTTCAAGAGTGTATTACGTGGAAGGTCTTGGTCACAACTTATTTTCTGTGGGACAATTTTGTGATGCAAACCTAGAAGTTGCTTTTCGAGAGCATACCTGCTTCATTCGTAATTTGGAAGGGGTTGATTTATTGAAAGGTACTCGAGGGAATAATTTGTATACTTTGTCTCTATAAGACATGATGGCCGCTTCTCCCGTATGTCTTCTCTCCAAAGCATCAAAGACTAAGTCATGGTTATGGCATCGACGGTTATCTCATCTTAACTTTGACGGTATTAATCACTTGGCGAAAAATGAACTTGTTCGTGGTCTTCCTAAACTATCATTTCACAAGGATCATTTGTGTTCCGCGTGTACAATGGGGAAAAGCACTAAGAAGTCATACAAACCCAAGACTGAAGACACCAACCAAGAGAAACTTTATCTGTTGCATATGGATCTTTGTGGGCCAATGCGTGTTGAAAGTCTTAGTGGCAAAAAGTACATCCTCGTCATTGTCGATGATTACTCTCGGTTTACATGGGTGAAATTTCTTAAAGCGAAAAATGAGGCACCTAAATTCATCATCGGATTTCTCAAGATGATTCAAGTGCGTCTCAACACTACTGTCCGACGCATTCGTACAGATAATGGAACCGAATTTGTGAATCAAATCTTGCGTGATTATTATGAAGAAGTTGGCATCTCTCATGAAACATCCGTTGCACGCACTCCACAACAAAACGGTGTCGTTGAAAGGCGAAATCGCACACTTATGGAAGCTGCTCGAACGATGTTAATTTACGCAAAGGCTCCATTGTTTTTATGGGCAGAAGCAATATCTACAGCAGTGTACACCCAAAACCGGTCACTAATTCGTAAACGCCATGGTAAAACACCTTATGAGCTTCTCCATGGAAAAGTACCAGATTTATCATATCTTCATGTATTTGGTTCTCTTTGCTATCCAAATAATGATGGTGACAATTTGGGAAAACTTCAACCAAAGGCTGATATTGGTATTATCATTGGTTACGCACCCGCAAAGAAGGCATACCGAATCTACAACCGTAACTCTCGCAAGATCCTCGAAACTATGAATGTTGATTTTGATGAGCTGACAACAATGGCTTCTGAGCAAAGCAGCTCTAAACCCGCACTTCATGAAATGGGACCCAGTAACATTAGCTCTGGTCTTGTCCCAAACAACCCTACTTCATCATCATTTACACCACCTACTAGGAAGGAATGGGATACGTTGTTTCAACCGTTCTTTGATGAATTCTTTACTCCTCCAACTATTGTTGCTCTAGAACCTAAGGTAATAGCTCTGGTAACCGAAGTTGTCGCTCCAGCAACCGAAGCACAATCAGATACATTTGCACCTACAATTGGTCAAGATATACCATCCACAAGTAATTCTCAACCAACACATGTAACAACTACCCACGTCATGCCTATTGATGATGAAGAGGATGATGATGATCACGATTTGGAATTCGCTCAAATGCGTGAACTTCCATTCTTTGGTGTACCAATTCCCGACCCTAATCAAGTCGGGTCGTCCACCTCAGAGGAAGCTCCAACTACAGTTTACTCCAATCCACGGATTCGTGAACATGACAGCAAGTGGACAAAGGATCATCCTATAGATTCTGTTATTGGTGACCCCAATCGTCCAGTATCCACACGAAGTCAGTTACAAGAAAATGCAATGTTTTGTCACTTTGATGCTTTTCTCACTGAAGTTGAACCTAAGACATGGCAAGAAGCTTTTACTCAATTCTGCTGGATAGAAGCAATGCAAGAAGAACTCAATGAATTTATACGTCTTGATGTATGGGAACTTGTCCCATGCCCGGATCAAGTGCAGTTACTCACTTTGAAATGGGTTTACAAGGTGAAACTTGATGAGTTAGGCGGAATATTGAAGAACAAAGCTAGACTAGTAGCTCGTGGATACAAGCAATTATTGGGCGTCGACTTTATGGAATCCTTTGCACCTGTTGCCTGTTTGGAAGCTATTAGACTATTCCTCGCTTATGCAGCCCACATGAATATGATCGTCTATCAGATATATGTGAAGACGGCATTTCTGAATGGTGAAATCAAGGAAGAAGTCTATGTTCAACAGCCGGATGGTTTTGTGAATCCTAATTATCCTAATCATGTGTACAAGCTTAAGAAGGCTCTCTATGGGTTGAAGCAAGCTCCACGCGCATGGTATGATCTACTATCACAATTCCTCATTTCACAAGGCTTCGCTAAAGGCAAGGTGGATCCCACGCTGTTCATTCAGAAACGAGGTATATATATGATTATGGTATAAATATATGTTGATGATATTATATTTGCAGCCTCGACCCAAACCTTATCCGACGAGTTTGGGACACTCATGTCTTCCAAGTTTAAGATGTCAATGATGGGCAAGGTATCATTCTTCTTAGGTCTTCAGATATCTCAGAGTCCCAGAGGCATCTTTATCAATCAATCGAAGTATGCCCTTGAATCGCTTAAGAAATATAAGATGGAATCTTGCGACCCCGTGGACACTCCAATGGTGGAAAAATCTAAGCTTGATGCAGATCCACATGGAGTTTCCGTTGATTCGACACTTTATCGTGGAATGATAGGTACTCTTCTGTACATCACAGCCAGTAGACCTGATCTTCAGTTTGCTATATGTATGTGTGCCAGGTATCAAACTAGGCCTACTGAGTTACACTTAGCTACTGTTAAAAGGATCTTTCGATATCTTAAAGGAACCATTAATCGGGGACTTTGGTATTCGAAGGACTCTACTATTGCACTAATGGCATATGCAGATGCGGATCACGCGGGTTGTCAAGATACAAGGCGTAGCACGAGTGGAACTTTGCAACTACTAGGAGATCGACTAATCAGTTGGGCATCGAAAAGGCAGAAAAGCGCTGCAATTTCAAGTACGGAAGCAGAATACATAGCTATGTCCGGTTGCTGTGCTCAAATTCTTTGGATGAGATCGCAATTAACCGACTATGGTCTAGGTTTCAACAAGATTCCGATGTACTGCGACAACAAAAGTGCAATTGCCTTATGCTGCAACAATGTTCAATTCTCCCGGTCAAAGCATATTGACATTCGCTACTATTTCATCAAGGAGAAAGTGGAAAATGGCGTAATAGAGCTTTACTTTGTCCGATCTGAGTATCAATTGGCGGATATTTTCACGAAGGCTTTAGATCGCGCTCGAATTGAATTTTTTGCCGACAAGCTAGGAATGAGAACCTTCTCGCCTGAGACTCTAAAGGAACTAGCAGATGAAGCGAAAGAATAGTCTTGGTAAAACTATTCTCCGTATCCGTGGTGATCATTTGTATATATTGTTTATATCTTTATCCACAAAAGCAAAATACAAAAATATAAAACCATATAAAAACCATAAAAATTGAAAAATATAGAAAAATCCAAAAATATTTTGACTTTTTTTTCAAAGGCATGTCTTTTGGTACGATAATATTTACGGCCTTAGAAATGTTGATTAATATCGACACGGCGCCATAAATAGAGTTCGTACAAAAGTTGTAAATATTTCATAAAACATGCCTAAATGGCTTGTAGTTATTTCTGACTATAACCCGGTTTTCACATTAAAGTCAAGTATTTCTTATGAAAGCTTTGGCTCACAACGGGAAATAAGTTTCTCGGGCAAGGTTTACTTTAAAACCTTGTAAGGGATCAAGTTTACTTTATAACTTGGTCTAACACAAATATAAGTACGTTTCAGTGAATTTATTTGTTAAAACAAGAGAAGTCTTGTTTTTATGAAGCTATCATCTCTACAACCATGCTATCTATAATTGGTATCTACATACTCGACGATGCGACTACTCAACCGACGACTACAGCTCTTTCGATAGAACACGGGTCAACAATTCAGGGGGAGCAATTGTCAAGCATTCAGAATCTTCGATGCCGAACGTGCCAAGTTGACAAGTTGGTGTCAAGACAACAATACCAATCGTACATGTGGTGTCAAGAGATGACTTCAGACATGACGAGGCGACCAACATATGTTGACAAGAACCATTTGATCTTATCATATGATGTTCTCATCTATCAGGTCCAACCTTGTCAATTCTTTTCTAATATGGTGAATATGTGATCTTGTTACAAATCGATATCATATCTCATTTGATATCATGAAGATAAAACAGACTTGCATTTTTCATCCCAAAACCTTTGTTAAAACTTCATTAAATCAATTGATATTAAAAACATCGATTGGGTTAATATTTTTAATATGGGGGAGAAAATGTGATTTAATATGGGATATTATCACAAATGGTTTGACTTAATGTGCTGGCTCATCCCGACATGTGCGAAATGTTTTCGAATATCGTGGCATATGTTAAGGGGGAGCAAAATGGATTTGCTATAGCAAAATGGATTTTCATGGTGACATATACTTACCCAAAACCCATTTATTTCATGACGATGAAGATTGTGGTGACATAAGGATGGTAGGATAGGTTAAGTCCAATGATTCTTCTAGAACCGGAGGAATCTTCCCAAGGACATTCCATAGCTAGAAATAGAAGTCCTTAGGAAAGATGGAGAAAGATTGTAAACGTAGCTGAATGTCGACCAAGTACTTAAGTTAGAACTGGAACAATCACAACAAGGTGCTAGTTATGACGTATTGGTAAGCATTGAAGGGGTTGAAGAATGAAAAAGAATTGTAAAGATAAAGGGTGTAAAGAAAGAAGCCCTCCTTACAACTTTAGGCAGAAATCGGGTCAATACATATGCTATTGAGATCATTTTTAATGATGCTTGATATTGAAGATAAGACATCATGGACCCAGTGATGCAATGCACAACCCATCCCAGCTAACTCAGATATCTCTTAAAAGATATTTGTTTTAATCACACGAAGACAACACGTTATCTATCGATTTATTCACTCCGAATAAATTGGTATTGAAATGGTGGCACTCCTCTCCAGCCTCCGATCACTAAAATCCAAAATGCACGATCGAGTCTAGAGCCATTTGAGATCATCAAATATCTCATTAGGACACACTTTCATATTTCCTTGCTTCTTCACACACTGTGAAAAGTAAGAAAGATTTTAAGAGTCCTACGCAAAATCTTCATGATCTTGCCTGAACATCCGAGTAATACGAAAGTATTTACAATGAAGATGGAAATCCTTCTTGAGCGAATATCAAAAAGCTCATGGTAGGTGACTTGTGCGATTCTTTATGAATCAAACTTGTGATAACTGGAAAGCAACAGCTGTTTAATTCTTAACTGAATTTAAACACGTTCCAGGCCTCTACGCAATATCTTAGTGATCTTGCCAGAACACTCAGAGTGATACCTTAGTGTTCACAGTGATGAGTGGAAATCCTTCTAGTGTTAACCTCAAACAGCACTTGGTAGGTAACTTGCAAGATTCTATACGAATCAAGCTCGTGACAACTGGAAAGCAACGATGGTGCGGTTCTTAATTGAATTTCACTTGTTCCAGGAACATGAATTGACGGCTTCAAATCATGCGGATATTATTATCCAAATGATTCACTCTTTACGTTCGCAGTCAGCTTTGGACGGTCGAATAAAGAGAACGGGTTTACCCGCGAAATCCTGTCAGGAAGTTACTTAATTGAAACTATCCGTCACGGGTACGATATCTAATATCGTCCAACGGTTTTCATCGACCGGAGGTAAAATGCTACCGATTTAGAATGAAATGTTCAAAGCTATTTCGTTCGTGTCTACTTATGTTGCGGCATTTGAAGACGGTGGCGTTGCGGAATCCAAGAAGAAGTCGTCCCCTCATGCTTATACTTTATGCACTTAATATCTCATTTAATTCAAGAAAGCCTAAAAGTTAAGTCTTCCGCTGTATCGAACTCTGAAGCTTTCAAGAATTACGAAGGTATAAGTATGTGGGACATGGTGTCACGAAGAGGCGAAGATCACAAGTGATGGATGTACGAGATCAAGGCAAGAGATTAATGCTCAAGATTGATATCAAAGATCACATCAGCATGTTCACCAAAAAAAGAAAAGGAAAAGAAAGACGAAGACTACGAGCTCAAGACAAGCATAGTATGCTAGGTTTATTTCATTATTGTAACTCGGGTAACGCCCTTGTTTGGAGTGACCTCCCTTAGGGGGAGATTGTTGGAAATACGTTTTACGTATTAAGAAGGATCGGTCACTCCAACGATAGTCCATGTAATAGCTCGTAGTTTAGTTACTTATCTTTATTCAACAAACAAACCAAAGCCTTGCCTACAACATGTGTAGGCCGGCCCAAATGTAAGCCCAAGCCCATGTCAAGGGCTTGGGTATATAAACCCTCTCCTTTGATGGAGAGGGTGTGTGGTCTTATTTTTACACACAGTGAAAAAGTGTTTTTCTTTCACTTTCTCTCTCTAAGTGTGTGTGTTCTCACCATCTCTCTATCTCTTTCTCTCTCTAAAACATAAGCATAGATTTACATATCCTACAAGCCCGCATGTGGGTGGACTATATATACCCTTCCTCGCATGTTAAGAAGGGTGTTGGTCACTTTCATTTTCTCTCACTAATCTAATCCTCCAAAAGTTCCAACCATTTTCTCTCTACTTTCTCTCTCTAGATTTCATCTATTTTCTACCTTTCTTTCTTGTTTAATCATCACAAATTAATGGGACAACAAAGGATCATACCATAGCATCATTACTAATCATAGTCACATGCCCATATAGTCACAAATAGCTTAGCCTAACATAGTAATCAAAGTAACAAATGGAAAAGAGTAAGAGAACATCATACTTAGATTGATTGAATGAACGAGTACACAAGTGTCACGATTGTATCGTTTCTCCAAGAATCAAAGAGTGGAATACTCTCGTTACAAGTATTTCCCAAAAGTGGATAATACTGAAATATCACTAAGAAATCTATGAATACTCGGATTTATAGAGTAGTAGTTGAGAGATGTGTTGTTTGTAAAATGCGTAGAAGTGCTCCTATTTATAGTGTTGGCTAAGACAAAATGTGCGCCGCACTTATCCGAAAGTGTCGCGTACTTTGGATGTGGGAATGTACGCCGCACTTCTGACAATGTGTGCCGCACTTTTGTACGTTCCATATTCTTCTTTCAATAGTTTGGCATATTTGCACAATAAGGACCCTCCTTTGTATTTTCTTCACTTTGCTTCTCCATACTTTATACCTGCATATAAAATGTTGGGTTTACTTCTTGAAGGATCTTTGAAACTTTGATCACGATACAACGACTGTGCGGAAACCAATCTTTATATATAAGAAGAACAATAGAAATAACCAAACGTTCAAGCCTCAATATATTAATACGATCACTCTAAATAGTGATAGGGTTTACAACCTTGAAGCTATAACAAACAATGAGAGAAATATGTAAAGAATATGTGTGTGTAGAAGTGTGTTTATCTCTACACCCTAGGAACTCCTTTTATAGTGCAAGGGGTCCTATGTGGTTACAATATAATTAATACTTGCCTAAGTATTATACATTAATATCATTTAATAGTTTCCTAAACAAACTTGTAACCTTCTCATCATAATCAATATATTTAATACTTTCCATATGAATAGGAAGATTAAATATTTGATCTTATCTTCTACAATCTTCCTTGATCATATCTTCTATAATCTTCTTTCAACTTTATAATACGACTAGGAGGAACAAAGTACTCCAGTAGGAACTGCTATATGACCATGAGTAACTTCTAAATACTTTATTCCTAACAATCCTCCCCTAAACTTGAATTTAACCTGGTTGAGTTCAAGTTTCCAAGTAGATGTGCCACCAATAAGCATGAGGATTGGAATATGAACCACATCAGCAATAATCTCACTTGATAACACTAGAAGAAACACAAAAGTAGCTGCTGATACACTAACTGCTGAACTACTTTAAAGCTTGAAAACATCTGCACATGTTGAATCTTGACAGCAACACGAGCAGATTTGATGAGCCTTTACCAAGTAGCTACTCACTCTTGGGCTAGCCAGCCTTTTGGTGGAATCATGACATCACCCTGGGAGACTAGTACCCAGTCCAACTCTTGGAACGTGAATCATCGGTGAGTTGGAGTACCCTGATGATTTTAGGCAAACCATCATAGCCTTCAACGAATTTGATTAAAGTATTTACCATAAGTCGTACCCCCTGGACTAGCTAACTCTTAGCAATGAAGTATCGGTGAGTTGAAAACCTTATAGCTTTGAGCAAGCTATTACAGCTATCAATGGATTTGAGAAAAGTCTTTACTAAGAGCCGTAACCCCTTGGACTAGCCACTTTTCAGTCTAGGACCAAGGCAAGTGAAAACCATCTAATTTTGGGTAAACTGGCAACCATCAATGGATTTGATAATCACACTAGAGCCGTACCCTCATGGTGAATCAACTCTTTCTTGTTTGTTAAACATGGTGAGCTGAGCATCATTTGTTGTGTGAGGGAAGCCAACACCTAAGTACCAAACAGAAACAGCCCAAAAAGTGAAATATATACAAAGGTATTTTGATTCGAAAGTTTCTACTTTTTTTTTATTTTTTTATTTTCTTTAATGTTTTTTTAATAACCACTCAAAGACTATAAGTCAACCAACAGGAACGTAGAATGCAACAGGAAGAACAATGGTCCACCAGAAGCAGGATGAGTGCAACCAGGAAGAACCATTGGTCGACTAGGAGCAACTTAGTTATACTAGGAGGAACCATATCCACCAGCACCAATGTCAATCTGCAAAATTGATTAGACAGAATAACACAAGAATATACATAGTTATACATACAACAAGCCTCCCCTTAGGCTAAAACCTCCCCTCAAACGGAGCAAAGTATTCACCATCAAGGAATTTTTTTTTTTTTTTTGTTAAGACTTCTCTTTTCCTGCAAAAAGTTAGTTCACACAAATATAGAAAATACAAAAAATAGTAATTTATAATCACACTTGCTGAAATAAACACAAACCAAGCAAAGATTAGTGTTTATGGAAGTCCCAAGCTAAGACAGACTTGAATCTTCCAAAAACATCAACATAGTCATATCTTGTTAAGGTTTTTGATGCACTATTTGATTTGGAGACATGTTGTAAACCATCTTGTTTAGGTGTCCAAACCCACTGGGCTAAGGCCTTAACAATATTAACCTTTGTTTTTGACCCAACACTCTCAACCCTTCTACCTTTGACATTGTTAAAACATCTTGGTTGTGGAATTATGTTATTTTTAGGATTGGGGTGAAAAACTCTACCAAAGTTCTTGTGATTCACCCGTCTTGAGTTATTCCATACCGGTTTAACTTGTTGTTAATCATTAATCTTTCTCTTGTATTTACAAGCATAGCGCAAGTGATCAAAACTACCACATACATAGCAAGCCTTATTTTTTAACTCAAAGTTATCACCTAATTTCTGAGTCATCATGCCATTCCAACCTCTTTGATTACCTCTATGACTCTTATTATTTTTCCTAGGGTTATTTACATTTCTATTACTTTCATTATTAGCACAAACAGAATGAGGATAGAACTTAGGTGATTCAACACTTAAGGTAGAATTACATGAGGCATATTTGCTAGTCATGGGTTCAACTATAACAGGTTCAGGCACAGACTCAAGTGTTTCAACACTACAGTCGGACTCACAAGATTCAAGGTCACTAGTCTTAGGTTCTAAAGACTTGTCACTAGAGTTACAAGAGACACGGTCATTAGACACAGAATTAGTTTCAGTTGAGCCAGTGGACCTTGTACCATACGTCATTTGTGATTCACCAAGTCAAAGTGGTCTAAGATAGGCATGAATGTCCCTGTGAGAGGTGGAGGAACAGCATGCATCTCTGCAGTTGGTTTATGCCTATTGAAAATAGGCCTACCTTCCACATCTTCAGGGGTAGTGTCAAACACACTAGACAAAGAGGAGTCAAAAACATCATTTGGCCAAATATAGTTTTTAAACCCTAAACCAATTTTAGTCCTACCAGACATGGAGCTATCTACTAATTTGATTAGGTTTTTGGAAGAACTTGTCCATTTATCAAACCTAGCCAAAGCATTATCTAGTTTAGTCTATAGCTCCTGCTTCTCTTTATTTACCTTAGTATTAAGCTTTTCAGAATATTTCATTAGATTAGACGTGTTCTCTAAGTCTATACTTAACACTCTAATCTTTTCTTCATACTCTAATTAGGTTTTTTGAAACCACTTTTTCTGTTGTTCCAAGGTTTTAAGAGAACTTTTATATGCTTGAACTTCTAGATAATATTTATCATTTTTAGCATTCAGATCAGCATATTGTTTTTGAAGTTCTAAATATTTATGTACATATGTTTCAGAATAACTAATTACCAAGTCATAGTTGTTATAAGCATGCATATTATTCTTTAATTTAGCATTATATTCTCTAACTTCATATTCATTCATAAGAATTACCTCATTGTCTGGGATTAAAGTTCTGTACGCCATGTCATCTTCGGCAACACGAATGTATGAATCTTGTTCTTCTCAATCAAAGCTTCTCTCTGATACCACTTGTTGGGTTTACTTCTTAAAGGATCTTTGAAACCTTGATCACGATACAAAGACTGTGCGGAAACCAATCTTTATATATAAGAAGAACAATAGAAATAACCAAACGTTCAAGCCTCAATATATTAATACGATCACTCTAAATAGTGATAGGGTTTACAACCTTCAAGCTATAACAAACAATGAGAGAAATATGTAGAGAATATGTGTGTGTAGAAGTGTGTTTATCTCTACACCCTAGGACCTCCTTTTATAGTACAAGGGGTCCTAGGTGGTTACAATATAATCAATACTTGCCTAAGTATTATACATTAATATCCTTTAATTGTTTCCTAAACAAACTTGTAACCTTCTCATCATAATCAATATATTTAATACTTTCCATATGAATAGGAAGATTAAATATTTGATCTTATCTTCTACAATCTTCCTTAATCATATCTTTTATAATCTTCTTTCAAATTTATAATACGACCAGGAGGAACAAAATACTCCAGTAGGAACTGCTATATGACCATGAGTAACTTCTAAATACTTTATTCCTAACATAAAACGCAATATATTGAGTACCGAAAGCTCTTATTTATGATACAAAGTGGCATTATAATAACGGGTTGAATATGTATATTTTGGTCGTTATCAAATTCCTCCACACTTAGCTATTGCTTGCCCTCAAGCAATCAAAGAGAGAAAACAAATTAGATTTTAAAAATGCTTTGAAGTGTTATAAAGTATGATAGGAAAATGATTAAATTTTTATAAGTAGCAAAAGCAAATGACAAATAACTTCAGCACCTCATATGAATAGTGTTTAGATTTTAAGTTCACACAAATGTCACTCACAAAGGGTAAATGTAAGATAAGACTCAAATAGCACAGACATAAAATAGATGGCTACCCTAAGTTTGTACATGACACATAAACATAACTGTTGCGGCGTGAGCACCAGATAAATTTTCAAAGAGACAAAACGTGATAATGATGAGGGTGTAGGAACAAAATATTCCTTGTCAAAGTCGTAAAACAAACTTGAATACTTTTTTTTTCTTTTTTTTTCTTTTTTATAAGAGAATATCATATATACTTTCTTCGACTTGACAAATTGATAGGCATAAACATAAGGATAATAACACAAGGGATAATATAGAACATAGGTACAAGTGAAACATATTTTAGCAAACCAGTGTAGCTTAACTAAAAATGATAAAATGGTGATTTATTTTGCCTCTTCTCGAAAATATCTATAAATTAACCTCACTGTGGTTTAGTAAATGATTCTCAAGCACAAATTCTGAAGCATACTAGATTATCGGCTTTAACACAAAATAGAGAAATGTAAAGCCAGGTTTCCTCACATATTTGGTGGATGGTTTTTGTGCTTAGTTATAGTGTCAATCAGTGAGATTTTTGCTTTGCTATAACTTTATTTATTTTAAAATATATCAATTTTTATTTATTTTCAAAAAGATTTTTCATGTGGAGTAATTTTTTATTGTTTTTCCTATTTGTCCCTCCTCCACACTTAAGGTGAACATCGTCCTCGATGTGATAACTAATAAACTAAAAATTGGAAAAATTGCAAAGAGAAACGATAACTTCTCGGGGCTAAGTAGAAAATTGCGGGACTTCAACAAATAAATCCAGCTTAGAGCTCCAAATTTGCTATTTTCCTGCATGCTATAAAACAAAACAAAACACATGCAATATGTACACGGACGGTTTTATTTACTTACAGGTCCTCCTCTACACTTAAGGTAAAAAGCGTGGGGTAAAATACGGTTTGCCTTCCGAATAGCGCTAAGTTTAGAGTCTTCAGCCAGACTCGGCTACTCAGTTTTACTTCAAAAAGAAGGGGATTTCTTCTTCATCGAATTCATTACAGTTTTCTTCTTCGTGGTACAGCTTGAGTGTATGTACATTGACAATAAAAGTGGTATTGTCTGTAACACCCCACTTTGGTAAATGGACTGTTACGGGCGTAAGTATGGCGTGTCCTCAAAGCATACAAGGTAATATGTACTAAAACATACATGACCATACGGAAGACCGGAATCAAACATCGGTTCCCAAACATAAGCCCAAAACATAAATAAGTAAATGAACTAGGAGAACAAGACAAGAGTCCAAACAAGCATAATTATGAAGGCAAAAAGGAGATGAAGTCTAAGGCGGCTTCCATCCTATGCACGTCCTCCATAAGCTCAAGTCTGTCCTTGGGTACCTGCCGTTTTGGGACATGGAAAGGAAAGTAATGGTTTAGCAATACGCTCAGTGAACGGATATATGACATAGTATGAATGGCTGAAACATAAATAAGACTGAAGGCAGCGGAAAAGTATAAGTCCTAGATAACCTGGAACGTGTTCATAAAACTGGTTTTATAGTTTGAAAAGACTTATGTTTTTATCATAAAACTGTATTAATTAGCCAATAGCCTATATAGGTCATGAGGTTCCACCATTCATGAATACTTGGAGGGGAGACCTCGTCATGCAATTAGAGGGGTTGCCTCTAATTAAATAGTCTGGGTAGGAGGGATCAGCTCCTAGTGAAGGATGCAAGGCCCACATCGCAATCACTCTGATAATACTAGTAAACATGTAACTCGGATGCACCCATACGCCCCACATGATAATATAATATAATGGCCAAAGCTAAAAAGGGATGCCACGAGCAATCACTTCGCCGTGGGTAAGTCATAACACTGGTGCCTCCAGTGTTATGGTTATGGTACCTCCATAACTAGGTGACACTGGTCATGCATGTATATGGCTTAGGATCTTATTCTAACATAAGTATCAAACATATAAAACATATACTGGGAAAACAGTTGGCTGTAAACAGGGAATCCTAATAAGGAAATAATATCCATACTGAAAGGAGGGGAAATCCGTACCTTATGTCCAGTGAACTGAAAAGACGAACGAATGGAAGTCCTACTCCGATCTCACTAATGCTACATAAATAGGGTACATGTATAAGTATTCTGTTTAGTGAGTACTTAACTAATTTTATATCGTGTCTTAGCTTGTTTTATATGTTCATGTCTTGTTTTACTGATTTAAGGTTATGATGTGTTTATCATGTATTCTATGTATTCTGATTAAGTATTACTTGTATTTCTTGTATTATTATACTTGTTGTGTAATAATAAGTAACTTTCTAAAAATAGCAGGTTTCGTAAAATAGAAAGTTTCCAAAAATAGAAAGTTTCCAAAAATAGATTAACTTCTTATAATAGATCAGTTTCTAAAAATAGAAAGTTTCCAAAAATAGCAAGTTTCCTGAATTAGAAAGTTTCCATATTTAGAATCAAGCTGAATTAATAAGCCAATAATATAAGCTTAAGTTTACTGGTTAAATAACATAAGTCATGTGATTATTTATATAGTTTATTAATAATAACATGTTAATTAAATAAACTATAGGTAATATGATTTAATCAAATATAAGCATGATTTAATTAAATTATGGTGTATAAAATACTTAGGTTAAGACATGTATTAATACTTTATTAACTATAACCTAAGTCATGATTATTAATTAATTATATTCCATGTCTAAAAATTAAATAAGACTATAGTCTAAATTAAATAAATAAATGCTTAGGTTAAAACATGTATTATTTAATAAATAATAAACAACCTAAGTCCATAATTTAATTAAATTAATTATAAGTCATGTTTAATTAATTTAATATCTTGTTAAAATAAATACTTATAAAAATAATATACTTGTACAATTTTAGTCATGAACCGGACCCATGAATTTAATTTAGACATGTCGTGAACCGGACCTGGAACCCCATGAATCGGACCAAACTAAACACCCCTTTAACAGTGGCAAACCGGCTCGGCCGGTTGCCGCTGTTCTTGTTAAACTGCCACCGGCCTAAGCTGGTGCTTCCCGTTCTCTCGGCTAGCCGCTGACCAACAGTAGGTTCCCACCGGCTGTGTGCTGGTGGTTACCCCTGCTGCGTCGCGTCCCCCCTGCTTGACCCATACCGCCACCGGCTATGTGCCGATGGTGGTGGCTTCCTGCTGCCGAGCCCCAACCGAACCATAAGGACACCCCGACTTGCGTCGGGGTTCCTTGTCCCTTGCTACCAACCGAAACCAACCCCATCGAGATCATAGATCTCGGTTGGTGGTGCGAACCAAGACACACCGAGAGCCATGGGGCTCTCGGTTGGGTGTCGGCCGATCAAAACAACCCACAAACAACCTTTAATTTTACCCCCCCCCATGATTTTTTAGCATGTTTTAATTCTTATTTTTTAATCCATGTTCATGTGTTCATAATTAATTAAAAGAATAAAAAGAAAAGATTTTAAGGATTACCGAATGCGTGTAATGATTGGAGAACAATAACACAAACACGATCCTTGGATTTAATTAACCAAAACTCAAACAAACACCTCCTTGGTGTTTGTTATATCCGGCGACCAAAGAGAGACAAAAGAAAGAGCTAGGTTTTTTGATTTTCTTGAAAACTTTGTTAAATGGAAAGGTGTTTTCTCCTTTTGGTTATTTTACAAAAAATCCAGTGGGCTTGGCCCCTTTTGTCTCCTTTGTGCCGCGGCTTGTAAGGCCCACAAGGGAAAACCCGAAGTTTTCCCGTGTTTTAATTTACGTGTTTGTACGATCGTGTTTTGGTGTTTAAATGTTCGTGTTATATTTAAATACTTGTATGTAACGCTATTAATCGTATTTTATTAATTAAGTACGTAATTACGTGTTCGTGATTTTTACGTTCCTGATTTCATGTTCGTGATTATAATTATTATTGTTAATAATTATCGTGTACTATCACGTACTTAATACTTATCGTGTAATAATACATACATAACTTCTGAAATTACTAACCGTGACACATGTTCATGCTATAACAGGAAAGTTTTTAATTGTACGGACGTTTACTAAGTGTACTGTTCATGGTAAAAGCATGCGGGTTTTACAACTCTTCCCCCCTAAAAAGAATAATTTGTCCCCGAATTATAGATAAAATAGACTGAAAGAACATGAACGTGACATGACTGACAAGGATATGGAACGCGACGTGCCTGAAAAGAACATAACTGAATTATGGAATGATGAGAGGATAAAATCCGGATGGACTCGTCCATTTCCATGTGGCTTCCCTCTCAGAACGGTTCATGGTTATCAACGTAAGATAGATCCCCTGAATTTGATCGAAGGGATAAGAATTAACGTGCAAGGGTAAATGAAACGTTACGATGCAAAATAGCCTAGACGAACTGATAATAGTAACGTCTTAGCAATGATGCGCGAGACATACTGAAACGTAGTATGTGAACAATTGTGAACGTGATACGTGAACAATTGTGAACGTGATACGTGGAGATATGGTAAGTGTAATATAAGAAACATATGGTGGACAATGATACGTGCAGCATATCGTCAACGTGATATGAGAACGTGGAATGAACATGACATGTGAAACATATCGTAAACGTGAGATAACTGAGGAGGTAATGCCAGCGATATAAGGTGATGGAAAGTGTATTAGACTTAATTCTGGTCTCTCAAGCTTCTACAAAACTTCTAGAACAAACATCAAACGTAAATCCTAGGCTAGGATATGATTATGAACGTGATAGTGTCATGAACGTGAGCGCGAAAGCAGTCGTAAATTTTTTTTAGAACAAAGACGTTAACGTAAATAAGGAGCACAAATGTGAACCTTCGTCTGGCCCGACAGCTGAGGAATTACCAAGTGATCGGATGAGCCTTGGTTGGAACATGTCCGATTGTGACAATCCGTGAATTTCAGGTCGATATTTAAATCTCGACTATTAAGTATTATATGATTACTTTTAACGAGAATTTTGAATTATCGGCTAACCGAGAAGGTTATGGCTTGAAACTTAGCGTAAGAATGTCGTTTAGATGAAAACCGACAAGGAATACGTTGGGTATCGATATTATATTCTCAATTTATTACAATAATAATTTTATTGTATTTATTTTAATTTCTCGTGATTTACGTTTTAATGAATGACGAGAACTATTAATGATCGCGATATCGACGGATGCCCGAAAATTTATGTTTTATTATCGAGTGTTTCGATATTTAATATTTTCGATGTTTTCGATTTAATTACGTTTTAAGTCGTGTCGAAGCTATATTATTATATTTATGAAGCGTTTTAACTTTTGAAAAGTATTTTTACGAAACCCGAGTCCCGTAAATATTTTCTATTGTCGTCATTTTTTTTATAGTATTTTTCGTCATTTACGTTAAGCCTTTACTTGTCATTCTTTCATTCGACATATTAATGTATTTTAAGTCATTTATTTATTTAAAATAAAAATGTTCTCCGAATGTCGATGTTTTTATTTTATATTCAGCGTTTATTTTTCGTGTTTTACGTGTGTCTTTTAAAATCGCGTAACTTTTAAAATATCGGATATCAATAATACCCACTTTGATATATTGTGAAGCAAGATTTATATAATATCACCCATTTATTCATGACACGCCACTTACACATATATTATAAGACGTGTAAAAATTTCCCTATAACTAAGAATGAAAAAGTCAAATGTTTATCTTAATATTTGTTACATGTATATATCATACATTGATACTAATCATTTTGAAAGGAAAACATATACTCCGTAGTTTGCTTCAAAGTTAAAGAACAACCATTTGTTTCTTTTCTTTCAATTCTTTATCAACGGAAGTAGTATTACTAATTCTCGTTTATTTTTCTCGACGTATACATCATCAGAATCATCATATCTTGGGTTACTGTTAGAAGATTTGTGGCTTCCGTTTTATTTTATTTCATCGTTGGATACTATCGGTTGTTATCGTGTATTTATAAGGTGAGTTCATAGCCTCGCTTTTATTTATTTATTTGTCTTATAAAACCCGCGAGGGGGATAACATGCTTATTTATTAAAAATAAAGAGTACAGTTATAAGTTGCGGTAAACCTATTAATGGGTGCAACTAGTAGTTGTGGAAGCTCTATTTACTTGAAAAGTATTTATTGAAAATGAAGGGTACAACAAGAGTTGCTGTAAACCCATGAATGGGTGCAACCAGAAGTTGTGGTAACCCTATTAATTTTAAAATAGAACACAAGAGACCCGATTCTATGCTTAGATGGAAGTTATTACATAAGTTAGCTCTAGCCTTAAAAGACCCATTGAATCGTGAATTGTTAATCGAAAGAACGCTAATACTATGGATAGATCTATCGGGGTGACGCCCAGTCCGATTGCGACTAGCTATCGCGTGGTGTAGTGAAGCACTAGTAATGAAACATCGGATTCATACGTATAAGAGAAATATATGCACTTGGCTAGGTGTGTTGGGCTGAAATAATATATGTTAACGTTCAATGTCACGAGGCTTATGTAATAACACCGATAATTATGTCGATGAAGGTTAATCCAGATACTTGAGTTCGATTTACATATTTTAGACTATATGGATTCACTCAACAATTTTTGTTGATTTTATAGCATGTTTTATCTCAGGTCCATAAAGAAGGTACTCAGGGAAGGTGGTTTCATGAAGCTTGCTAAATTTTAGTGACTCTGGCCCGCTTTTATAAAATATATCCATTCAAAACAACTTTTATCTTTTGACGTGTGCTGTAAATATTTTAAAATTATCTGGGACCGTGTATGGATTATTATCTTTTGAATGAATGAATGGATGTTTTTATTTAAACGACTCGTTTTGAGCCGTTTTCTATAATTGTGTGATTGTATCATGTAAGTAACACTCAAGGACCCTTTCACTAGTGTGACCCGATTTGAGAGTGTTACAGATTGGTATCAAGAGCTCAAGTTATAGAGAACGAAAAGATTTTCCAAAAATGAATTTTTGAAATCTTTTAACTATAACAGTTGCAAACGAAACCTCCGAGTTGCCAATGGACGAGAATGAGAGTATTTATATATGTATATGGGATTATATATATGTTGTAATCTTTATCGATTATTTGTACTTGTGAACTACAAGGTATGTTTTCATTTATTTAATTATAAATGATAATTTTATTCTTATACGAGATGTTTATACGATGTAGATTGTCACGAAGCCACTCTAGTCATTTTAACGCTAACACTGAAGTTAATCCTGCTAGTCCTGAGACTAACTAAGTTGTGGATATACATGATCCCAACGAAATGGTTAATATTCTCAATAATATTCTTTTGTTTACAAGGATTTTGATTTCCTTGGTTCTTATTCTTGATTTATCAACCTGTTCATTTCGTTTAGCAAATTTAATCTACATTTTCCTTCATCTTCGACATCCTATTGTTTTGCTAGAAACAAGTTTCTCTGAGATGGTACTATTGATTGTTAGGAATTGAGATTGATTTTTATGGTATTCACATGCAAACCAGGATTCCATATCATATCACTGATCATTTCTGTTAAATCAATTTCTCGTTTGTTTTGATCCTGATCTGTTGCGTTGAGCTGGCTATGCTTAAATAAGGTGATTTATAATCGTCTTGTTGAAATGAATTGGCCATTTATTTGAACAAGGAAATTATAAATTGTTGAACCACAAATTTCTAAATCTTATTTGGATGGAATTGATCAATCCGTGGAAATAATGATTCATAAATGTGTGGGCTTAGACCTATAGCATCTGCGTGATTAAACTCTTATTGACTCGTAATTCGTTTGCTCGAATCATTCCTTGAATTTGTTCCTCTAATTCTATGATCATGCGATGATTTATATTGGGGCTATTCCAAAGCCGCCAATTGAGGAGGATACCGATCATCCCTGATAGATACTAAAGAAATCTTCTTCTAACAGGACCGATGAGCCTTTTGAGCCACACGAATCACCTAGTAGCTCTTAGTGAATTATCTTATCATCAACATTATCCCTTGTAAATCACTAACTAAACTGTAATATCAGTTAGTAGAACTAGTCTTTTTGATTTGTATAGCATTAGACGATGATAATCTATAATGCATGACATTACAACTTAGACTTGTTTGTGATTAATGAAATGATTATCTTTTGATTCCTAATTCTACATCGTTCTATTATTATCTTTCTTTGCTTTTCTCTTTTAAATTCCTGTGGTAACACGCAACCATTGAATGGATACTCGTTATGATTTGATTTGCGTTGCACAAAAATCATGCAGTCAATGAAAGTTATGACTGAAGCACGAATGCGCCAAGTTATTAGTGAATAAGTTGTTGTATCTTTAACTGAATTTATGGCCAACATGAATGATGGATCAGGAACTGGAGCTGAAGCTACAACTAGTGGAACTAGAAACTGGTGGAGCTGGAGCTGGGGCCATTAATGCTAGTGGTCCTAATTGACCAAATGTGACCAAAATTATAGGCCGTAACTACACTTCATCCATGAAATACAAACCGCAAACTTTGAAGGTGACTGAAGATGATGTAAGATTTTGTTAGTGGTTTGAGATTCTAGAGTCAGTTTTTCGAATCAACGACTATCTTGACATCTTTCCGAAGATTTGTCGGGGCTTCCGCCCCCACGGCAAATAGAATTCTAAATCGATCTAATTCCTGGTGCTGCACCCATGGCCCGTGAGCCATATCGTTTTGTACCATCTAGACTGAAGGAAAGCTATCTAATAAAGATTTTATTCGACCGAGCTCGTCGCCATGGAGAGCTCCGGTATTATTCGTAAGAAGAAATATGGATCGTTTCATCGAGAACAAAATAAATTGTCGATCAAGAACCGATATCCTTTGCCGAGGATTGATGACATATTTGATCTGCTGTAAGTTTCTACTCTCATAGATCAACGGTTTGGTTATCATCAACTTCGCATCCGCGAGAAAGATATTCTAATTACTACGTTTAGAAATCATTATGGACAATTATGAGTTCTAAGTAATGTCGTATGAATTGACCAATACACCGGCAGTATGCATGGATTTCATAAAAAGTGCGTGCAAGTCATATCTTGATAAATTTGTCATCATGTTCATATATAATGTTCTGATTTATTGTAAAAATAAAGAAGAGCATGGTGAACATTTGGAGACTATCTTTAATTTGCTAAGGATTGCCATATTTTCGAAATGTGATTTTTGGCTTGAATGGATGAAATTTCTTAGCTATGTGATTAATAGCAGTGGAGTTCTCGTCGATTTCGCAACAAAAAAAATGAAAATGATTGAATTTGATTCAATTTGGGTCATTGTCGCCCGATTGACTAAATGTGTCCATTTCATTCCAATAATAAAATGATCGTGCAAACTATGAATCGTTTGTTAGTTGCTCGTAGTAGACAAATTTTTTTTTTATTATGATGTGAAGTAAAAAACTTTGGATTTTGAGGTAGTTGGAAAAGTTATGCCGAAAATATCACCATAGAAAGGTGGTATACATTTTAGAAAATGAGGGAAGTTAAGTCCCCGTTAGTTTGGACCATTCGAGATGTTATCAAGAGTAGGTCCGGTGGCATGAAAACTTAAATTATCTCGATAGATACAAGGAATTCACAATACTTTTTCATATGTTGAACCTAAAGAAGTTTCTTTCTAACAAAGATCTTATTATCCCTCTTATCGATGGAAGTTTCATTTCATCAAAGAACTTGTTGATATTGTCGATAAGGAAGTTAGGCAACTGAAGCAAAGTCGTATTCCTATTGTCAAAGTATGATGGAACTCAAGACGAGGGCCAAAATACATTTAACTCTTTGATTTCAACGAGCGATCGAGGAAGAACGTAAGTTGATCTTCGGGACGAAGATTCCAATTTGGTGGGGATGATGTTACAATCCGTGAATTTCAGGTCGATATTTAAATCTCGACTATTAAGTATTATATGATTACTTTTAACGAGAATTTTGAATTATCGGCTAACCGAGAAGGTTATGGCTTGAAACTTAGCGTAAGAATGTCGTTTAGATGAAAACCGACAAGGAATACGTTGGGTATCGATATTATATTCTCAATTTATTACAATAATAATTTTATTGTATTTATTTTAATTTCTCGTGATTTATGTATTAATGAATGACGAGAACTATTAATGATCGCGATATCGACGGATGCCCGAAAATTTATGTTTTATTATCGAGTGTTTCGATATTTAATATTTTCGGCGTTTTTGATTTAATTACGTTTTAAGTCGTGTCGAAGCTATATTATTATATTTATGAAGCGTTTTAACTTTTGAAAAGTATTTTTACGAAACCCGAGTCCCGTAAATATTTTCTATTGTCGTCATTCTTTTTATAGTATTTTTCGTCATTTACGTTAAGCCTTTACTTGTCATTCTTTCATTCGACATATTAATGTATTTTAAGTCATTTATTTATTTAAAATAAAAATGTTCTCCGAATGTCGATGTTTTTATTTTATATTCAGCGTTTATTTTTCATGTTTTACGTGTGTCTTTTAAAATCGCGTAACTTTTAAAATATCGGATATCAATAATACCCGCTTTGATATATTGTGAAGCAAGATTTATATAATATCACCTATTTATTCATGACACGCCACTTACACATATATTATAAGACGTGTAAAAATTTCCCTATGACTAAGAATGTAAAAGTCAAATGTTTATCTTAATATTTGTTACATGTATATATCATACATTGATACTAATCATTTTGAAAGGAAAACATATACTCCGTAGTTTGCTTCAAAGTTAAAGAACAACCATTTGTTTCTTTTCTTTCAATTCTTTATCAACGAAAGTAGTATTACTAATTCTCGTTTATTTTTCTCGACGTATACATCATCAGAATCATCATATCTTGGGTTACTGCTAGAAGATTTGTGGCTTCCGTTTTATTTTATTTCATCGTTGGATACTATCGGTTGTTATCGTGTATTTATAAGGTGAGTTCATAGCCTCGCTTTTATTTATTTATTTGTCTTATAAAACCCGCGAGGGGGATAACATGCTTATTTATTAAAAATAAAGAGTACAGCTATAAGTTGTGGTAAACCTATTAATGGGTGCAACTAGTAGTTGTGGAAGCTCTATTTACTTGAAAAGTATTTATTGAAAATGAAGGGTACAACAAGAGTTGCTGTAAACCCATGAATGGGTGCAACCAGAAGTTGTGGTAAACCCTATTTATTTTAAAATAGAACACAAGAGACCCGATTGTATGCTTAGATGGAAGTTATTACATAAGTTAGCTTTAGCCTTAAAAGACCCATTGAATCGTGAATTGTTAATCGAAAGAACGCTAATACTATGGATAGATCTATCGGGGTGACGCCCAGTCTGGTTGCGACTAGCTATCGCGTGGTGTAGTGAAGCACTAGTAATGAAACAGCGGATGCATACGTATAAGAGAAATATACGCACTTGGCTAGGTGTGTTGGGCTGAAATAATATATGTTAACGTTCAATGTCACGAGGCTTATGTAATAACACCGATAATTA
Organism: Glebionis coronaria; assembly: GCA_025667525.1. Lineage (NCBI taxonomy): Eukaryota > Viridiplantae > Streptophyta > Magnoliopsida > Asterales > Asteraceae > Glebionis > Glebionis coronaria. The sequence goes on along the minus strand of CM046880.1, from coordinate 313,354,421 downwards.
TGTCCGTACAACATAATTGTCTTTCGATGAAGGTTAATCCAGACACTTGTGTTCGATTTACATATTTTAAACTATATGGATTCACTCAACAATTTTGTTGATTTTATAGCATGTTTTATCTCAGGTCCATAAAGAAGGTACTCAGGGAAGGTGGTTTCATGAAGCTTGCTAAATTTTAGTGACTCTGGCCCGCTTTTATAAAATATATCCATTCAAAACAACTTTTATCTTTTGACGTGTGCTGTAAATATTTTAAAATTATCTGGGCCCGTGTATTGATTATTATCTTTTGAATGAATGAATGGATGTTTTTATTTAAACGACTCGTTTTGAGCCGTTTTCTATAATTGTGTGATTGTATCATGTAAGTAACACTCAAGGACCCTTCCGATAGTGTGACCCGATTTGAGAGTGTTACACCGATCAATCTGCTGACTCTGAAATCCTTGCGGATGTAAGGATTCTACAGACTTGGTCAAACTGTTGACAATAACCTAGATAGCATCATGCTTCTTTTGAGTTTGCGTTAATCTGGTAACCAAAATCCATAGAGATCTTGTCCCATTTCTGTTCACAATTTCTGATGGTGGAAAAAAACACATCTCAGCCTGTTGGGGTTCAATCTTAGCCTGTTGGTATGACAGGTACTTACATATGAATGTAAATGCGTCTTGCTTCATAGAATCTGGATACGTAGAAGTTTGCAAAACTACGAGTCTCCTAAATTAGACTTTTCTTAGCGTAGGATTTTCTTGGAACACCTAATGTAGTGTAGGGTTCTCACCTTTACGCATAAGCTGAGTCATGGTAACATTAACCGTAAGAATCCCTGTGATTCAGCGTGTCACTGTAATTAACCAGAATTTATATTGGAAAATTTCAGGATGAAATTTCTCCTGTCGTAGAATTTGCAACATAGTGCCAATGTGGTCTTCCTGCTCTTCTCTAGACTTAGAGAAAATCAGGTTGTCCTTGATGAAAACACTGATGAATTTGGTTATGAGTTCATGGAAACTCAATTTATTAAGTCCATAATGCTGTTGGAGCATTTATGAGACTAATATAAAATCATGAATTTAGCATGACCAAGTTGTGTATGAATAGCAGTCATGGAAATGTCCTGCTCTTTCACTCGTCACTGTTGGCAGCATGATCATGAATCGATCTTGGAAAAGGTTTAGCACTCTATAGTTGCTTACACACAATTTTCAATACGTAGAGGAGGATAACGGTTATTAAGGGTGATTTGTTTAAATCGACTGTAGTCGACACATAATCTCATGTTACCGTCCCTCTCCTAGAAGGTTACTCTGGAATACATGTGGTAAGATTCTGGAATAATCGGCAGGTTATGAGTAAGGGGCATCAGAAGTCGTGTCATCAATAATAGCTGGATTGTTCGCAGCCATGGACCAACAAATACGTGCTTGTAAAGCATAATTATTTGTATAGATGTTCTTGATGGAAAATCATGCTGAATGTATTCAGTAGCCTGAACATCGCTCTACATACTCTGATATGAATGGTGACTAACCAAAGCATGGGCTGCTGTTCTTAGTCCATAATCAAAATCATATTTAATTCGCATCAGTCCGAGGTAAGTGCGTTAGCAGATTAGATCTTATCATTAGACTGAAGGAAAAGCCTCTGTATACATGGGTGATATGAATGGCTTGCTTTATGGTCATTGGTATATGAAATATGAAATCAAGAATTGAAAGTGTCATGAAGCAAACGTGACAGGTCTCACTGAATGTGTTTTGCCTGTCTGCGTGTCCAACGCGAATAAAACACCGGTGAAGGTACTAAAATTCTTGTGGCTTGATTAATACATGGCATCACAAAATGGATATACCCCTTGGAGGGTACCCTGAATTCTTAGGGATGTTCTAGAAATGGACGTGAGTCATGTGTCTTGACTAATGTCTTGGTAAATATACGTATGACATGTGTCTTGACTGGTGTCTTGACATGTGTCTTCAGAAAATATGCGTGATACATGTGTCTTGACTGATGTCTTGACATGTGTCTCGAGGTGCAAAACAAATAAACTGTAAATCTTAGGTTATCATGCCAGAATTAGCGGATCGGTTGGACTACTGACCCTTGTATTTCTGATCACGTCCGTGACCGGAGTTTCTGTTGCGATTGCAAGGATAGTTGCTGTCACAGTAGCGGTTACTCTCGTCTTGTCTGTCAGTTCCATGACGGTCATTCTCATGACTGTGATTCATGTAACTATTCAGCTGAGTCGCCGGCTGGTACCGGTTCTCACTCATATAACTGAAACGAAAACTGAATGACGTGTGACATGTAACTAAGAATTAGGGACAAGGATTGATGGAAATCGTCTGGTGGTGAAGCATCTCCTTGTCCGATCACTTTGATCTAACGCCTTTGTCTTCGTAATGTAGAATCTCCAGGTTGTGAACAGTATCAGCATCTCGTATCGTCTCTAAAAGAATCAGCAACATCAACCTTTAGTAACATCTCCAAGTTATGAGCGGCATCAGCAATCTTCTAGAGTATCACCAAGTGAAAAGGTGTAATGATTGGAGAACAATAACACGAACACGATCTAGGGTTTTTGATTTTCTTGAAAACTCTGTTAAATGAAAAGGTGTTTTCTCCTTTTTGTTATTTTATATAAAATCAAGTGGGCTCGGCCCCTTTTTTCTCCTTGGTGTCGCGGCTTGTAGGGCCCACAAGGGAAAACCCGAAGTTTTCCCGTGTTTTAATTTATGTGTTCGTACAATCGTGTTTTCGTGTTTAAATGTTCGTGTTATATTTTAATACTTGTATGTAACGCTTTTGATCGTATTTTATTAATTAAGTACAAAATTACGTGTTCGTGATTTTTACGTTCATGATTTCATGTTCGTGATTACAATTATTATTGTTAATAATTATCGTGTACTATCACGTACTTAATACTTATCGTGTAACAATACGTACATAACTTCTGAAATTACTAACCGTGACACATGTTCATGCAATAAAAGGAAAGTTTTTAAATGTACGTACGTTTACTAAGTGTAATGTTCATGGTAAAAGCATGCGGGTTTTACATTGTCTCTACCGTAGAGTTCAACATATCCGGATGGATATTGGTGTTTTACTATGTAAGGTCCAGTCCATCTCGATGTAAGCTTAGGTTGCTTGAATTTATATTTCGAGATAAAGAGAAGTACTTTCTCTCCATGTTTGAAATCTTTTCTTTGTCGCAGTTTGCGATCATGCCACACTTTGGTTCGTTCTTTGTATAAACATGAACTTTCATAAGCTTGATGTCGAAATTCATCTAACTCACGTAGTTGAAAGATACGTTTTTCTCCAGCTACAATAAGATCAGGGTTGCAGTTCCCAAGTGCCCAGTATGCATGGTGTTCAATTTCGATTGGTAAGTGGCATGTTTTTCCATACAAAATCTTGTACAGTGTGGTTCCAGTTGGTGTTTTGAAAGCAGTACGAAAGGCCCATAGAGCATCTTCTAAATTCTTAGACCAACAAGCAGGGTTGTTTTGAACGGTCTTTTCAAGGATTCATTTAAGAGCTCTATTAGTGTTTTCAACTTGGCCACTCGTTTGAGGGTGGTAAGATGTGGAAAATCAATGGTTTACTCCATATATTTTCATGATTTTTTCCATAAGTTTGTTACAGAAATGAGTTCCTCTGGCGCTTATTAGTGCTTTTGGAATTCCAAAACGACATAACAGTTTCTTTAAGAATGCTAAAACAACTCTTGCATCGTTAGTTTGCAAGGCTTGAGCTTCAGCCCATTTCGATACATAGTCAACGGCGACTAAAATGTATTCACATGTATAAGATTTAGGAAATGGTACCATGAAGTCGATACCCCACACGTCAAAGATTTCGTAGACTTGGATATTATTAAGAGGCATTTCATCTCTTTTTGTAAGATTTCCAATCCTTTGACATGATTCGCATAATCATACTAAGGTATGAGCTTCACGAATAATCGTTGGCTAGTAAAAGCCAGCATCGAACACTTTTTTAGCGGTGTTGTTCGCTGCATAATGTCCTCTGGTCGGTCCGTAGTGACATTCATCGAGAATTTTTCAAGATTCGGATCCGGAAATACAACGTCGGATCATTCCATCGGAACAGATTCTAAATAGGTGGGATCGTCCCAAAGTATTTTTTAAGTTCAGAAAAGAATCTTTTCTTTTGTTGATATGTCATTCCCTTTCGTAAAATACCTACAGCCAAATAGTTTGCAAAGTCTGTGAACCATGGTGTAATGTTAGTATTTATTTGCATTATGTGTTCATCGGGAAAATCATCGATTTCATCATCATCAGTAGAATCATCATTCACTATGCGAGATAAATGATCGGCAGTGATGAGACTGCTTTTATACATAGTCTCATCGTCCATTTTGGGCTTAAAATGCATAAAATATCATTAAAACTGCCAAATATATGCTCGTGTTTGTTGCTTGTGTATTTTAGGTACGGATATTGAGGAAAAGACAAAAAGATCACAAGAATCAATCAAAAACGAACACGGGAAACAAAGCCGCATGTGGCATTGTATTTTTGTTCCAGATTTTTCTCATTAAAATTGTAATACCTTTTTAAGTTATAAAAGTTGGTGTTTTTATGTTAAAAGTAATTCCTTTTTATATTTAAAAGTTGGTTTGTTTATGTGAGATAATCTGAGTTCCATCATCATTTTGGTAAAAATATTTTGAGTTTCAGTTTTCAGTAAGTTTCAAAAAGGTTGTTATCTTTTCAGAAATTGCAAGTGTTCAAGGAAGTGGAAGTGGAATTGAACTCTTGTATTTCTGAATTTGAGTTTAGTTTGGTTTAAAAAACGTGTTCAAAGTTTCCAAGATTGGACAAATCAGTTTTCAAAAAGTCTGTTTTTCAAAGATTTTCTCAAAATCTTTTTCTTTTTTATCATTAACCATTTACTGTAGCAAAAGCTTCAAGCTTGTAGCTTGAAGCTCTTGCTACTTGGAGCTGTTCTTTCTTGGTTTGTTGTGGTGTGCAGGAAACAAGAAGTAAACAAGTACCCATTTTTATCCATTTCTTTTCATTTCATTATATCAAGCATCTTCTTTATAAGCAGCTTATAGAGATTCAGCACAAGCCCGGGCTTGTAGGAGGTGACTTTTCAGTCACTGTGGGACCTGGATGTGGGTCCCACAAGGTAAATTCCTTGCTCTTTGTTTTCAGTTTTCTAGTTAGTAATTTGTGTGATTTATGTGATTTACGTGAAAAAATGCATGAAATATGTTTGTTCATGTTCATTTTAGGTCTTTATGCATGTTAGATTGAGTTTGTATCAATTTGGTTTGAGTTTGATTTGAGTTGGTTTGAAAAAAAGTGATTTCTGAAAATTAAGGTGTGTTTGGGATTAGGGATCTACTAGGTTTAAAAGTGTATAAACCAGTTAAAAACCTATCATACACACTCATTTGGTTGTTATTAGGTGACATATGTATTAGGTTTTCATTTTGGTAGGTTTTGAAACCAGTTTGTATGTTAAAAAAATGGTATTCACTAGTCAAAACCAGTAATCCACTTTTCTGCTTATTTTTGAGTAAATTTGAGCCATCAAGTCTTGTTCATTGCTAGATAATTGGATAAAGTAGGGTTTGTAATAACTTATATGTGATTTGGTTAGATTGTGTGCGCAAATTGAAGCTTCAAATCTCATTTTTGTGCACTATAGTTCAGTGCACTGTTCATCAGAAGAGTGTTAGCTTAATCAGTAACTTCTTTGGCCCTTTTGTGTGAATTTTGTGAAAGAGACTTGTGTTTTTTGTGTTGCTATTGACTTCCCACAACCCAACTGGTTGTGGGAGTGCCCCCATTGCCCAAGAAAACCAAGCCATAAGCTTTCCTAAGCTCAAAAGGTCACCAGACCTGATTTTTACACTAGCAGTGGGAAAAAAGTTACCCCTGCTAGTGTATTGGTTAGTACTGCTATACAAAAAGACAAATCATAGCAAGTGTCACTATCAGCTTTCTGTTATTTTTGTCTTTAGTGCATGAAAATAGGAATTAGGACTTGAAAATTGTTTCATTATTTTTCTAATTTAATTTGTGATTTTTCTGTTTAAATAGATTTTTATTTACTGTTCATTAAGTATTTTTTAGGTTTTATAGCTATTTTTAATTAACTTTTAAGTTTCTGTTTTTGTCTTTTAGTGACAAAAATACTTATTTTTCAGTTTTAAAATTTTTCTTTTATTTAGAAGAATAGTTTAATATTTGTGGTTTAAAAAGATTTTACTGTTCACTTTTTATTTAATTTTTAGAATTAAATTTAGTTTAATTAGGGTTTTATTTAAACTGTTTTTGTCTTTTAGTGAAAAATTTTATATTTTTCAGACCTTTTCATTTTTCTACTGTTCTTTAGTGTAATTTAGGATTTTTAAAAGTGTCAAATTATTTTTAGCATTATTTTATTATTTTTTATAATTGTTTTAGTTTTAAAATAGTTTTAGTGATTTAAAAATAGAAAAATAGTTTTTAAAAATTAGGAAAAATACTTTTTAGTCTTTAGATAATATAAGTAAGTTATTTGTTCAATAAAATAATATTTTGTACATTTTGATTAATTATATTTAATTTTAGGGCTTTAATTAGCATTTAAAATTGAATATTTAATTAATAAAAGGTTTTAAAATATTTTTATTGGATTTTTATTCTTATTTATATTATTTTAGACTTACTTTTAGCTTTTAATTAATTTTTAGGTTTAAATTTTTTAATTTAGTAGCTTTTACGGTTTTACGTGTACGACCTTTTCCTCTTAGCTCGATCCGTCTTTGTAACCGTCATTCTTTTCTCACCCCATTTATATTTTCTCTTCTCTAAACAATATAATCACAAACACATTAATCAATTCATTACACAACGCACTAGCCTCCTCGAGAACGAACTTGAACTTATTTTGGGTCATTAGTGCTCGGTTTTCCTAAACCGACACTTAACGCTTACCACTATTTTGTTGCTCTTTTCCTAAAGGGTAGCAAAAACACTACAATCATGTTGGCGCTGCTGCCGGGGAGGCGTGTTTTGTTTTGATTTGAACAATTGTTGTTTTTATATAGCCATAATAATTAATTGTATTAGTAGCACTCTACTAATACGTATTATCGTTTTTCGTTTTTTTTTTGTGAATACTATTACTATATTGTATGCGTAGAACAATAAATTCACAAGTACTCCAAATACGTGAGAAATCACAACCTTGACTTGGGAGGTCATTACCCAATCATTGTATTCGGATCTCAAACCAAAGAAAAAAGGCAAAAATAGATAAATACTTCCGTGAAGCTCGATTTTGAAAATACAAACTATAAGGTGGGTATAAGGCGGATATTATAAAATATATCCTAAGGAAAAAGGCTCTTAAGTGCTTCGTGCCGCCTCGTTTCCCCGCTTGCTTGTGAGTATTTGATTTTGAGAGCTAATCGAGGGTTTTGCCGCCCAAAGTATTATTACATATCATATATATTTTCTTGGTTTCATTTGATTAAACCCTCTTGAACGATTTGGTGTTCCACCATCGTTCTAAAGTCATCGAAGGCGTTCACTTCACGTGATCGTTTTCATTCCTTGAGGCTTCTTTAATCAAGAGATTTGATTAAGGAGGAGATTTGTAGATTATTGTCTACCTAATACATTCCACAAAATCCAAAAAAAAAAGTAAAAACAATCAAAAATCCAAAAAAAATTGAAAAAGTTAAAAACACCAAAAAGAATCTTCTTTGCTTGTCCCCTCGTTGTACGTGACGTTTATGCTAACTCGTAATCAAGCAAAACGTGCACGTAAACGAAAGAACAAAACTCCCACTCCAAATCATTCTAGTGAGGAGTCTCCTATTGACGAACCCATTGTAAGAGAAGCACCAACCATGGCGAATCGAACTTTGATGGAGTTACTTCAAGCACCCACCGAGGGTTATGGAGAAGCTATTGTGATTCCCGCTATCCTTGCGGAGAATTTTGAGGTGAAAACGGGTTGGTTGTCGATGATCCAAAACAACAAATTCCGTGGTGATGAGAAGGACAATCCACACAACCATATCCGCCAATTCAATCGTCTTACCGCTACTTGCAAATTTAAGGATGTCTCGAATGACTCGATTAAGATGATGCTTTTTCCGTATTCCTTAGCGAGGCCCGCTAAAAATTGGTTAGAGAAAGAGCCACCCAATTCTATATTGACGTGGAAGGATCTCGTTTCAAAATTTGTGATAGTTGTGTTTTTGTATATACAAGTCTTAGGAAAGACGAGTATAAATGCGGTAAGTATTAATTGACACGATTTAGGAAAACCGTGAAGACGAATAAATTCCAAGTTCGTTCTCGAAGGAGGTGTGTGTATTAATGTGCCAATATATAAAATAACAATGTTTGGATTAGTGACGTTTTTGGTTTAAGAGAGAAAAAAAGTAAAGACGAGCTACGACTACGATTTAAACTACGACGTTGACGTAAAACGCGAACGTAAATACGTAAAACGTGACAAAATTAAAAATTAAACCTAAAAATTAATTAAAAGATTAAAATAAGTCTAAAATAATATAAATAAGAATAAAAATCCAACAAATATATTTTAGAACCTTTTATTAATTAAATATTCAATTTTAAATGCTAATTAAAGCCCTAAAATTAAATATAATTAACAAAATGTCCAAAATATTATTTTATTGAACTAATAAGTTACTTATATTATTTAAAGACTAAAAACTATTTTTCCTAAATTTTAAAAACTATTTTTCTATTTTTTTAATCACTAAAAACTATTTTTAAACTAAAATAATCTTAAAAAATAATAAAATAATACAAAAATTAATTTAACAATTTTAAAAATCCTAAATTACCCTAATGAACAGTAGAAAATTGACAAAGTTTGAAAAATGTAAAAATTTGCACTAAAAGACAAAACTGATTAATAATTAAACCCTAATTAACTTAAATTAATTATAAAAAATGATTAAAAAGTGACAGTGAAAAACTTTTAAACTAAAAATCTTAAAATACTTTTCTAAATATAAGAAAAATTTTAAAAGTGAAAAATATACCTTTTCTACACTAAAAGACAAAAACTGAATAATAAAAAGTTAATTAAAATAGCTAAATTATGAAAAAAATAGCAAATGAACAGTAACCTAAAAATAAATTATACTGAAAAATCAAGAATTAAAAAAGAAAAATAATGGAAAAAGAATGAAGTCTTAATTCCTAAAAAAGGTCACAAAAGACAAAAAATTAAGATTCTGAAAGTGACATGTGATCACTTTCTGTCTTTTAGCTAAGCAGTGGGAACAACAAAGCTAGCAGTGGGAAAGGAGTTCCCACTGCTTGTATTAAAAAACGGGTCTGGTGCTTTCCTTGGCTGTAACTTGTGATTGAGTTTGTTTTGATGGACAAGAGGGGCACCCCTACACTCAGTGGAGTGTAGGGAGTCAACAAAAAATATAAAACAAACAAGTCCAATACAAAAATCACACTCAAATGGGCAATTACAGTAACTGTGAACAAGAAATGGGGTATGATGGACTTAGCTGATCTAATTGGTCATTAAGGTGAGTTTTGGCTCATAAAATCTCACCCTATCTATTCACAAATACACCACCAACCAGGTCTAACCCTAGGTACTACCCAACCTTAGCATTTTACAAAAGATGAGGGTCAAAAACACCAAAAATGAGCAGTTAAGGGCAACTGAATGATTTTACTAATTTTTACCCAACTAATAGTATTCAAAACCCAATTAAACTATACCAAACTAACAGATAAAGACTAATAACACCTTAGACTACTGAAATTGATGTGCTCAAACATTTTTAAGCCAAAATCCTCCAATAATATTACCTTAAAACCTAAATCCAAACACACCCTTATAATCTGAAATTGAAAATTTTCAAACCAAAACCAAGCAAAATGGATTTAAACTGATTTAAACTAATTCTAACATGCATATAACAACTAACCAGGCACAATCAAACTGAAAATACCAACATTCAAGTACAATCACACCAAATCACATAAATCCTTATAAAACAGCAAACACATAACCAAGTGGGGTTCAAGCCATATACCTTGAGCTGATACCTTCCAAACGGGTAGGTTTGAGCTTTTAGGAGCTTGTGAGAAGTGTAGAGGACCCCTGCTGTGGTTCAACAACTGAACCAGGGGTATCAAAATATCTTCAATAAAAAAAATGATGGAAGGGAGTCTTGTTTTGTTCCTGCACAAACACAAACACCCAAGAGAAAAAAATCCAAGTAGCATGAGCCTATCACAAGCTTGTCAGGCTTTGTGATGAGCTTATGCTACAGTAAGAGTGAGAAATAGAAAATGAAGATTTTTCAAGATAATCTTAAAAAAAAACATAAGGAAAACAATTTTTGAAACACACTTTCTGAAACTTTCAAACTGAAATAATAACTTATACAAGCTTAATCAGCTTATTTGGTAGTCAACCAATTAAACTGATAAGCCTCTATAATGCTATAACAGAAAAACGGCTTTTGGCTTAAGTGTCCTTTACACCAAAAACCCTTTTCTTTGATAATCTTAACAAGGTTTTTGCAAGAATAATTAAATGTTTAAACTACTAAAACAATAAAACTTGGAACTCAGTATTTTGAACAATTTAAAAGTTTCATTGTCATTAATAATTTCAAAAATGTACAAAAACTGGAACAAGGGCTCAACACAACTTGAAGGCTCCTTTTATACTTAAACAAAGACTATTCTAGAATGTGAATAAAGATGAAAACCCTATCATACAGTTTGCCAATTATGCCCCTTGTTTGAAATTCGAATCTTGGTCTTCCTATGCCCATGTGAAGATCTTTTGTTGTTTTGTGGTGTGCAAGCTGTTGGAATGCCATCTAAACCGTTCTTGGATGCCTTTGGGAGAAAGAAACTATCTTGGAGCGTTGATTTGCTGTCTTGCTTTGTCTTGGAGTAGCAGGGGAGCCACGTGGGGGACCCATCAGTCACGGGTTAAGGTTTTTGGGGTGTGGGTTCACATGAGAAGGGGGTTAATTACATTTCTGGAAGGTGGGGGTAAAAACCCCTTTGTTTTGGGGATATTGGGGATTAGGGTTTATGAGACGGATTAAGAGGGATTAGGGGGAAGGTGGTGAATAGTGTTTGTTTCCCCCGTTTTTTAATTATATTAAATACGTTTTAAAAAGTTGGGTTAGTGGGTAATTGTTGACTGGGCAGTTGACTTGGGCTTGGGTTTTGGGTTTGGTCGGGTTTGGATAGGGTAGGGTCGGGTTTGGATGGGTTTTAAGTGGATATGGGTTTAATTTTTGGCAAGAGGACCCCCTGGACTTCCAAAATGTCTTCATTTGAAGTCTAAACAGCCATTAACTCTATTCCCTTTGTTAAAACTTTAGGTCACTTGTCATTTTTGGCACAATTTATCTAGCAAACTTATAACAAGGACCATATGTGTTCATTTAGCATTCTTCAAGGACCATTCTTGTACACTCTTGAAATATTAGGGACCCACATGCAATAAATGAGAATTGCAAGGGTGTAATATGACAAGTCTTCCAAAGTAGAGGGACCAAAGTTGCCAAATCTTCAAACTTCAAGGACTTGATAGGAAAATCATGATTCGGGTCCGGTTCTTTGTGCGGCTTCGTTTCCCGTGTTCGTTTTTACTTGATTCCTTTGATCTTTTGGTGAATTCATGATATCCGTACCTGAAATACATAATGAACAAACACAGGCATATTTTGGGTATTTTGACGATATTTTAAGCGTTTTAAGCCCGATTTGGACGATGAGACTATGTATAAATACAGTCTCATCACTCCCCATACTAAACCATTGCCGTGTCCCCACGCAATGCTAGAATTAAGTATCGTAGCACTTCCAAAATTCATTTTATAAGACATTTATTGAAGACATAAAATTAAATAAACTACTACAGGCGTTTTAGACATAATGTATTGTTTTCATCACGAGAATGTGACTTTTGGGATCATAGAACAAGAACACGTGAATGCTTCGTTAGAAATAATTTCGTCGTCCTCGATTTCACCCAATTCCATGCTAAGCGTGTAACGAGATCATTGTTATTATAAGTTAGCAACACAATCATATCTCATGAGTGTTAATTACGAACCTAAACTCCCTTATTCCTACTTGGTATCTCTTATATTTTATTTTTGTCTTAATGATCACGATTATACATCATTGACTTATGCGTGAATAGAGATTAAGTCTAAAAATAGAAACTTAACGGTGTAACCAAAATCATTAAATTAATAATTCATCCTAATAGACAACGATGTCAAAAAATTAAGTCAACAAGAAGGATCGATAAACACGGTTTTATAACGGTTTTGGACATGAGACTTATTACCAAGACTTTTATACGCCCCCTAACGGAAGGGCCTTATTATCTTTGGTTTACCTCCATCTTTTATTCAACTTCGCCATGAAGCTTTTATTATGACTTCGGTCTTGCCTTGCCTTTTATTATCCGCCTCATCGGTGGTTTTATTAGCCAAAGACGTATATCCTCACGCTAAAGCGAATTTTGGATCTTTAAAGCTTCGAAGATTAAGGCTTGATTCACTTTCAATTTGGGCATAGATTTTTCGGCCTTGTGAGCTTCAAATTTTTGCTTAATTTAGGTGAGCACTTGAAATCTTATTATTAGGTGAAGCTTTCGATTATTCGGGTGCCAATACTTCAAAACCGTGACGCTGGCGAAACCTTAATGTTTTCCCAATTTAATTACATGGAAGCTACCAAAACAAATTAGAAACCAACAATAGTGACTAAACCGCCAAATCAATATTTATTAACAATTTATTATGCAAAAGCGTTGGGAGAATAAGCTAATAATTACTACACATGAGATCGTGACGATTACAAGACTTATAAATAACTCTATCATTTCTCGTCCTCATTTAAGAGACTTAGCCTAAAAAGTTAAGGAATCGAAGCTAAGTGCTCAACACGCACGGTCGAGTCAAAAATTACTCTTATTCTCACCATCGGAAAACCTACATTCGTGTCTTAAACACTTATGAAAGACTAGAAAATTTTTAAAATTTGGCTATTTTTAGCCTTATTTTGCAACAAAACGATAACAAAAAGATGAATATTGGATTGCGTGTTGACGTAAGCACGGTGAAGTATCTACTCACCCCCATACTAAAACTAAACATTGTCCTCAATGTTTCGAGTCTAGGGGTGTAAACACCCCCATACTAGAGACGAAGTCGAATGCTTAATCTCGAGCATGGAAAGGGTAAAACGAATAACCTAAAAGCCGTTTATGAATTATGCTAATAAGATAAACGTTAGAACATAAAAGGATATCATCGGATATCGGAATCTCCAAAGGCAACGATCGAAGCTCGAGTGATCCGTAAAACGAACACGAGAGGCTTCAATGATGACGATGAACCTAATGAATCACAATCACAAACAACCACGAAACAAAGGTAGGAAGAGCACAAGTCCCCTTGTTACATTAAACTAAGAAAGCGATAATATGTACAAGGATAAGCATGAGAATCCCCCACGAGGCACCTTGTTTTTGATAACCGAGTCAAAAGCTCGACTCGAATCCCCATAAATGTGATCATTTAGGGATAATCATGGTATGGTCATTTTTGGTGGGCCTTACATGATGAACAAGGCCCAAAAGTACATGGAGTACTTTAAAAACCCGATAAACGTATACCGGGGTCAAAGATAGCGTCTTCGTTTTCGGATGAAAGACGAAACAACGCTACTTCAACACAAACCCCAATGGGGTAGAAGAAAAGAGATAATAAGTAGAAAGGTGGGGCAATGGGTAAGTCAAACTTATGAGCTACTCGAGGTAGACTCACACCAAGCAAACGAAAAGATTTTCCATTTATTGCATCGGTGGAAGACCGAGATTTCCCTTTACAAGCAATTCTGGGATCGTAAATCTCGTCCTCGGTGGAGAAATGGGAGGGAACATTTGGGGCTTCCCCCACACTAGATCCACACCAACCGTCGTCAAAAGGAGTAGACGAGGTGGTAGCACTCATAAAATGCGGTGATGACGGAGTTAAACTTGTAGAAAAATCTTTTAAAACATTTTTAAAATCTTTTCCTTTTTCATCGTTTTTAAACTCTCTATGAAAACCCGATTGAATAATGTCGAAAATATTTGGCGTGTCAAATTCAAAATTAGTCGCGCTAAAAATCCTAACATTTAAGTCTTTGGTGGGAGGGGGTGGCGGATTATATAAGTTCTCAAAACGTTTGTCAATAAGAACACCGCCCCCTCGGGGTCTACATACTCTTCATCCTCATGAACGTCGATCTCATCGATTTCTTCATCAAAGATAGGCTTGTCAAACCAAGGTTTGTCATTCCCCTCCTTGAGTATCTTAGAAACTCTCTCGAAAAGATCACGATCAAGCACGAAACCATCATTCTTTTGTGGGGATCGTTGATAAGTTAGATCCTCACGAATGTGGTAAACGTCATTCTCGAATGAGGAGTGTTGATTAGGTGACTCTTCGAGAATGGGATTTTTAGTGGTCACATGAGTTGGTTCGTCATTGAAAATAAGACGTTCCAACTCATTAAGTTCATCCTCGATTTTGGAAAGGTCGACCTCACTCGTAGGTGGAAGTGAAGGCATAAGAGCTAGCTCTCGTTCAATGATTTCCTCAATCTCGGGATCAAACTCGTAATCATCGTACTTCACATGTTTCTTCTTAGGAGAATAAAACATGGCATGTGGATTTCGAAGTACGTGATCAATCTCGGCAAAATCGCCATCGTCATCGTCAAAGAAAGAGTCGATGTGAGCACTCACAACCATGGACTTACAAGTCAAATGACTATGCTTAGGTGACTTTTCTAAGACGAGAGGATCGATGTCGATAAACCCTTTAGCCTCAACGGGTGTTGGGCTAGACAAAGGAGGCACTTCGATGGAGTTAGAAGTTGAAGCCTCAAAGACGTGGTCCTTCGAAGGTGGTGAAGACGAGCCCATATTGGTCTTTGTCGTGATGGCACTAACGTCGCCCTTCGGAATTGGTGGTTCACTTGTTTCGCTAAAAACATCCCAAAGTGAGTTTTCATCCATAACTTTACACATACCCTTTTGAATTAGGTACACGTATTCTTTATCATCAAAATCATCATCTTTAAAACCGTTTTTCTTAATTCTTTCAAAACATGCATCAAGCTTCATTCTTTCCGCTAAAGTAAACATTTTGAAATCATTAGAATTTGAATCATTAGGTTTTGAAACCTCGGTTTTTTCATCCTCATTAAATCCTTGGGATTTTCTAGCGAAAAAGTCTATTTTTTCATCCCCATATCTCATAGTAAGTCTCCCCTCGTGACGTCGATTACGGTTCTAGCCGTTGATAAGAATGGTCGGCCTAAAATAATGGGACATTTAGGGTCACACTCGTAATCGGATATAACGAAATCCGCGGGAAAAACAAACTTTCCAATCCTAACATAGACATCCTCGGCTATTCCAATTGGTATTAACGGTGTACAATTTGCAAGCTCGATTGTCATGTTCGTGGGGGTAAGCGAAGGCAATCTCATCAATTTCCAAAGATAATGAGGCATGAGATTGATGCTAGCACCTAAATCGGCAAGGGCTAAACATCCCTCAATCTCGGAAAAATCACAAGGTAGTAGAAATTGGCCCGGATCCTTTTCCTTTCTCGGCATACGCCTTTTGGGTTTTTTAAGAAGGATTGAAGCACAAGTTTCTTCAAGGGTTACTTTGGTAAGGTCGACAAAGCTCTCTTTTTGAACCGTGGATGGAATTTGAGGTACACGAGGGTGTGCACTCTTTTCCTTGGTCGCCACGTTCACCCCATCGACTTTAGAACAAGAAGACGTCTTAGAAGTCGAGGGTTGAGAGGGATAAACAACACGGAATCCTTCAAGGTTAGGGGTAATCACACGACCTTTCTCACGAGACGAGGCGGCTTTACATTGTTCTTTCGGATTAGCAACGGTGTCACTAGGTAACGAACTCGATGACGAACCCGAGGCTTTGTTCATTATGGCCGAAAACATCTTTTTAATATCAATTTGCCCTTGCTCAATCTTCGTGTTTTGCAATTTCAATGTATTAGAAAAGTCATTTTTCAAAGTACCAATTTCTCCCTCTAATCGTCTCATATTAGCCTCATTCGTTTTCATGTAATTTTGAAAATCGTTTGACGAACTATTTTGATTTGAATTAAAGTTCCCTTGGTTTTGATTGTTTCTTTGAACATTGTTTTGATTCCCATTTGAAAAATTGTTTCCTTGATTGTTGTTGTTTAAAAAATTCGAGTTTTGGTTATTGTCTCGATTTTGCCAAGTTATATTACGACCTTGATTATAACCTCCTTGATTTTGATTCGAAAAATTTCCTTGTTGATTATTTCCTTAAAAATTGTTTCGATTTTGAAAATTGTTGCCTTGGTTATAATTGCCTTGTTGTGATGGACCCGCGTTATTTTGATTTGAAAAATTGTTGTTTCCATTTAACGCACTCACATTCGACGTTTGGCCATCCGTAGCCGCACACTCGTAATATTTATGAGGTCCACCACAAAACGTACACGAAACCTCAACCGCTTTCACCGTAGCGGGAGCGTCTTTCTTTTGCATCTCAACGAGAAAAGACGTGAACACATTCGTCAACTTGTCGACTTTTGCATCAACCCTTTCAATGTCGCGATTAGAACTACTAACATTGGCGACATTGGCAACACTCGGTGCATTGCGGAGTTGGTAAACCTTGGATCGGTTCTCGATAATTATCAATGCATCTTTCGGAGTCTTACACAAAAAGTTGCCACCGGCGGCGGAATTCAACGAGTCTTGTTCGTGAAAATTAAGACCGTTGTAAAACGTATCGATTTGGTGCAACTCGGAAAAACCATGGTGAGGACATTGCCTAAGCAATTCCTTAAAGCGATCCCACGCGTCTCTAAAAGATTCATTCGGTTTTTGCTCAAATTTCGTAATTTCATTCTTGAAAAACGTCGTCTTAGACGGTGGGAAGAAATAATTAACGAACTTGGAAACGAGATCCTTCCACGTAACTATCGAATTAGGTGGCTCTTTCTCGTACCAATCCTTGGCGGCACCATCGAGCGAGTACGGAAAAAGCATAAGCTTGACGACATCGGTGTCGACGTTCTTAAACTTGCTCGTGGCTAAAAGACGATCAAAATTCCGAATATGGTCGTGAGGATTATCGGCTTCACGACCTCGAAACTTCGTAGCTTGGATCAACGAAAGCATTCCGCTCTTAATCTCAAAATTCTCTCCCTCGATAGCGGGAATTACGATCGCGTCTCCATAACCCTCAGTGGGCGCTTGGAGCAATTCCATCATCGAACGATTGTCGGCCATCTCCTCTACGGTTTCTTCAACAACGATATTAGGAACGTCGGTTTCTAAATCTCGTCTACGTCGTCGATTCCTTCGATTACGATTGCGTCGATTCGAAGCTTCGCTAGAATTGGAATAGTCCTTCGATCGAGTGCGCATGCACTAAGCGTAGAATGGGTGGTAGCAAAGAAGATTCTTTTTGCGGTTTTTCGATTTTTCAATTTTTTTGGTTATTGATTGTTTTTTAATTTTTTTGGATTTTTGTTGTATTACGTAGACACAAATCTACAAATCTCCCCTCGTATCGACTTTCTCGATTAAAGGAGCCTCAAAGAATGAAAACGATCACGTGGAGTGAACGTTCTCGATGACTTTAGAACGTTGGTGGAACACCAAAACGTTCAAGAGGGTTTAATCTTGAAAACACAAGCAAATATAATATACGTAGATAATACTTGGGCGGCAAACCCTCGATTAGCCCTCATTCTCAAAACACGCACAAGCAAGCGGGGGAAACGAGGCGGCACTAAGCACTTAAGAGCCTTTTTCCCTTAGGTCGTGAAATACAACCGCCTTATACCCACCTTATAGTTTGTGTTAATTGAAATTAAGCCTCACGAAAGTATTTATCTATTTTGCCTTTAAACTTTTGCTTTAGATTCGAATACAATGATCGAGTGATGAAATCCCGAACCAAGGTTGCGTTTTCACGCTTTTGGAGTACTTGTATATTTATTGTTCTTACGTAGATACAATATAGTAATAATATATTCACAATAAAAATGAAAACCAATATATCTACAATATAGTAAAGATTGATTTGTGTTTAATTTAGGAAAATTGAACACGTTTTATTTGGATATTATAATATAGTAAAGTAAAAAATAACAAAAATGAGTATGTACGATATTCACGCTTTCCAAAAATTGAAAAGCAAAAACGCACTACTCACACAAACACGATACTAATAGTAATGGCACACTAAACACCTCCCCGGCAGCGGCGCCAAAATGATAGTTGTGTTTTTGTATATACAAGTCTTAGGAAAGACGAGTATAAATGCGGTAAGTATTAATCGACACGATTTAGGAAAACCGTGAAGACGAATA
Source organism: Glebionis coronaria (assembly GCA_025667525.1). Lineage (NCBI taxonomy): Eukaryota > Viridiplantae > Streptophyta > Magnoliopsida > Asterales > Asteraceae > Glebionis > Glebionis coronaria. Next base: position 313,335,940 of record CM046880.1, on the reverse strand, counting down.
AATTCCAAGTTCGTTCTCGAAGGAGGTGTGTGTATTAATGTGCCAATATATAAAATAACAATGTTTGGATTAGTGACGTTTTTGGTTTAAGAGAGAAAAAAAGTAAAGACGAGCTACGACTACGATTTAAACTACGACGTTGACGTAAAACGCGAACGTAAATACGTAAAACGTGACAAAATTAAAAATTAAACCTAAAAATTAATTAAAAGATTAAAATAAGTCTAAAATAATATAAATAAGAATAAAAATCCAACAAATATATTTTAAAACCTTTTATTAATTAAATATTCAATTTTAAATGCTAATTAAAGCCCTAAAATTAAATATAATTAACAAAATGTCCAAAATATTATTTTATTGAACTAATAAGTTACTTATATTATTTAAAGACTAAAAACTATTTTTCCTAAATTTTAAAAACTATTTTTCTATTTTTTTAATCACTAAAAACTATTTTTAAACTAAAATAATCTTAAAAAATAATAAAATAATACAAAAGTTAATTTAACAATTTTAAAAATCCTAAATTACCCTAATGAACAGTAGAAAATTGACAAAGTTTGAAAAATGTAAAAATTTGCACTAAAAGACAAAACTGATTAATAATTAAACCCTAATTAACTTAAATTAATTATAAAAAATGATTAAAAAGTGACAGTGAAAAACTTTTAAACTAAAAATCTTAAAATACTTTTCTAAATATAAGAAAAATTTTAAAAGTGAAAAATATACCTTTTCTACACTAAAAGACAAAAACTGAATAATAAAAAGTTAATTAAAATAGCTAGATTAAGAAAAAAATAGCAAATGAACAGTAACCTAAAAATAAATTAAATTGAAAAATCAAGAATTAAAAAAGAAAAATAATGGAAAAAGAATGAAGTCTTAATTCCTAAAAAAGGTCACAAAAGACAAAAAATTAAGATTCTGAAAGTGACATGTGATCACTTTCTGTCTTTTAGCTAAGCAGTGGGAACAGCAAAGCTAGCAGTGGGAAAGGAGTTCCCACTGCTTGTATTAAAAAACGGGTCTGGTGCTTTCCTTGGCTGTAACTTGTGATTGAGTTTGTTTTGATGGACAAGAGGGGCACCCCTACACTCAGTGGAGTATAGGGAGTCAACAAAAAATATAAAACAAACAAGTCCAATACAAAAATCACACTCAAATGGGCAATTACAGTAACTGTGAACAAGAAATGGGGTATGATGGACTTAGCTGATCTAATTGGTCATTAAGGTGAGTTTTGGCTCACAAAATCTCACCCAATCTATTCACAAATACACCACCAACCAGGTCTAACCCTAGGTACTACCCAACCTTAGCATTTTACAAAAGATGAGGGTCAAAAACACCAAAAATGAGCAGTTAAGGGCAACTGAATGATTTTACTGATTTTTACCCAACTAATAGTATTCAAAACCCAACTAAACTATACCAAACTAACAGTTAAAGACTAATAACACCTTAGACTACTGAAATTGATGTGCTCAAACATTTTTAAGCCAAAATCCTCCAATAATATTACCTTAAAACCTAAATCCAAACACACCCTTATAATCTGAAATTGAAAATTTTCAAACCAAAACCAAGCAAAATGGATTTAAACTGATTTAAACTAATTCTAACATGCATATAACAACTAACCAGGCACAATCAAACTGAAAATACAAACATTCAAGTACAATCACACCAAATCACATAAATCCTTATAAAACAGCAAACACATAACCAAGTGGGGTTCAAGCCATATACCTTGAGCTGATGACTTCCAAACGGGTAGGTTTGAGCTTTTAGGAGCTTGTGAGAAGTGTAGAGGACCCCTGTTGTGGTTCAACAACTGAACCAGGGGTATCAAAATATCTTCAATAAAAAAAATGATGGAAGGGAGTCTTGTTTTGTTCCTGCACAAACACAAACACCCAAGAGAAAAAAATCCAAGTAGCATGAGCCTATCACAAGCTTGTCAGGCTTTGTGATGAGCTTATGCTACAGTAACAGTGAGAAATAGAAAATGAAGATTTTTCAAGATAATCTTAAAAAAACATAAGGAAAACAATTTTTGAAACACACTTTCTGAAACTTTCAAACTGAAATAATAACTTATACAAGCTTAATCAGCTTATTTGGTAGTCAACCAATTAAACTGATAAGCCTCTATAATGCTATAACAGAAAAACGGCTTTTGGCTTAAGTGTCCTTTACACCAAAAACCCTTTTCTTTGATAATCTTAACAAGGTTTTTGCAAGAATAAGTAAATGTTTAAACTACTAAAACAATAAAACTTGGAACTCAGTATTTTGAACAATTTAAAAGTTTCATTGTCATTAATAATTTCAAAAATGTACAAAAACTGGAACAAGGGCTCAACACAACTTGAAGGCTCCTTTTATACTTAAACAAAGACTATTCTAGAATGTGAATAAAGATGAAAACCCTATCATACAGTTTGCCAATTATGCCCCTTGTTTGAAATTCGAATCTTGGTCTTCCTATGCCCATGTGAAGATCTTTTGTTGTTTTGTGGTGTGCAAGCTGTTGGAAGACCATCTAAACCGTTCTTGGATGCCTTTGGGAGAAAGAAACTATCTTGGAGCGTTGATTTGTTGTCTTGCTTTGTCTTGGAGTAGCAGGGGAGCCACGTGGGGGACCCATCAGTCACGGGTTAAGGTTTTTGGGGTGTGGGTTCACATGAGAAGGGGGTTAATTACATTTCTGGAAGGTGGGGGTAAAAACCCCTTTGTTTTGGGGATATTGGGGATTAGGGTTTATGAGACGGATTAAGAGGGATTAGGGGGAAGGTGGTGAATAGTGTCTGTTTCCCCCGTTTTTTAATTATATTAAATACGTTTTAAAAAGTTGGGTTAGTGGGTAATTGTTGACTGGGCAGTTGACTTGGGCTTGGGTTTTGGGTTTGGTCGGGTTTGGATAGGGTCGGGTCGGGTTTGGATGGGTTTTAAGTGGATATGGGTTTAATTTTTGGCAAGAGGACCCCCTGGACTTCCAAAATGTCTTCATTTGAAGTCTAAACAGCCATTAACTCTATTCCCTTTGTTAAAACTTTAGGTCACTTGTCATTTTTGGCACAATTTATCTAGCAAACTTATAACAAGGACCATATGTGTTCATTTAGCATTCTTCAAGGACCATTCTTGTACACTCTTGAAATATTAGGGACCCACATGCAATAAATGAGAATTGCAAGGGTGTAATATGACAAGTCTTCCAAAGTAGAGGGACCAAAGTTGCCAAATCTTCAAACTTCAAGGACTTGATAGGAAAATCATGATTCGGGTCCGGTTCTTTGTGCGGCTTCGTTTCCCGTGTTCGTTTTTGCTTGATTCCTTTGATCTTTTGGTGAATTCACGATATCCGTACCTGAAATACATAATGAACAAACACAGGCATATTTTGGGTATTTTGACGATATTTTAAGCGTTTTAAGCCCGATTTGGACGATGAGACTATGTATGAATACAGTCTCATCATTGAACCAATTTTTTCCGCCCTCTAAGACTACGCATTTGAAAAACGAGATTTCAAAGTTTTCACAAGAATCAAATGAAAGTTTTTCAACGGCTTGGAATAGGTTTAAGGAAATGTTACATGAATGTCCTCATCACGGTTTTTCCGACTTGCACCAAGTTGACACGTTTTACAATGGACTTAATGATCATGAAAGAGATTATTTAAATGCCGCCGCGGGTGGTAATTTTTTGTGTAAAACGGTCGAGGAAGCTTTGGTGATAATTGAGAATAGGTCTAAGGTTTATAGCCCTCGTAACACACCGAGTGTTGCCAAAATGGGCTCGTCATCGTCTCATAGCATTAATGCCTTACATGATGAAGCAAATGAAGAAAATCGGTTTTTTGATAGATTTGCTAACCTTATGTCCCATTGGAAAGCTCAAGAAGCTTCGAATTCCGCTTCGGTTAAAGCGGTTTCTAAGAGTTGTTTGTCGTGTGGTGGAGCTCATGATCTTTCCGAGTGCATTACCGCGGATGGTAACACTTCGAGTGCTTATGTAGCCACGGGAACTTATAACCAAAACGGTCAAGGTTCCCGCCAAAATCAAGCTCCACCAAATCAAAATGCTAATAACTATCGAAACAACAATCAAGGTAGTAATTATCAAGGCAATCAACGTAACTACAACAAGGGTAATTATAAAAGTGGAAATGGGCAAATTTCAAACCAAAACCAAAACCATGATTTTCAAACTACCACACAAGGTTTTCAAAATGATCACACCAAAAATCTTCAAGGAGAATTTTTGAATTATGCTAAGGCAAACGATGCTAAGTTTGATAATATGCAACGTGAAATGGTTAGCTTAAGATCCGAGTTGAAAAACGAGCTTAAAAACGAACTTGCTAATGAACTTAAGACTCATGCTAATAAAATGGAAGGAAATGTTCAACGTCTCCAACAAAATCAACAAAAAATGGAGCAAGGTCAACATGAGATTAAGCAAGAATTGTTGAAAGCGGATGCTAGGCAATCTAAGTTTGAAGACCGAATAGGAAAAATGTTTGAAGCTATCATGTGTAAACCCTCTTCTTCGGGTGGTCTTCCTAGTGATACCATCGTGAACCTGAAAGGAGAATTGAAGGTTATTACTACTCGTAGTGGTAAAACTTTCAAAGAACCCATTTCTCGTCCAAGTACTTCTATGGAGAAGGAAAAAGAGAAAGAAACCGAGGTGGTGGTAGAAAAAGAGCAAATTCAAAGCCCACGAAGTACCGCTCAAACCACACCTACGGTTGAACCAATACCAATAGTGGAACCTGAGATTCCGATGCCTTTGCCTATGCCCCAACCCACACCACCCTTACCCTACCCTTCAAGACGAAACAAGGAAAAGGCACAAGAACGAAATAATTACCAATTTGAACTTTTTATGAAAATGTTTCGTGACTTGCATTTTAATATAAGTTTTGCCGACGCCTTAGTCATGATGCCTCAATTTTCCGCGAAATTCAAAAGTATGTTGAATAACAAAGAAAAATTGCAAAAATCGTCTAGTTGTTCTTCGGTTTTTCTTAGCCGTATACCTCAAAAAGTCGGTGATCCCGGCAAGTTTTTAATCCCATGTGCTATACAAGACATGGAAGAATGCTACGCCTTGGCCGATCTTGGTGCTAGTATTAATTTGATGCCTCTTGAGATTTTTAAGTCACTCAATCTTCCCAATCTCACTCCTTCAAGAATGTCAATCAAGATGGCCGATCATTCTACGATTCTAGCTTGTGGAGTAGCCGAGGACGTCTTCGTGAAAGTTGGAAAGTTCTACTATCCCGTAGACTTTATTTTTGTCGACATTCCCATCGATCCTAAAGTTCCTCTAAGTTTAGGTCGATCATTTTTGGATACCTCGAGAGCACTTATCGATGTGCATGCTAGGAAAATCACTCTTCATTTCAATGAGGAAGAACTCGTCATTAATGCAACTCAAAACTCCACACTTTCTCATGTGTATTCTATCACGTCTTTGAACAATGTTAATCCCATTTGTAAAAAGATTTCAAAAAGAGTTTTAGGAGTTGATGATAAAAACGATTTTCCGTACCCTCCGCCGGTGGAGGTTAAGAGTGTTAAGCCTACGATTCCAATTGTGAATGATTCTTCGGATGATGAATATGTTGATCCCGATGGGGGAGTTTTCTTTGTTGACAAACGTTTTGAGAACTTACCACCACCTTTGCCAAAACGGTTTTCAAATGTGAGAATTTTTAGTGTGACTAATATTGCTTTAGAAACACCAAATATTTTTGACATAATTAAATCGGGTTTTCATAAGGAGAGTTTAAAAGATGAAAAAGGAAGAGATTTTGAATTGAATTTAAAAGATTTTTCTACAATGCTAACTCCGTCATCACCACATGTTTTGAGTGCTACAAGCTCGTCTTCTCCTTTTGACGATGCTTTGTGTGGACCTAGTGTGGGGGAAGCCCCTTATGTTCCCTCCCCTTTCTCCACCGAGGATGAGATATTTGATCTCGGAATTGCTTATAAAGGGAAATCTCGGTCTTCCACCGATGCAATAAATGGAAAATCTTTCTATTTGATTGGTGCGAGTCTACCTCGAGTAGCTCATGGTTTTTATGACTTACCCATTGTCCCACCCTTCTATTTCTTCTCATCTATTTTCTTGAAACCCTTTGGGTTTGTGTTGACACACGATGAAGTGGCGTTGATTTGTTTTTCTAATGAAAACGAGAACGCCATCTTCGATCCCGGTATTTTACACCATCAAAGGACTTAGTCCTTAATACTGGTTGTTTTTGGGCCTTGTTTATCATGTAAGCCCCACTAAAAAATGACCATACCAAGATAATCCCTAAATGATCACATTTATGGGGATTCGAGTCGAGCTTTTGACTCGGTTATCAAAAACAAGGTGCCTCGTGGGGGAGACCCATGCTTATCCATGTACATATTATTGCTTTCTAATTAGTTAACGTGAGGGGATTTGTGCCATTCCAACCTTTGTTCCGTGGTTGTTTGTGCATTGTGGTTTTTAGATCATGATCTTCACGATTGGAGCCTCTCGTGTTCGTTTTATGGGAGCACTCGATCGTTTGCTTTGAAGAGTTTCTCATTATCCAAATGATATATCCTTTGATGAACCTTAGGTTTTTAGCACACTTCATAAACGGCTATTAATTTGTTGGTTACACCCTTTCCATGCTAGATTAGGCATTCGACTACGTCTCTAGTATGGGGGTGTTTGCACCCCTAGACTCGAAACATTGAGGACAATGTTTAACTTTAGTATGGGGGTGAATAGATACTTGCCTTGCCAAACCTTCACGCTTTCCAAAGTTTATCTTTTTGTTTATCGTTTTGTTGAAAATAAGGCTAAAAATGGCCAAATTTTAAAATTTTTCTCATGTTTTATAAGTGTTTGAAGACACGAATGTAGGTTTTCCGATGGCGAGAATAAGAGTAATTTTTGACTCGACCGTGCGTGTTGAGCACTTAGCTTTGGTTCCTTAACTTCACATTAGGCTAAGTCTCTTAAATGAGGACGAGAAATGATAGGGTTAATTATAAGTTACTATGCTAAACGTAGAGTACTCGTATTCTTTCAAAAACTCATGTGTTCTCGTTGTTTGCTTATTCTCCCTTCGCATGTAAATATTTTTTGCTTAATAAATATTGACTTAGCGGTTTAGTTAGGATTGTTGGGTTTCTAGTCTTTTCTAGTAGCTTCCGTGTAATTAAATTGGGAAGACATTAAGGTATCGCCAGCGTCACGGTTTTGAAGTATTGGCACCCGAATAATCAAAAGCTTCACCCAATAATAAGATTTCAAGTGCTCACCTAAGTCAAGCAAAAATTTGAAGCTCACAAGGCCGAAAAATCTATGCAAAATTGAAAGTGAATCAAGCCTTAATCTTCGAAGCTTTAAAGATCCAAAATTCGCTTTAGCGTGAGGATATACGTCTTTGGCTAATAAAACCACCGATGAGGCGGATAATAAAAGGCAAGGCAAGACCGAAGTCATAATAAAAGCTTCATGGCGAAGTTGAATAAAAGATGGAGGTAAACCAAAGATAATAAGGCCCTTCCGTTAGGGGGCGTATAAAAGTCTTGGTAATAAGTCTCATGTTCAAAACCGTTATAAAACCGTGTTTATCGATTCTTTTTGTCAACTTAATTTTTTGACATCGTTGTCTATTGGGAGGGGTAATTGATTTGATGGTCTTAGTTACACCGTTAGGACTCTATTTTTAGACCTAAATCTCTATTATCGCATAAGTCAAACAATGTATCCTCGTGAAACATTCAAGACAAAATAAAATATAAGAGATACAACTTAGGAATAATGGGAGGATAAGTACGTGATTAGGGCATATGAGTAGTGTTAGCATTACTAACTTATAATGACAATGATCTCGTTGCACGCTTGGCATGGAATTGGGGTGAAAATCGAGGACGATGAAATTATTTCTAACGAAGCATTCACGTGTTCTTATTCTATGAACCTAAATGTCCCATTTTGCGATGAAAATCATACATTATGTCTAAAACGCAAGTAGTAGTAATAGTAGTAGTGTAGCTAGTTTATCATTCAAATAAAGTGAATAAAAATGAATTTTGGAGGTTCTACGATACTTTATTCTAGCATTGCGTGAGGGCACGGCAATGGTTTAGTATGGGGGAGTGATGAGATTGCTTTTATACATAGTCTCATCGTCCATTTTGGGCTTAAAATGCATAAAATATCATTAAAACTGCCAAATGTATGCTCGTGTTTGTGGCTTGTGTATTTTAGGTACGGATATTGAGGAAAAGACACAAAGATCACAAGAATCAATCAAAAACGAACACGGGAAACAAAGCCGCATGTGGCATTGTATTTTTGTTCCAGATTTTTCTCATTAAAATTGTAATATCTTTTTAAGTTATAAAAGTTGGTGTTTTTATGTTAAAAGTAATTCCTTTTTATATTTAAAAGTTGGTTTGTTTATGTGAGATAATCTGAGTTCCATCATCATTTTGGTAAAAATATTTTGAGTTTCAGTTTTCAGTAAGTTTCAAAAGGGTTGTTATCTTTTCAGAAATTGCAAGTGTTCAAGGAAGTGGAAGTGGAATTGAACTCTTGTATTTCTGAATTTGAGTTTAGTTTGGTTTAAAAAACGTGTTCAAAGTTTCCAAGATTGGACAAATCAGTTTTCAAAAAGTCTGTTTTTCAAAGATTTTCTCAAAATCTTTTTCTTTTTTTATCATTAACCATTTACTGTAGCAAAAGCTTCAAGCTTGTAGCTTGAAGCTTGAAGCTCTTGCTACTTGGAGCTGTTCTTTCTTGGTTTGTTGTGGTGTGCAGGAAACAAGAAGTAAACAAGTACCCAATTTTATCCATTTCTTTTCATTTCATTATATCAAGCATCTTCTTTATGAGCAGCTTATAGAGATTCAGCACAAGCCCGGGCTTGTAGGAGGTGACTTTTCAGTCACTGTGGGACCTGGATGTGGGTCCCACAAGGTAAATTCCTTGCTCTTTGTTTTCAGTTTTCTAGTTAGTAATTTGTGTGATTTATGTGATTTGTGTGAAAAAATGCATGAAATCTGTTTGTTCATGTTCATTTTAGGTCTTTATGCATGTTAGATTGAGTTTGTATCAATTTGGTTTGAGTTTGATTTGAGTTGGTTTGAAAAAAAGTGATTTCTGAAAATTAAGGTGTGTTTGGGATTAGGGATCTACTAGGTTTAAAAGTGTATAAACCAATTAAAAACCTATCATACACACTCATTTGGTTGTTATTAGGTGACATATGTATTAGGTTTTCATTTTGGTAGGTTTTGAAACCAGTTTGTATGTTAAAAAAATGGTATTCACTAGTCAAAACCAGTAATCCACTTTTCTGCTTATTTTTGAGTGAATTTGAGCCATCAAGTCTTGTTCATTGCTAGATAATTGGATAAAGTAGGGTTTGTAATAGCTTATATGTGATTTGGTTGGATTGTGTGCCCAAATTGAAGCTTCAAATCTCATTTTTGTGCACTCTAGTTCAGTGCACTGTTCATCAGAAGAGTGTTAGCTTAATCAGTAACTTCTTTGGCCCTTTTGTGTGAATTTTGTGAAAGAGACTTGTGTTTTTTGTGTTGCTATTGACTTCCCACAACCCAACTGGTTGTGGGAGTGCCCCCATTGCCCAAGAAAACCAAGCCATAAGCTTTCCTAAGCTCATAAGGTCACCAGACCTGATTTTTACACTAGCAGTGGGAAAAAAGTTACCCCTGCTAGTGTATTGGTTAGTACTGCTATACAAAAAGACAAATCCTAGCAAGTGTCACTATCAGCTTTCTATTATTTTTGTCTGTTGTGCATGAAAATAGGAATTAGGACTTGAAAATGGTTTCATTATTTTTCTGATTTAATTTGTGATTTCTCTGTTTAAATAGATTTTTATTTACTGTTCATTAAGTATTTTTTAGGTTTTATAGCTATTTTTAATTAACTTTTAAGTTTCTGTTTTTGTCTTTTAGTGACAAAAATACTTATTTTTCAGTTTTAAAATTTTTCTTTTATTTAGAAAAATAATTTAAGATTTTTGGTTTAAAAAGTTTTTACTGTTCACTTTTTATTTAATTTTTAGAATTAAATTTAGTTTAATTAGGGTTTTATTTAAACTGTTTTTGTCTTTTAGTGAAAAATTTTATATTTTTCAAACTTTTTCATTTTTCTACTGTTCTTTAGTGTAATTTAGGATTTTTAAAAGTGTCAAATTATTTTTAGCATTATTTTATTATTTTTTATAATTGTTTTAGTTTTAAAATAGCTTTTAGTGATTTAAAAATAGAAAAATAGTTTTTAAAATTTAGGAAAAATATTTTTTAGTCTTTAGATAATATAAGTAAATTATTTGTTCAATAAAATAATATTTTGGACATTTTGATTAATTATATTTAATTTTAGGGCTTTAATTAGCATTTAAAATTGAATATTTAATTAATAAAAGGTTTTAAAATATTTTTATTGGATTTTTATTCTTATTTATATTATTTTAGACTTACTTTTAGCTTTTAATTAATTTTTAGGTTTAAATTTTTAATTTAGTAGCTTTTACGGTTTTACGTGTACGACCTTTTCGTCTTAGCTCGATCCGTCTTCGTAACCGTCATTCTTTTCTCACCCCATTTCTATTTTCTCTTCTCAAAACAATATAATCACAAACACATTAATCAATTCATTACACAACGCACTAGCCTCCTCGAGAACGAACTTGAACTTATTTTGGGTCATTAGTGCTCGGTTTTCCTAAACCGACACTTAACGCTTACCACTATTTTGTTGCTCTTTTCCTAAGGGGTAGCAAAAACACTACAATCCGGCAGAAACATTCTCAGCACCTTTTTTATCTTTAATTTCTAAATCGAATTCTTGTAAAAGCAATATCCATCGTATGAGATGAGGTATGGCGTCTTGCTTTTTAAACAAGTATTTTAAGGCTAAGTGATCGGTGTAAACTATTGTCTTCGATAATACGAGGTATGATCGGAACTTGTCAAATGCAGAAACTACAGCCATACGTTCTTTTTCCGTGATGGTGTAATTTTGTTGGGCTGCGTTTAGAGTTCTACTAGCAAAGTAGATGGGGTGAAATTGTTTTCCATCTTTTTGTCCACGGACGACTACAATGGCATGTTCACTTGCATCACACATAAGCACAAATGGAAGGTTCCAATTGGGGCTTGCAATAATTGGTGTGCATGTAAGCTTTGCTTTAAGAGTTTCAAATGCTAAAAGGCATTCATCATTAAAATCGAATGTTCTTTCTTTCTCTAGAAGTTGAGTTAAAGGTCTTGTGATCTTTGCAAAGTCTTTGATAAATCATCGGTAAAATCCGGCATGAACTAAAAAACTTCTAATGCCTTTCACATTAGTAGGTGGAGGAGTTTTGAAATTACGTCTATTTTTTATTTGTCAACTTCTAATCCTGCGTCAGACACTTTGTGTCCAAGCACAATTCCTTTTTTTTACCATAAAATGACATTTTTCCCAGTTTAGCACAAGATTTGCTTCTTCAGATCGTGCTAACATTTTATCAAGATTGCTAAGACAAGTGTCGAAAGAATTTCTAGAGACGAAAAAATCGTCCATGAAGACTTCGACTGATTCTTCAATCATATCGTGAAAGATTGCAATCATACACCTCTGAAAAGTAGCAGGTGCATTGCACAAGCCAAAGGGCATGCGCTTATACGCGTAAGTTCCAAATGGACAAGTAAATGTGGTTTTCTCTTGATCCATAAGGTTGATTGGATTTGAAAATATCCAGAAAAACCATCGAGGAAACAAAAGTATTCATTCCCAGCGAGTCTTTCTAACATTTGATCCATAAAGGGCATAGGAAAATGATCTTTAGTAGTTGCGTCATTTAATTTACGATAGTCAATACAAACTCTCCATCCGGTGATGGTTCGTGTTGGTACTAATTCATTGTTCTCGTTAGTTACTACAGTGATACCTCCTTTTTTAGGTGCACAATGAATAGGACTAACCCAGGGGCTATCGGCGATTGGGTAGATTATTCCAGAATCGAGGAGTTTAAGGATTTCTTTTTTAACAACGTCCTTCATGTTAGGATTTAGTCTTCGTTGTTTTTCAACAATCGGTTTCTTGTTATCCAAAAGTTTGATTTTGTGTTTACAGAACGATGGACATATGCCAGGAATATCAGAAGTTTTCCAAGCAAAAGCTTGTTTATTCTTCTTGAGAACTTCAATTAAATCGTTTTTGTGTTCTTCCGAAAGTTTGGATGAAATAATTACAGGTAGTAATTTTTCTTCGTGAAGAAACGCATATTCCAGATGCTCAGGAACAGGTTTAAGTTCTAAATCTGTAGGGGGATCTTCCACAAATTTCTTAACTTTGAAACGGTTTCGAAAGCTATGGTTTCAAATGGTGTTTCTTTTTCTTCTTCAGGTGTTTCTATAGGTTCGTCGATATTAACGGCTATGAAGGCATCAAATTCAGCAAAAAGTTCTTCTTTGAGGATTGTTCCTTCGATACAATATAAAATTTCGCTTCCATCATCAAGAAGAGCGTCGAAATCGACTTCAATGACTTCGTCAATGACATCAATACTAAAGCAATTATCGTCATTAGAATAAGAGTGTTTCATTGCTTCATCGATAGAAATGGAAATTCTATCCTCTCCAACTCCAAGGTTGAGTTGTTTTTGTTTCACACGAATCACAGCGTCAGCTGTATGCAAGAAGGATCTACCAAGGATAAGTGGTACCTTGCTATCTTCTTCCATCTCTAGGATTACAAAGTCCATAGGAAACATTAATTTTCCAACTTCAACTAGCATGTTTTCGGCTATTCCCAATGGGTATTGAAAAGAACGGTCCGCAAGGCGAACACTCATTTTTGTGGGTTTGAGAACATCTTTTGAGAGTTTAGGATACAAGGAGTATTGCATGAGGTTGATACTAGCGCAAGATAGGCCAAGGCGTTACAAGAGTATAAGTGACGGAAAGTACATGGAATTAGGAAACTTCCAGGATCTCCAAGATTTAGTGGTACTTTGTTTTGGATAATGGCAGAACACTCATCATTCAGAAAAGCTGAAGATACTTCTTCAAACTTGTGTTTTGTGAGACCCCCAAAATCTGACATGGAACAACTAGGAAACGACGGGGTAACACGTCATAGTACAAGAAACAATGAATTACAGTCATACAAAGCTGACGAAATAAAAACATGTACATTACATCATAAAAGATCAGAGTTTTTAAACATAGGTCCCAGAGTTTTAGAAGCGGAAAAATTATATTATTTCGTCTCAATTTATAATATTAAATTTCCCAAAAGGTAGAATAAACTCCTGATAGTTTATATAAAACCAATCTTTCAAAAGCATCACAGAAATCTCCAAGCTGCGAATATCCTGCGGGCTCCCATCCAAGCAAAGCTAAGTATAATACCTGAGATTAAACATGTAAAATCGTCAACATAAAGTTGAGTGATATTCATAGGTTTAGCAGTAAACGTGTGGAACACAATAGAATTTGTTAAACACGTAATAGGGGGGGTTAACTATGTACGTCCATAGTCACGATGCATATTATTGTTGTTTAGTCTCATGAACCGAAGCTTAACTCAATGTAATTTCCTCTAGGGAGTATTCAGCCTAAATACTCAAATATAAACGAATATTAGTGCCTCAAAACGGGATTTGGATTGTCAATCCAGATGGATCCATCCACAACATTCGCGCTTAGCGGAAAGTATACGGGACAATTAACGATTCATGATAGGAGAGGAAACTCAAGGCTAACGTCTAAAAGCAATAATACCATTGAAATCATCTGTAAAGCATACACGTCCAGAATAACATACGAGTTCTGGATAGCAATACAATTTTTAATTTAGTTGTGTTCCACCATGTAAAATCTCACCCCGTGTTTAGAAACCATGTACAAGTGAAAAGGGGCCATGAACTCACCTTAACCACGAGTAAGTCAATCACGTACTCAGCAACTGAGTAGAAACGGTAGTGGTAGACGATCACCAACGATATGGATGCCCGCGAAACACGAAAACCGCAACCTATCAAAATAAGGCGAGCGTTAAGACTCGAACTCGAATATCGATATGTACCAAATATAATATGACTCAAACGTTTTCAAAGTATTCATGTTTCAAAACCAATGACACGAACCAAATGAATCCATTTATCCAACGTTACACGTTAAGAAACTTGAACACTTGAAAATGACCCGTTATACGACGCCAAGTCAACGCAAGTCCAACTATTATTTACCCTTATTTGGACCAGTAGCTAAGTCATTTATATAATGACTAAGAACATGAATAAGTCATCATGTCCGATGATGAATACTCAAACTCACGCAACACAAACATTGAACTACGTGTCCAAAATAAAATCAGCAAGTACACCCCGAATGTACACACCGATCTACCCTATCTAGACTTGTCCGTTTTAGATAAAAATTGGTGTCAAGGTCACTTATAACCTGTTTAATACCTCACTAAAAATTGAGATAAAGGCCAGACTTTAAAATCCATCAGCTCGACACTTTACTCGACTTCAAATTTTAGGACAGATTTGTGCACTTGTTTTGTAAAACCGTTTGGACCACTTTAAAAGTACAATCTCGACAATCCGACTTTTGAAACCACTACTAGACTCATCAAAATCAGTTTGTAAACTTTGAAAACCAGTAGATACATTAATCTAACCAAGCCTAAAGTCCCCGAGAGTCGACCCAAAATCAGCCACAATTTCGGATTGTGCCGACTTGCGTCTCCCGGTACACGAAAACTAAAACTAGCATAACTTTTGACTCGTAATGACTTAGAAGCTCTATATTATACCAAAACGACCGTCTCGGAAAACTCTACAACAATTTCAAATAATCTTAGCCTTTCACAGAACTTAAACCCACGAAACATACTGTTTAAGGCTGCTGTCCCAAATTAGCTTTTTAGAAAACATGACAAATCCATTTTTCACTCAAAACCAATCATTCCCATACCCCTAGGATCACTATACTATCATACCCATCATCCAAACACTCCTAAAAACACTTGCATGTAAAATCTAACAAAATCAAAGATTAAAAACAAGACTTTTAAGGATTAAAATGTGATGATCATACCAAAAATAACACATGCATGATGATTAAATCATCATACAATCTTGAAATCAAAAGTTCTTGAAATTTTGATGCATGTTAATGAATTTGATATCATTAGAATCACAAGAAAATTATAAGAATGGATCTTATTTTTGTTTTGGATGAATCATGATGGATGGTGGTGGTTGATGGTGGTGAAGGTGGCGGCTATGGAGGTGTGGGAGGAGAGATTGTGTGTTTTTTTTTATTTAAATGATTTGTGTGTGTGTAGTGGAAGTAAAAAGAGTTTATATATGGCTAGTTAAGTGGAGAGACCTAAGTTGCCAATTTGCAAACTTGTGGACCTAAAAACAATTAATAGGTTTTAAGGGTAGAAAATGGTTATTGGTAAATCTTGAAAATATTTACGGGGCTCGGGTAACGTAAAAATACTTTTCAAAAGTTACAATGCATCATAAAAATGATTATACAATTCCTCGACACGACTTAATACGTAATTAAAACGAAATCGTCAAAAATATTAATTATCGAAACAATCGATAAATAAACGTAAACTTTTGGGCATCCGTCGGTTTCGCGATCACTAGGAAATTCTCGTTGTACATTGTTTTTGAATAAACTCGTTGTAAAACGCACGCGGGTGATTTTAAATCAAAAATTTTGATTTGAATTAAATATGGAAAAATAAAATAAAAATTTTATAATTCCATATGAATCATTTTCAATGAACAAAATAATACTTAAAAGTATAATTTAAAAAATCTCAGGATTTACATATAAAGTATTCAAGAAAACGTAATACGTTGGAAAATTCAAAAAGCACGAATAAAAAGAATAAAATAATGCTGGGAAAGTACGGGTTCTCACAGTCTTCCCCCCTAAAGGAACTCTGGTCCCCAGAGTTCTCCTGAAAACAGTAGAAGATGCAAACAAGAGGAGGTACAAAGTGTAGAACAAAGTTCATCGCTTCCCAGGTTAATTTCCGTTCCACGACGAATCTTATCGGTTAGAATTCACTATGCTTCAGTTTCTTAACTCCTTTTCGTATAACTTTTCAGTCTTGGATTAGGATAACGATCATTCAATACGGAGATACATCGAGAGATAGAGTTGTTGGAAATACGTGCGATAAACTAACAAGAATGAACACAAGAATCGCTTAAACCGGCAAAGTGTGATAAAATGAACCGAAATTGTTAAATCAACAAGGGGTCGTAAATCGTCCAACTGTAAAACGTGACAGTCTTAAAATGTAAGAATCTTGTCACAAGCGAAATAGAAGGGAAAAATGAATATCATATGATCATTTAAAATATAATCTGTCGAAATCAGTTGTCTAGTATTTTGGTATTACTTTAAAACTTAGTTTTAAATATTTTCTTTTAAAAGAAAATTTTACAAGGTGTAGTGATTAAAAATCAAACTCTATATAAAATGAATGGATAAACAGTTGTCAAATCTTTTTCTTGATCAGGACTTCAAGGTAAAAGTAACTCAGTTCAAATAGTTATTTTGATCAACTTAAGAGCTTTTCGGGTGACTACATGAAATTTTCGTTAAAAACTCAGGTTTATCGTTACCATTAGGAAAAATCAGATTTTCCAAGTTATTTAGAATCATTGTTAGAAATTATAAATTAATTTAATAATTTCATCATATTGACAGTAAAGTATGATATAATCAAATACTTTAAAAGATACAGCTTGATATCCTTTTTAAATACTAGTTATAAATTTACCAAAGATGATATATAGATCCGATACTTAACTTGAAACAGTTATTTTGACAATTTAAACACTTGGTAAAATGTATAAAACGTTCTTAAAAATTAATAATAATTTTTAGAAATTCAAGAAAGTGTTTAAGATATCAACCGATAAACACGTAACAGTTTCTGGTTTTCAGAAAAATAGCAATCGATTATGAAACGAATATCGATCAACAATCAGTATACAAGCAATAGCATGAGGGAATAAAACGGTAGTCGTATCAACTCTTTAACGAACATGTTAGAATAGATGCATCGATGATAAGGACAATAAGAAACAAGGATTATAGCAAGATTAATTTACGAGTGCGGTTAACGTCACCAATAACGGCTTATTAAGTTCTCATTGGTCGATACACAATCGAAAGAGAAAAGCCACACAATAAATTTTCGATTCAAAGAAAATTCTTAAGAAGTTACTTGAGAGTAATTCCAGTAAAACGAACAACATTAGCAATGAGAAGCGAAATCAATACGTGGTTCACACGAATGAATTTCAAAACAATGAAGTCTAACACACATAATGACAATTACACGAAATCATCGTTCACGTCCAGTCATAAATCATTAATCGCGTCCAGAGACCTTTCGTAGGTCTACCAAGATAGATAAACAAGATCGATTGATGTAGAAGCATAACAACGTTGAAACTTTCAAGTCTGGTATCAATGGTAAGAAATTAGACAAGCAGTAACAAGAATGGTATCATGAAGGAAAATGAGGTAACAAGTATAACAAAGGTTGTTGAGTAAGGAAATATGTGCTTGAGGCACGCACTTTGTTCAAGAAAAGATAAGGGTTCTTATGTGTAAGTCACAAATTGTTGTTACTCGCATAAAATGTAAAAGTTTTCAAAACTTTATTTTATCAAATTTTTTTAGGAACATAGTTAAAAAGTTGATTGTTGGTTAAATATTTAGGGCGACTACTATTTGGCCTTGCATGGCTCCTTCTAAATTAAGCATAGGTGATCAGGCCATGCATAATTTAGGACTAGCAATGCGATGCTCATCTTCGTCAAACCAGTATTACATATCATATTATTTAAAATATGTATATAATACCATTTGTAAAAACAGAAATCAAGATAGTTTATGAAACTATTCGCCAATAAGTTACTGGCTAGATATTTAATTCAACAATTGTAATGTTACAATTTATAAGACCCAAGGTAGAACAATTTGTGAGTATACATTGTAACATTAATATAAACTAATTTTATAAGATAGCATTCAGTTATTTTAGAAAGCCCAAATGAAACCTTTTTTTAAAATGATTCGCAAACAAGACCAGTTTGAGTTTATATGGTAACATGACAATATTTTATAAAGTAGCGAGTGGGTTACATGAGGGTAATAAAGAGTAATTCAGTACAGTCAATGAAATGGTTACAAGGTGTTAAGGTTTCAAGAGGTTTAGCCGAAACCGTCAAGAGACGTGTGTCAAGATGATAACAAACGATACGAAAGAAAGAACTTCAACCTCGGTCCAATTCAGTGGTACGATAGAAGCAAAGAAAGAAAATAGAATGGCAATTAAGTCATAAATAAAAAGAAAGGATAAAGGAATGTGTATGTGTGCACCTCGTGATTAATTTGACAATAATATACCTTTAAGAAAGTAGGGTATCAGTTAACAAATAGTACAATCACACCGAAAAGTTTCTATATTAGGAAGTTACCGAATTTCAAAGTTCAAGATCTACGTATAAGTATGACCGAACTCAAAGTTACTATTTTATACTTGTTCAAACGCAATCCTTGTTTTTAGTTTGCAAAATATCATTAGTTAAAGTTTTACGAGCTCAACGAACTCAAAACGCTTGAAATCATATTTTTAAAGTCTATCAGTTTTGACTTTTGGGTTTGACTAGACCAACTAACTCACTAAAAGATATTTTAAGATTCAAAGTCTAATGCATTTCGATGTAAAATATTGTTTTGAACAACTTTCTAGTTTTACCCGGGACTTGAAACGGAATAAAAATGGACAAAAATGCCCTTGCATTAAATCTGTCAACAAAATGATATTTTTGCATTATTCAGAAAATAACTTCTTAGATTTTACAATCTCAAATGAGCGTAACTTGCTCGATTTTAAAGTTTACTAGTCAAATTTTATTATGTCCTAAACGGACGTCTCAACATGTAGAAATATTTATTTTTTTGTCTAAGTTATAAAAATATTTTCTCGACACCACTTGAAATTAAATCTAAATTTCATAATAACCCAGAATTAATGTACACACAAGACTTGTGGATTCCATAAAGACGAAAGAACAGGAAAACTGCATAATTAATCATGTAAAGAAATCACAGTATGAAAATGGTTCAAGAATGCCAACGATAATCTGAGAGATTAAAAACTACGCATATCATCCGTGTCTTCGGCTGCAAGATGCAATGCAGGAAGGTCTCCTGGCGGCGTGATTTTCCAAAATCACAAGACATACCGAGAAA
The DNA here is from genome assembly GCA_025667525.1 of Glebionis coronaria. Lineage (NCBI taxonomy): Eukaryota > Viridiplantae > Streptophyta > Magnoliopsida > Asterales > Asteraceae > Glebionis > Glebionis coronaria. Next base: position 313,316,591 of record CM046880.1, on the reverse strand, counting down.
GAAACAAAATATTAACAAGTCACACTCCTGAGGCGAGGAGGTTTAATGAAAAAGGGAGGATACAAGTAAGATCGTATTCCAAACAATCGTCACATAATAAATGACGATCATGTGTTCAAAGTACAACGGATGTTGTAAGTCGAAGTCGAAACGTAGAATGGTCAATGAAATAAGATATAATCCATGCACAAGTGTCGTGTAAAACGGTGACGTAAAGGTAAATCAAGATTATGAAAACCCACCATATTATTCAAGTACTGATTCAACGAATGCTTCGAGATGTGTGACTCACACGATGTCGTTTAGTCTTTTCCGGAGACACATTGAGCAACACAATGGTCTATAGACTATTTTCCAAGACATTCAATCACAAATGGTCGACAAGCAAAATAGGTATCTGATACAAGGCTTTTCACACCCCGTATAAAAGTTTAAGTTCTCGTTCTCGATTTCTTAACGAATTGATTATTGGCTTAAAGTACGACTCAGTTGATTCAGGCTAAAAATTATCGTTGAACCAATCTCTTCGAATTGAAAAAGGAGTTTAATGTGCGACTCAGTCGTTCTTGGTGGAAACAAATAGTTGTCGTTGTAGTATATTAAAATGTGCAAAACAATTAAAGTAAAAGGCGTAAATGTAAATTGCGTTAAAGTAAAATCTAAGTCTAATTAAAATTAAATGTGCAATATTTAAAAACTTTGAAAAGTAAAATAATTAGATGACAAAAATTAAAGTGTGACGAGAATTAAAATTATGACAAAGTATTAAAATGAGAATGTAAAAATTAAACAAGACAAAATATAAAAACAAACTCACCGTCGGAATATATTCCGATCAGACCTCGTCGGAATATCAAACCCTACATGTCGGAATATTGATCGGAAACCTTTGATCGGAATGCTGTCACTTATCCTGATCGGAATATCCAAACAAATCCCAGATCGTAATATGAACTCACCTTTGATCGGAATCCTCCTCGTCGGAATGTTATTAGAACTCAAATCGGAAAGCTGTCACCTTTCAGATTGGAATAACCAACAAAACCTCTGATCGGAATGATTGGTCGAAATAACCAATCGGAATGTATAGTCGAGTTCTGATCGGAATAACTGTCACTTTACTATGATCGGAATACACTAGACTCCCCAATCGGAATATTGTAACCCTTTTCCGACCAAGCCAAGGAGCTATGGTCGGAATGTATAACCCTTTTCCGATCGGGAAGATCGGAATACAGTAGAAATAAACTAAAATAAGCTAGAAAAATAAGCTAGAAATCAAATAAGCACAAGTCTAAAATCCTAAACCAAACAGTATAAGAAAAAGCTAATAAGCTATGATTTAAAGACTTTTAAATACACGAAATGAAACAAAGTTTTACGGAATCAAACTTAATATAAAAATAACTTTTATAAAAACTTAACAAACTTTAAGATGTAAACAAATAAGCTATAAAAATCAATGATCCAAAACAATAAAAAGCATAAAAATGTAATCTTTAATCAAATAAGTAACACAATAAGCATGTAAACAACAAGATCAAGCAAGAAAGAAAGGTAGAATGAGAGATCAAACAAGTAAAGTAAAGGTGCAATAAAAATAAAAGTAACTTACTTGAAAATTAAAGTGCAAGACAAGGTAATTAAAGGTGCAATAAAATAAATGTGCAAGTAATTAAAAGGTGGAAGAACTAGTGTGACTCTAGCCAACAAAACTAATGAAATGAAAATGAGAGGTATTTATAGGAGATTAGGAGGGTGTTTAGAGGAAGCTTCCTCCTCTCCTTCCTTTCTTCTTAATTGCACCATTAAGTCCTTCCCTTCTTAATCTTTTGTTAATCTTGGACTTTAATGACTTATGGCTCGGGATTTCTTTAAACTCGTCTTTTAATTCTTCAATAAAATAGAGTTGAGTTCTTCGGCTTTTGATAAACTTCCGTCTTTCAACTTTTTCTTCGATAAATCTTCAGAATTGGTCTTGGACTTCCGTTCTTTTTGCACTCTTGACTTCTCGACTTCATCTTTCATCTTTTTCTTCAATAAAAGCCCGTAAATGTCGTGTTTTCTCCACTTTTCACAATTTCATCCTAAATCACAACAAAAACACAAACCACGCATAATTCTGACATAAAAGACATAAAATACACGTTTTGGCTCGGTTATTATTGTAATTAAGTGGTAAAAAGGATGGGTGTTTTCACACCTATCAAATCCCCTACACTTGACCATTGCAATGTCCTCATGTAATGCATTAGTTACAAAGCACGTTTACATTTTTCATCATAATCAATCCACGTTGGCCTTTATTAAAGAGATAGAAAATTATAAACATACAAAGTAAAGAAATCAAAAACATACCTTTGGGTTTTGGAAATGTCGTGAATGATCATCATCCTCAAGTTTTCACTTTCTTCAAACCAAGCTTAAAAACGAGATCATTGTTATTATAAGTTAGTAAACTGACACGAACTCATGTGGGCCAATTATTCACTTAGACTCCCTTATTCGTAAGGGTATCTCTTATATTTTATTGTTGTCTTGAATGATCACGAGGATGCATTGTTGACTTATTTCGATAGTTATTTAGTCCAAAAATTAAGTGAACGATTTAATCAATAGTTAGCTAAAGGACAAAATCTTTTAAAACTGCTTCTCGGGACCTCATAAAGTTCATATCTTGGCATAACTCGCTTCGCGATTTGAGACCTTTCTCGGACCGATATTTGGCAGCGACTTCATACTTCAAACCTTGAGATACGTTCATGAAATAATGGTCTTCTCTTCATATAGGAATTTCTTCACTTGAAGTTTTGAGAGATTCATACTTGGACCACGAGTTCTTCATTTTTCTCCAATCTTTATTTTGGACTTTGATATACAACGATCCGCCTCCTTTTTGACTTGGATCTATTTATCCTCATACCTTGTTAGGGTCTTTTCGGATACACTTCTCCATGACTTTTGGGGAGTTTTTGCTTTTCGTCGTGTGTCTCGATCCTTCATATTGATTTTTGATAAATGACTCTTCACATCACTTTTGGATTTTTAGCAACAAAATATAGCCCTCATGCCTTGTTAGGGCCTTTTCGGACTCGCCAATCTTCGCATCCCGCTTTAATAAGTTATGCCTTGGCTATGAACTCTAATCCATACCGAGCAACTTTTAAACGATCTTGGGCTAAAAGCTAAGTAACTTTTCAAATCGTACAACCTTATTTATTGCAGATAAATTTATTAACAGGCGATGGGAGAATAGGCTTATAATTAACTCACATAAATTCCCGAAAGAATACCGAACTTATAATTGACTCTATCATCTCTCGTTTTCCACAGTTTAAAATCTCAAGGAACGAGACTCGTGGATACTTAGCCTATTAAATCAAAGTTTTGGGTTTTCGAGTCGCCTACATGATCTTGCAAATTCTTAGACTCTTTCAAGTTTTAGAAATCGCTTTTTAAAGTTCCCTTGATAAACGACTCTCTAGGATCAATTATAGGAACTTGCGAAAAGTTCTTGTTCTTAACCCGTGAGAGTTAAGACTTTCGCGTTTTATAGCTCCCTATATAAAAGCCTAGCAAAACTTACACGTTAAGGATACTAGCTAGAGTAAACTTAGATAAGTAAACTCGGGTTGAGTCAAAAGATTCACAACGTTTGAAAATTAAAACCACTTTATTAAATATTTATTCTAATAAGGAAAAATAACTATTCAAAGGGAAAAACTAATAGGCCAAAATAGATCAAAAATTTTGAAAAATGTCGAAAAATTGATTTTCCGGTTAAAATGAGGACAAATACAAGGAAAAGGCCACTTAACTTCGATAGAAGTCACCCCTACACTTAACATAAACATTGTCCTCAATGTTTAAGCATGTGGGAGTAAACTCCCCTACACTTAGGACATTGTGCACTTTGTTTAAATCTCGCTAAGGAAGAGACAACTAAAGAGATTCCTATTTTAATATTGAGAAAATATAAAATAGTGAATCGAAAAGAGTTTAGGATAGAACCAGGAAGAAGTGGACACGGAATCACGGGTCGTCAAGAATCATCAAGAGTGTATCTTTGAAGCTCGAATCCCTGATTAAGAGAGGAGAGGAAATAGCAAACCAAAGTGTCTCCCCTACACTTATGATAAAGAAAGCGAAAAGATAGATGCATGGGTTGCCTCCCAAGAAGCGCTTGATTTTTTATTACCGAGTCGTGAGCCTGACTCGACCTTGATCATCATAGGAAGAAGCATGAAACATATCCACCAGGATCAAAGACATAGTTTTCGTCCATCAAATAGCACAAGCTTAAGGCGAACAAGGCAAGCCAAAGAAGAATAGGCAAGGTTCCCTTAAGCAGCGATGGAGCATGGTGGAAGCAAGGGTGAAGTGGTACAAGCAGATTTCCATTAATTCCAAATATTTTTCCTTTTATTTCATCAGGTGGATACTGAGATGGCTGCAGAATATCAATACCAGGGTCGAACACCTTTTCCTTTAAGGGAAAATAGCACTCAGGCTCAGTAGAATGGGAAGAAGATCCGCGAAGAAGCACAACCTCGTCCTCAGAAGGTGGACAAAGAGGTGTTAAATCATATGTGTTGCGGATATTGGTGTCGACCGGTTTCTTCTCCTTTAAAAGAATGTTCTTCAAATCCAAAGTAGGATCAAGACGATAATCTTCAAAGTCCAAAGGAGGAGCATCACTCTCATGAGGGAAGTAAGTATTAAGAAAAGCAGAGAAATCTTCCTCAAATGAGTAATCGTCCAAAGTAGGACCGAGTGATGGCGGAGGATCTTCATCATGGGAAGAATCGCTCGAAAGAGTATCGGCCTCATCGAAATCATCGAAAGTGGGCAGCTCGGGATACTCAGAAGTAAGGTCATCATAATCATCCGAATCTGAGCTAGACTCATCATCATAAGCATCAAAGACCGGTGGAGAATCATAAATGGGAGAAGCGTCCAAATTGGATAGAGAATCATCCACATCATCTTGAAAGAGTGGATTATCAATGCAAGAGTCGAACAGAGGATTGTTGTAGACGACAAAATCATCAAGCACATTAATCATATTCACTGATTCTCGGCCTCCAAAGGATTTGCTTGTAAGCTTTCCCATTTTAAAAACTTGTGAATCATTCCCGACTCTTAAGATTAACTCACCTTCGGCCACATCAACTAAAGCTCATCCGGTTCTCAAGAATGGCCGACCAAGTATTAAAGGAATACGAGGGTCCATTTCATAATCAACAACGACAAAATCGACCGAGAAAGTAAATGTGCCAACTTTAATGAACACATCTTCGGCTATACCAACGGGGTAAGCGAGAGTGCGATTTGCAAGTTCAAGAGTCATCTTCGTTGGAGTAAGGTCGGGTAATGATAGTGTTTTCCAAACACTTAAAGGCATAAGATTTATACTGGCCCCGAGATCAGCAAGGGCAGTAAATTCTTTAGTTTTGTTGAAAACGCAAGGCAACACAAAACGACCGGGATCTCCAAGTTTTTCTGGAAGTTCTTTAAGAATAACTGCAGAGCAGTTTTCATTTAAGCGTGTGTTGGCGAGCTCAATCAACTTTTCCTTCTTGTTAAGCTATTCCTTGAATGCTTTGACAAATTTAGGCATGTGGACAAGTGCTTCAAGAAAGCTGATGTTGAAGTTCATTTGAGAGATCATCTTCACATAGCGTGACACTTCAGAATCATCCTTGGTTAGCATTTTGGTCTTGCCTAAACGAGAGGGATATGGGATATTAGGTTTGGGTGGTGAAGGTGAAGGTGTAGGTAAAGGTTGAGATGTTGAAGGTTCCTTCCTAGGAACATCGTCATGACGAGGCGAAGACGGTAATGGTGCACTAATACTAGGTGTAGGAGGAATAGGGATAAATGGTGGTGGAGGAGGTGTAGATGATGGGGGTGGGATTGGTGGATCGACAATGGTAATTCCACTACGAGTAGTAATAGCACTCATATTTGCTCGCGGATTGGTGACGGTGTTTGAAGGTAGAGAACTCGAAGTAGAAGGTTGAGCGGCGGGCAAGAAACTAGCAAGCATATTCTTCAAATCATTGGTTTGATTGCTGAAGGAGGATTGAATATTATCTCGAAGTTCGGATCTAATCTCATTTCCTTTCTTTATGATATCTCCTTTCAGATTGATAATTTGGCTCTGCAGATTCTTGATTTGCTCACCTTGGGTTCTCATGATGGCTTCAACATCCGGATTAATGGGTAGGGTTTGTTGAGCGGGTGGGTGATAAGGATTAGAAGCTCTTGGTGGGATTTGGTTGCTTCTATTGTAGTTGTTGGCGGGGTTTTGGTTTTGAGGAGAAAAACCGGGTGAAAGGTAAATGTTGGACCGGTAACTCAGCAAATTTCTATCCCCTTGTTGTCGAGCTTGGTAATTTTCCAGTGAATAATTACCATAAGCTGCATACACATTTTCCGGATTTCCTTGAGTCGAAGGACAATCGGTGTATGAGTGAGGACCGCCGCATGTTTCACAAGGATTGTCAACTGCTTTAACTTGTTGTTGTTGTTGTTGTTGTTGGTTTGAAGCGAGAAGCGTGATACTTTTGCTCATTTCAGTCATCATGCGGGTGAGTTCGGTCATATCAGGGTTTGCTGAGGTAGAAGAAACATTGACTCTCGGATTGTTCCTTGAAGAAGCAGAGGAATCCCAGTTTTTGTGGTGAGTAGTCATGTTCTCAATTAGCTCTCTACACTCCTCGGGTCTCCTTTTCATGAATGTTCCACCGGCGGCTGCATTAATCGTATCACGATCTCGAAAAGTCAATCCGTTGTAGAAAGTATCAATCAATGTGACGGGAAGCATGTTGTGGTTTGGACAACGATCAATCAAGACATTATATCTTTCCCAAGCATCAAAAAGAGATTCATCAGGGTCTTGCATGAAACCGCTGATTTGATTGCGAAGGCTCGTAACCATGGATGGCGGAAAGTAGCGCGACAAAAATCGTTGAGTCATGTCATCCCAAGTGTGAATAGAAATCTTCGGGAGACGATCAAACCATTTCTCGGCATGATGTGATAAAGTATGTGGAAAGAGTTGTAGGCGAAGAACATCCATTGTGGCACCAGGCAACTTCATGCTTTGGGTGATTGTAATGAACTTGTCGAGGTGTTTGTTGGCATCATCATCAGGCATTCCTCTAAAAGGATTTGTTTGCACTTGCTGAATCATGTGGTGCTTCAACGAAAACTCCAGAGCGTAGATTTGCATTGGCGCAATCGGTCCTCCCGTCCAAACATGGTAGGTTGACAAAGCTCCTCCATGGTCCGAAGATCGGGCTGTGGAAGAACATTGTTGTTATTGTTGAGGTGCGGTGGATTATTATTGTTGTTAACACCTGACATACGTAAATCTTCTTGAGTCTCGGGCTCTTGATAATTAGAAGATCTAGTACGCATACACCTGAAAATGCAGAAGAAAAAGAAACCAAACACAAAGACAATATATATACACAATAAAGATAAAATCTTTTTGGATTTTTGAAATTTTTTTAATTTTTATGGATTTTAACAATTTTTAATTTTTATGGTTTTTTTTGAAATTTTTTTGAAATTTTTTTAAGCAAGAAAATAACGCTCACAAGTGAACGGATCACAAAAAGCAACGCGTCTCTCACAGAAAACCGTTAATCTTTACGAAAAGAGCCGGCAACGGCGCCATTTGATACAAGGCTTTTGACACCCCGTATAAAAGTTTAAGTTCTCGTTCTCGATTTCTTAACGAATTGATTATTGGCTTAAAGTACGACTCAGTTGATTCAGGTTAAAAATTATCGTTGAACCAATCTCATCAAATTGAAAAAGGAGTTTAGTGTGCGACTCAGTCGTTCTTTGGTGGAAACAAATAGTTGTCATTGTAGTATACTAAAATGTGCAAAACAATTAAAGTAAAAGGCGTAAATGTAAATTGCGTTAAAGTAAAATCTAAGTCTAATTAAAATTAAATGTGCAATATTTAAAAACTTTGAAAAGTAAAATAATTAGATGACAAAAATTAAAGTGTGACGAGAATTAAAATTATGACAAAGTATTAAAATGAGAATGTAAAAATTAAACAAGACAAAATATAAAAACAAACTCACCGTCAGAATATATTCCGATCAGACCTCGTCGGAATATCAAACCCTACATGTCGGAATATTGATCGGAAACCTTTGATCGGAATGCTGTCACTTATCCTGATCGGAATATCCAAACAAATCCCAGATCGGAATATGAACTCACCTTTGATCGGAATCCTCCTCGTCGGAATGTTATTAGAACTCAAATCGGAAAGCTGTCACCTTTCAGATCGGAATAACCAACAAAACCTCTGATCGGAATGATTGGTCGGAATAACCAATCGGAATGTATAGTCGAGTTCTGATCGGAATAACTGTCACTTTACTCTGATCGGAATACACTAGACTCCCCAATCGGAATATTGTAACCCTTTTCCGACAAAGCCAAGGAGCTATGGTCGGAATGTATAACCCTTTTCCGATCGGCAAGATCGGAATACAGTAGAAACAAACTAAAATAAGCTAGAAAAATAAGCTAGAAATCAAATAAGCACAAGTCTAAAATCCTAAACCAAACAGTATAAGAAAAAGCTAATAAGCTATGATTTAAAGACTTTTAAATACACGAAATGAAACAAAGTTTTACGAAATCAAACTTAATATAAAAATAACTTTTATAAAAACTTAAGAAACTTTAAGATGTAAACAAATAAGCTATAAAAATCAATGATCCAAAACAATCAAAAGCATAAAAATATAATCTTTAATCAAATAAGTAACACAATAAGCATGTAAACAACAAGATCAAGCAATAAATAAAGGTAGAATGAGATATCAAACAAGTAAAGTAAATGTGCAATAAAAATAAAAGTAACTTACTTGAAAATTAAAGTGCAAGACAAGGTAATTAAAGGTGCAATAAAATAAATGTGCAAGTAATTAAAAGGTGGAAGAACTAGTGTGACTCTAGCCAACAAAACTAATGAAATGAAAATGAGAGGTATTTATAGGAGATTAGGAGGGTGTTTAGAGGAAGCTTCCTCCTCTCCTTCCTTTCTTCTTAATTGCACCATTAAGTCCTTCCCTTCTTAATCTTTTGTTAATCTTGGACTTTAATGACTTATGGCTCGGGATTTCTTTAAACTCGTCTTTTAATTCTTCAATAAAATAGACTTGAGTTCTTCGGCTTTTGATAAACTTCCGTCTTTCGACTTTTTCTTCGATAAATCTTCAGAATTGGTCTTGGACTTCCGTTCTTTTTGCACTCTTGACTTCTCGACTTCATCTTTCATCTTTTTCTTCAATAAAAGCCCGTAAATGCCGTGTTTTCTCCACTTTTCACAATTTCGTCCTAAATCACAACAAAAACACAAACCACGCATAATTCCGACATAAAAGACATAAAATACACGTTTTGGCTCGGTTATTATTGTAATTAAGTGGTAAAAAGGATGGGTGTTTTCACACCTATCAGTATCTAAATAGATATATTAAAGAATTTAAACAATGGAAGCAACACGCACGGTAGTAAAATGAAAATCAGAAGTTTTATCGAAACAACATTTCTTAATCCCGAACAATGGTATCACGAGAGTATGCACAACATGTAGCAGCGAGTCGAGAAAAACAGATGATTCAAAACGAACGAGTATATGAAGTCAGTCGTATCACGCATAAATGAAATAGCAATAGTACTCAGAAGAATGAGCATGAAAAGTCGAGAGCACACGCGCTCTGAATACAAGTACGTAACGTCATAACAATCTAAAAATCATCGTAACCAGATCAGTTCACAAGAACAAGAATTTCAGAAATACAGTAAGAGCAGATGTAATCACAATAATATCGAATGATAATCCATGAAGCACAAGGCTTTGAAAAGACACAGTAATTATCGTCATCAGGGTAACGTAATATTTCAACCTGTAATCAAGAGATGAAATACTATAATGATAATTAAACGTAAATAATAAGGACTAGAGAGTTACCCGCGCAGATATCGAACAACATTGGCAGATTCTGTGGTTGACACTTAAAACATGAAATATTTGAACTTTCGGTTATAGACTAAGTTTTGAAAACGACTCAGTTCCCTATAACCATCGCTCTGATACCACTCTGTGAGACCCCCAAAATCTGACATGGAACAACTAGGCAACGAGGGGGTAACACGTCATAGTACAAGAAACAATGAATTACAGTCATACAAAGCTGACGAAATAAAAACATGTACATTACATCATAAAAGGTCAGAGTTTTTAAACATAGGTCCCAGAATTTTAGAAGCGGAAAAATTATATTATTTCCTCTCAATTTATAATATTAAGTTGCCCAAAAGGTAGAATAAACTCCTGATAGTTTATATAAAACCAATCTTTCAAAAGCATCACAGAAATCTCCAAGCTGCGAATATCCTGCGGGCTCCCATCCAAGCAAAGCTAAGTATAATACCTGAGATTAAACATGTAAAATCGTCAACATAAAGTTGAGTGATATTCATAGGTTTAGCAGTAAACGTGTGGAACACAATAGAATTTGTAAAACACGTAATGAGGGGGTTAACTATGTACGTCCATAGTCACGATGCATATTATTGCTGTTTAGTCTCATGAACCGAAGCTTAACTCAATGTAAGTTCCTCTAGGGAGTATTCAGCCTAAATACTCAAATATAAACGAATATTAGTGCGTCAAAACGGGACGGGGATTGTCAATCTCGAAGGATCCACCCACAACATTCGCGCTTAGCGCAAAGTATACGGGACAATTAACGATTCATGATAGGAGAGAAAACTCAAGGCTAACGTCTAAAAGCAATAATACCATTGAAATCATCTGTAAAGCATACACGTTCAGAATAACATACGAGTTCTGGATAGCAATACAGTTTTTAATTTAGTTGTGTTCCACCATGTAAAATCTCACCCCGTATTTAGAAACCATGTACAAGTAAAAAGGGGCCATGAACTCACCTTAGCCATGAGGTAAGTCAATCACGTACTCAGCAACTGAGTAGAAACGGTAGTGGTAGACGATCACCAACGATATGGATGCCCGGGAAACACGAAAACCGCAACCTATCAAAATAAGGCACGCGTTAAGACTCGAACTTGAATATCGATATGTACCAAATATAATATGACTCAAACGTTTTCAAAGTATTCATCTTTCAAAACCAATGACACGAACCAAATGAATCCATTTATCCAACGTTACACGTTAAAACACTTGAACACTTGAAAATGACCCGTTATACGACGCCAAGTCAACGCAAGTCAAACTATTATTTACCCTTATTTGGACCAGTAGCTAAGTCATTTATATAATGACTAAGAACTTGAATAAGTCATCATGTCCGATGATGAATACTCAAACTCACGCAACACAAACATTGAACTATGTGTCCAAAATAAAATCAGCAGGTACACACCGAATGTACACACCGATCTACCCTATCTAGACTTGTCAGTTTTAGATAAAAATTGGTGTCAAGGTCACTTATAACCTGTATAAGACCTCACCAAAAATTGAGCCAAAGTTCACACTTTAAAATCCATCAGCTCGACACTTTACTCGACTTCAAATTTTAGGACAGATTTGTGCACTTGTTTTGTAAAACCGTTTGGACCACTTTAAAAGTACAATCTCGACAATCCGACTTTTGAAACCACTACTAGACTCATCAAACTCAGTTTGTAAACTTTGAAAACCTGTAGATACATTAATCTAACCAAGCCTAAAGTCCCCGAGAGTCGACCCAAAATCAGCCACAATTTCGGATTGTGCCGACTTGCGTCTCCCGGTACACGAAAACTAAAACTAGCATAACTTTTGACTCGTAATGACTTAGAAGCTCTATCTTATACCAAAACGACCGTCTCGGAAAACTATACAACAATCTCAAATAATATTAGCCTTTCACAGACCTTATACCCACGAAACATACTGTTTAAGGCTGCTGTCCCAAATTAGCTTTTTAGAAAACATGACAAATCCATTTTTCACTCAAAACCAATCATTCCCATACCCCTAGGATCACTATACTATCATACCCATCATCCAAACACTCCTAAAAATAGTTGCATGTAAAATCTAACAAAATCAAAGATTAAAAACAAGACTTTTAAGGATTATAATATGATGATCATACCAAAAATAACACATGCATGATGATTAAATCATCATACAATCTTGAAATCAAAAGTTCTTGAAATTTTGATGCATGTTAATGAATTTGTTATCATTAGAATCACAAGAAAATTCTAAGAATGTGGCTTGTTTTTGTTTTGGATGAATCATGATGGATGGTGGTGGTTGATGGTGGTGAAGGTGGCGGCAATGGAGGTGTGGGAGGAGAGATTGTGTGTTTTTTTTATTTAAATGATTTGTGTGTGTGTAGTGGAAGTAAAAAGAGTTTATATATGGCTAGTTAAGTGGAGGGACCTAAGTTGCAAATTTGCAAACTTGTGGACCTAAAAACAATTAATAGTTTTTAAAGGTAGAAAATGGTTATTGGTAAATCTTGAAAATATTTACGGGGCTCGAGTTTCGTAAAAATAATTTTCAAAAATTACAATGCATCATAAAAATGATTATACGATTCCTCGACACGACTTAATATGTAATTAAAACGAAATCGTCAAAAATATTAATTATCGAAACTATCGATAAATAAACGTAAACTTTTGGGCATCCGTCGGTTTCGCGATCACTAGGAAATTCTCGTTGTACATTATTTTTGAATAAACTCGTTGTAAAACGCACGCGGGTGATTTTAAATCAAAAACTTTGATTTAAATTAAATATGGAAAAATAAAATAAAAATTTTATAATTCCATATGAATCATTGTCAATGAACAAAATAATACTTAAAAGTATAATTTAAAAAATATCAGGATTTACATATAAAGTATTCAAGAAAACGTAATACGTTGGAAAACTCAAAAAGCACGAATAAAAAGAATAAAAGAATGCTGGGAAAGTACGGGTTCTCACATGTTTGCTTGTGATAAGTTCTTTGATGAATTTTCTATAATTTGGCATTCCAGCCAGAACATCGACTAAAGGCATATTGATTCTAACTTCTTGAATTAAGTCGAGGAATTTACCATACTTAGCTTGCATCTTTTGCTTTTGTAGGCATTGGGGGTATGGTACTTTCGGTTTATATGGTTTGGGTGTTGGGTTTTCAGTAGTTTTAGTTTTGGTTGGTTGGGCTTCATCTTCATCGTCACTATCGAGTGGGTTTTCAATTGGTGTGTCTTGGGTAGGTTTGGTAGGTGATTCATAATATAAACTACACCGCTTGAATATGGCATTCACATGTTCATTACGAGCTTGCGGTGGTTGATATTTGTTGTTGTTTTTGGGGTTTGGGTTGGTGTTGCTAGGTAAAGAACCAGAAGCTCGATTTGATTGCTTATCGGCAAAACGATCAAACTTAGCTTCAAGGTTTTGAATGGAAGCTTGGTGGTTTTTGTTTGAAGTCTCGAACTTTGTTTTGAGGTCACTGAATGTATCTCGTACGAAAAGGTTGGTTTCGAGGTTGGGTTTGTTTTTGGTTTGGTTAGGTTTCTTGTCATCTCGAACGTAACTTGGTTTATCATTAGATCTCCGATTATCGCGGTCACGATTATGATAATCCTTACAAAATCGAGTTCGACGAAAGGTATTCATGAAATTGGCTTCTTTTTCCTTTGTCATAGGGGTGTCATCGTCATCACATTCACTAGAAGGATGGTTTCCTCCAGTGTTTGTAGGTTTCATGACTTTTTTTTCATCTCTTTATATTGAGTGTCGATTTTGAGAGACATGGCGTCCATGTGAGCCATAATTTTTTAGTGTCGGTTAGGTTGTTGCTTTCTTTGGTAAAAGCTACGGTTTTTCGTGGGTTCTTGTTTTTGTTGTTTTTGGACCAATCAAGCTTGAGTAAGACTTTGTCATCTAAGAATTGGTAAGCTTGGTTAGGGGTTTTATACAGGAAAATACCGCCCGTTGCGACGTTCTATGCATCTTGGGTAGCATCGTCAAGACCATGATAGAAAATCTTGATTATTCCTTCTTTTTTTAGTCCATGATCATGGCAGTTTTTGAGTAATTCTTTCATTCTTAACCATGCGACAGTGAGAGTTTCTCGATCTTGTTTAGAAAAGCTTCAGATTTCTCCGAGGAGTTTTTCAAATAGGACAGGAGGAAAGAATCGGCCAATGAAAGCGGTTCTAAGACCTTCCCATGACTTGGCTTCTCCAGTCAAGGATGATGGAAACATCATGAGTTGAACGGCTTCGGCTTGTCCTTCTCTATAGTTAAACATTTTGCACATTTCGCTAATTCATGGATGTGTTTGTGAGGATCAGTTTTGATTCGACCATCAAATTGGTGGTTTTTGACAAGTGTCAGGTGGTTTCCTTTGATTGCAAAATCGTTTGCAATTTCAGGTAAAACGATTGCGGAGCCAAGTGTTGGTGCTACAACTCTATCGGCTGACCACATTGGTTCATCATCGGTGTCCGACATTGGATCGTAACGGTTGATGAGTTTGGTGAGAAATAGGAATTGAGAAAGTTTGTCGAAAGGTTGGTTGATTTTGGGAGTTTGATATTGCTCGTGTCTCCTATCTAAAGGTACACGAAGGTGAAGTCTACGTAAGCTTCGGTTAAAAGTGCGTTCAAGTTCTGATAACGGTGATAATGGTGGAGTTTTGGATGAACGGGTGTGCATCCAACAAGAGTTTTTAGTTTACAGAAGAAATGTGCGGCGCACTTTTTGGATTGTGCAGCGCATTTCGTTTGCTACAGGAAGTGCGGCGCACTTTTTGGATTGTGCGGCGTACTTTCTGTATTGCAGAAAAATTTTGGGTTTTGTTTGAGTGGGAAATGGTTCAATTCTTCAAAGATTAAGAAAAATTGGTTACAAAACAGGATTATAAGTCACCGGCAGCGGCGCCAAAAACTTGATGTTCGTTTTGCAAGTCTTAAAATTATATTACAAGGTTTAGACAAAACAAGGGACTAGAAATACAAACACGGGCAAGTATACCCTTTCGTTCGCAATATAGCTTGTAGTGGTAAGCCAGGATCGTTCGCTGGGACTTAGTTTCGTTTTGGTAATCAATATAATAATTGATATGAATAACAATAGTAACAAATATGACTAATATGGGATAGTTCGTATGAGTTCGTGATGATGATAATAATGATCGAGATATGTTTAGGTAGGTAAAGAGTGATAAACCTTTTTCGTCAAAATGGTGTTTACACAACTTAGTGTGATTCAAGACTTATGTTTATTCGAGCGACTAAGCTCAAAACAAGTTGCCAACGAGCTTAATATTTTATCACGGTTTCTAAGCGGATTTCTCCAACCAAAGATTCAAAACCATAGACAAGTCTTTAAAAACTTATTACAACGATTTGTGTTTCTCAACGCCAAGCCCTCATAACAAATCAACTCTAGATAAAATATGGTTTATAGAACTAGGTGGTAAAATGGTTCTACAACATTAGCTTGAAATCAATTATAAAGGATCATATCATAGCATCATCACTAATCATAGTCACATACCCATATAGTCATAAATATCTTAACCTAACATAGTAATCAAAGTAACAAATGGAAAAGAGTAAGAGAACATCATACTTAGATTGATTGAATGAACGAGTACACAAGTGTCACGATTGTATCGTTTCTCCAAGAATCAAAGAGTGGAATACTCTTGTTACAAGTATTTCCTAAAAGTGGATAATACTGAAATATCACTACGAAAGCTAAGAATACTCGGATTTATAGAGTAGTAGTTGAGAGATGTGTTGTGTGTAAAATGAGTAGAAGTGGCTCCTATTTATAGTGCTGGCTGAGACAAAATGTGGGTCGCACTTATCCGAAAGTGCGCCGCACTTTAGATGTGGGAATGTGCGGTGCGCCGCACTTCTAACAATGTGCACCGCACTTTGTGCGTTCCAGATTCTTATTTCAATAGTTTGGCATATTTGCACAATAAGGACCCTCATTTGTATTTTCTTCACTTTGCTTATTCATACTTTACACCTACATATAGAACGCAATATATTAAGTATCGAAAGCTTTTATTTATGATACAAAGTGGCATTATAATAACGGGTTGAATATGTATATTTTGGTCGTTATCAACCATCACTTGGTGACATATTAATGTCCTCATCGTCAGACTCTTGTGGGTCATTCTTTCTCGAACCTCGATCACTTCTAGGCTTTCGTGGTTGTACCTCTTGAATAGGTAGCATGACCCGATGAACCAGACGAAAGCGAGAAAGATTAAGGTCAGGAAAGTCTTCATCAACTTTCTTAAGAAGGCGAGTAAGGAGCATGGCATAAGGAAGATTTGTTTTGGAGTTGGAGAGAGAATAGTTGATCCATCGAGCGATATAATATGCGAGATTGTACTTGGTGTTGGTAGAGATGCAAAATAACATATGTGCCATACACGTCGGAATATGATCTCGGTTTCGACCAAGACAAAACACATTTTCCCTAAGGATGTCGGCCCATCGCACCCTACAATCATTAAGGTCGCTTAAGAGAACCTCAAAACGTTTCACTGAACGCTTGTTTGAGTGGAGGCTTCTTACAACATTTCCACTACGCGCTTTAGAAATAACATCAAGGATGAAGTCAAGGTAAATCTCTTCGCTGTCCTTTGTAGCACAATCAAAGGGATCAATGAGAGCATCAAGCTTCCATTTATCCGTAAATCGACAAGTGCCTCTAAATGGAACACGAAGAGCTAGACCAAAATCTTCGAGGGAGTATTGAATGAGTCGACCATCAATGATGAACTTAACATATATTATATCGTTGTCAAACACGAGAGAATATGTGATAAAGAACTCCAAAAAGAAATTCGGGATATATATCTTCCTTGATGTACAACAAGCAATCAAACTCGATTTGTTCGAACATCGACTCAGTATATATATAGCCCTCAATATCATTTTGGACAACTCTACCCTCGTGAAAGCAACATTTTTGAAGTGAGGAGTAGGTATTTGCAAGTTGATGGGAAGGACAAAGATCGGCTAGGTTTGGCATGTATTGTTTAGTGTATTGGTGATCTTGTTGATATTTCGAAGGCATGATCAGTACCTAAATAAACACAAAAATATTTCCCCAATCACTCATATGTTAAATATAAGCCAAAAATCCAAAAAGATGAGAATGTGTTTCATCAATTTCTTGACAAACAAAGGATTAATCCTTATCATTCTCATGTTCACAATGTACCTAGTTCATCATTGAGAATAACATATTAACCATGTAAAATCAATAATGAACTTGAACATTGGTTTTTCAAAACAAAGTTTTTAGGTAAGCATTAACAATGCCATTACCAACTTGTTCATAGGTTCATATCAATTCCATCAATTAACCAAAATTATTTAGTCAAAATTCGGATTTTTCTACAAGTGGGTTTTAGTGAAATCTCAATGAATATGAACCTAAGGAATCATAGGATAATCACTATGTCAACTCACATTCCTAGTAAGGTTCTAATTCAATATCGATTTTAAAAATCCCCAATTATGAATGCATGAACCCTAGAACAAATTAGATGAAATTTAATGAAATGACTTACAGTTAATTGATCTTGAATGAAGGATGAGTGAAACCCACAAATTGGAATCAATTAAACTTGAGTGATTGAAGGTTTTGAAGGTGCAACAAAGGAGGAAAAGAGGAAAATTGTCGGCTATATTGGAGAAGAGAGAGAAGGTTTGTTTGAAAAATGATTTTTAATAAAAACCTGGCGCTTTAGTCTCAAGCTCTGGTCGCAGTTCCTTATCGATAGAGAACCGCGCCTTTGAGTCACGACAGATAAAGAACCGCCTACAGTGGCGAGTTTATCAAAGAAAATCAAAGAATTTTTCAAAACCAAATTTTTCTAAAATCCTTAAAATATATCTTAAGCCTTTAGGAAATCATTAGACCACCTCAACACTAGGTAATAATGCCTTAATGAAGGATTACGAGTTAAATCGAGATAGGAAAAGACCGAATCGGACAAACGACTACTCGTAGCGTAGAAGCAAAGAGGAGAGAAGTCAAGAGGAGTGAATCAAGATCAAGTACAATTCTCAAGAGACAAATGACAATCTTCAAGTCGAGGAGACGAAGAGCTTGTGTCATATATAGTGGTTTAAAACGTGCCTTTCCGGTGAAAGTCTAAACGGCTTTGGTAATGAACTATACCAAGCAATTTTGATACATAGAATAAGATCACTTTCAAGATTAGTCTTACTCTAATTCAAAATGTGAGCAAAGTATAAATTCATTTTCTCTCCTACATGATTGGACAAAAATTATTGTAAAGAAATAAGTGTGAAAACACTAATCCTTTTACCACTTAAAACAAGGAAAAACCAAACCAAAACGTGTATTTATAAACGTAAATGTTGGAAATACACGTGGTTTTGTGTTTTGTTGTTAAATAGGTACAAAAGGAGAAAAATTAAGAAAACACGAGATTTTAAGGACATTTATCAAAGAAAAAGTCAAATATAAAGTCAAAGGACCAAAAGTGCCAAAAGAATGAAGTTTGGAGGGCTAAGGATGAAGATTTAATGAAGTTTCAAGATTAAAATCAAGAAATGCAAACAACAAGGACTATTTCTACCATACTTCAAAGTTATCCACTAACAAACCAGATGGACCAATTAAGAGCACGAATTTACTAAGCTAACGGTTCTGCCCTTGGCGCGTAACTCGTCTCGGTTTGCATTTCGCATATTCTACTATTTTATTTCTAATTTTAACATTTTATTAATCATAGTAAAAACTAAATAAATAAAAGTTTTTTATTTTATAATATTTAGTTTAGTATTGAAATATTTAATTTTTATTTTTAAATATTTTTAGTTTTAGTAGTTTTATTTTTATTTATTTTTAAACTAACACAAAAATATTAAAAAGAGAAAAAAATTGCATGTATGTTTCTTTTGTGAGTAGTTAGGTGCATGCTTCTAGAAGATTAAAAACGGTGGAGTTGGTTAAAGAAGATTAATCAAGGGCCTTTGGATAAAAGAATAATAAAAGGTGAAGATGGTATTCCATGTGAAGTGCTCCCATTGGTCTATCCAAAAAGCATCTTTCATCCTATTGGTGGAAACACATCATCACCTACAAAATAACCAAGATGTCCTCAAGTTAAAGAAGAGAAGGTGGTTAAGAGCATAAAAAGACTAATCTACCCCAAGCACCTTGACTTCAACTATAAATACCACCTCATTTTTCTTCATTTTGTATGTAGATTTTCGGTAGCTAAATAATGTCAATTTTATTTCTTGTTTTTTAAATGTATTTCCTTTCAACTTTGTACTAGCTTATCATTAAGCACTTTCATATTAATAAAAGATTATGTTTTATCTTATTCTCTTTTAGCTTATTCTCATTCTACCTTTCTTAATCTTTTCTTATAATCTATCTTATTATTTTGGGATTAGTTTTTTATAACTTTTTCCAAATAAGTTAGATTTATATATAAGTTTGAAATAAGTTATCTTATTTCAAGCTTATTGTGGGCTTATTTTTCTAGATCTAGCTTATTGTGGGTGATTTGTTTATTTAGCTTTTAAGCTTTTTGAATCACATAAGTTTTAAGCTTAGGCTTACAACTTATTAATAAGCTAGCTTTTTAATTAATTACTTTTAGTTTAAATCTATTAGTTTTTTAGATCTATTAGTTTTAAGTTTTAAAAATTAAAATAGTTTCATAAAACCATAAAAAAATATGTAGATCTATTAGTTTTTATCTTTAAAAATTTATGTATTTTTATAAAACAAAAAAAATATAGTTTAGATCTATTACGTATTTGATAAAATAGTGTAGATCTATTAATTTTTAGTTTAAAAGTTAAAATATTTTTATAAAAAATAATCTAGATCTATTAGTTTTGTTTGAATCTCTTATTAATTGTTGCTTATTATCCTAACCTCTTGTGTTTTTTTATCTCGGCGTATCGATTCATTACGTTTGGTGAGAAGCTTATGGATTTAATAGATTTGGTTGATAGTTTGATTTGAGAGGCCATGTACTTTACGGGCCGGGTTATGCTTTTAATTAAGTTTGATTTGGGAGGTCGTGTACTTTACGGGCCATATTTTGTTGAGAGGTCGTGTACTATACGGGCCATAGTTTGTTGGTTATGTTGATTGTGTTTAGAGCGTTTTCTTCGGACCACGGGTACTAAAGTTCTTTCCTTTTTAAATATCTAGCTTAATAGTTTTAGTTTAGTCAATTAGATTAATATAGTTTCAATTCTTTTTGAATAATATCTCTTTTATAAAAATCGTTTTAATTAGTTTTAAAAATTATTATCGTTTTAAAAGTAGATTTAAAATTTGTAAAAATTAGTTTTCATTTAAATAAGCTTATTTTTAGTATAAAGTTTACACCTTTTTTGTGATTATTAAGCTTATTAGAATATAAATCTTCAAGCTTTATCATATAAAAAGATTAATAAGCTATAAAGGTTAAAGCTTTACGCTTTATTCTTAAGTTTATCTTTGTGATTTAATTTTGGTCATTTTTACTTGTTATTACGTGCTTGCATTTAGATTAATTGCATTTAGAGTAATTAGTATTTTTAATTATAGTATAGTTTTGTTGCATCTTAGATTTAATTAGTTTAATCTAGATTATAAATTGTAGTATAATTGTCTTGCATTTTAGAATAATTTTATGTGAACTATTTGCCCTTTAATTTCTATATATTCCCTAGCCTAAAATATTATTCCCCATTTAAGTTTAAATTAGACATAAATACCAAACAAGTACTATTAACTAAAAACAATTAATCTCTACGATAAAATTGGATTTCAATTCGAGTCGATTTGAGGAACGATAAATAAAATAAATAACTTGCTAAAAAAACGGTTATTAAATTGGCGCCGCTGCCGCATCGATCTCGTTATGATTGACCATTTTTCGTGAGATTATTTTGATTTTGCGATCCGTTCACTTTTGAACGTTATTTTTCTTGTTAAAAAATAAAAAATATAAAAAAAATCAAAAACTTTAAAATAGAAAAAAATAAGAAAAAATCATCAAAAGCATATTCTTTCCTAAGAATTGCTACAAAAAAATTAAAAAAAAATCAAAAAGTAATACTTTTCCTAAAGTATTACACCAAGAAAATATTACGTATTATTATTTTTCTTATTTCGATTTCTCTTGTTTATATTGTGCATATATTTTATTTTTAAAAAAATACAAAAAGATTTTTTTTACTATAGATATTATGTATAAGAACCTTAATACACAATATTCCATAAGTATTGCTTGCTATACCCCGTATTTGGAGGCATTCCGGTTCCATATACGTGTATCGATCTAACAAAATAAAAGACAAAAATAGATAAATACTTTCGATAAGCAAGAATTCGAAAAAATACGAACTATACGGTGAATAGATATGCGACGTGCTATAAAAGGCCGTCTAAGGGAAGCTAGGTACTTAAGTGCTTCGCCCCACCTCATTCCCCCGTTCACTTGTGAGTATTTTGAGAAGGAAGGCTAATCGAGGGTTTTGCCACCCAAGTAGAATTACGTATATATTTTTTGTAGCTTTTTGATACGGAACCTCGAGTGGGATAATCCCTTTCCTCTAAAAGTCGACCAAGGGCAATACCCTTACTCCTCGGTTTATTTGTATGCGCACTCGCGCGCGTACACACATACCAAGTGGTGTACAAAATACATTTAATTCTTCCATAAAGAAGAAGAACAACAAAAAGACCGTTAATCAAGCCGATCCTGAGAATCGTGCTTTGAACAATACGATGGCAACGGATAATCGACCGATGATTGAGATATAATCCCACGTGGAGGGAAATGATGACGCGATTGTGGTGCCCGCAATTGGAGCGAATAATTTTGAAATTAAAACGGGTTTTATTCAAATGATTTCGGCTACACCATTTTTGGGCCGTTCCCAAGATGACCCTCACGATCATATTAAGAGGTTCATACATTTGACAAATACGGTGAAATACAATGAGGTGACTCAAGAGGCAATACGTTTGTTGCTATTTCCTTTTTCCCTCAAGGGACAAGCCCGAATTTGGCTTGATAAGGAACCACCCTAAAGTATTCTTACATGGGCGGATTTAGAGACCAAGTTCATTAACTACTTATTTCCCCCATCTCGTACCACGGCTTTAAGGAATGACATAATCACTTTTGAGCAAATATATGTGGAAACTTTTAGTGAGTCTTTTGATAGATTTAAGGAGCTTTTGAAAAGTGTCCTCAACATGGTTTTACTAAAGTTCATCAAATTAATACTTTTTACAATGGATTAACTTTGAATGACCAAGACTCACTAAATAGTGCTTCGGGGGGAAATATTTTGGTTAAATTAATGAATGATGCTTGGAATATAATTGAAAACAAGGCCAAAGTTCAAACGAAGAGTTCGAGAGCTCATATGGCTAGTGCTTGTGCAGATAACGAAGTTAATAATCAAATTAAGGAGCTTACAAATATTGTGAAAAGACTTGTTTTAATAGCTGATAATACCCCCACTAGGCACGTAAATGACATGAGTGAGTCGTGCGAGACATGTGGTGGACCACATTCGTACCCAAATTGTGATAAGGTTTATGACCATTCTCAACAAGAAG
This sequence comes from Glebionis coronaria, assembly GCA_025667525.1. Taxonomy (NCBI): domain Eukaryota; kingdom Viridiplantae; phylum Streptophyta; class Magnoliopsida; order Asterales; family Asteraceae; genus Glebionis; species Glebionis coronaria. The sequence continues at coordinate 313,293,910 of CM046880.1, read as the reverse complement.
TGTATGCTTATAACACGAATGAGAGGGTGCATTTTAAACCTAATGTGGATGTGAGTAGTTTGTCATATAAATCCACTAACTATTTGGCTCCCCAGGGATTTCAACCTCATGCTAGACCTCCCCCACAATTGATGATTAATAACCAATACCAACAAAGGAACCAAGGTCCCCAAAGTGGTAATTTTCAAGGGAATTCAAATATGAGGGGTTTTAATCCAAACCAAGGGAATTTTCAAGGGCAAAATCAAGGCTTTATTAACCAAGGTTTTAATAATCAAGGCTTTCAAAATGCTAATCAATATCAAAACCAAGGTTTTTAAAATAAAGGGTTTAACAATCAAGGGTTTAATATGCCTAATCCGCAAATGGACTTGGTTCTTCAAAAACTTAATGAGCAAGACAGTAAGCTTAAAGAAATGCAAGAGCCCACGGATAGGAAATTCATACAAATGTTGCAAACCCTTAGACCCCAAGGAGCCTTACCTTCTAATACTGAGACCAACCCTCGAGCTAATGTGATGTTATTACTACTCGAATTGGATCCACTTTATTGGGACCTTCCATCTCTTCGCCCATAAAGGAGAGACAAGGCCCGAAGGTAACAATCAGTAATCCTACTCCCCCTTCGGTGATTCTTCTCGCTACCACTCCTAGTACTGGTTCTCCATTTCCTAATGAGCCTAATCCTAAGGTTGTTCAAGAAGCGATTCCTTCTCCTCCTCAACCTTCAACTTCTAAGCCCAATATCCCTTATCCCTCTAGGTTGGACAAGACTAAGTTGCTTACTAAGGATGACGTTTATGTTTCCAACTTTTTGAAAATGATTAAACAAGTGAATTTTAACATTAGCTTGTTGAAGCTCTTGCTCAAATGCCCAAATTTGTTAAGATGTTCAAAGATTTTCTCAATAAGAAAGAAAAAATGTTAGAGCTTGTTAACTCTTGTTTAAATGAGAATTGTTCTGTGATTCTCCTTAAAGAGCTTCCCGAAAAGCTAGGAGATCCGGGGCGATTCGTGTTACCTTGCTCATTTCCCGACATTGAGGATTGTATGGCTTTAGCGGATCTTAGGGCGAGTATCAACTTAATGCCTTTAAGTGTGTGGAATAAAATATCATTACCCGACCTTGTACCAACTCGTATGACTCTAGAGTTAGCTAATAGAACTCTCGCATACCCCGTTGATATTGCCGAGGACGTTTTTGTTCAAGTTGGTACATTCACTTTCCTCGTGGACTTTGTCGTAGTTGACTATGAGATGGATCCTCGTATTCCGTTAATACTTGGTCGACCATTCCTAAGAACCGGAAAAGCATTAGTTGATGCAGCCGAAGGGGAACAAATTCTTAGGGTTGGGGATGATAAACAAATTTTTAAAATGGGAAAGATAACAAGTAAATCAAATGGAAAACAATCGGTCAATATGATTGATGTGCTTAATTTTGATAATGAAGAAAGTTTTATCAATCCTTTTGAAACTAAAAAGTTTAACCTTAATGATTTTGTAGTACATTCAAATCCACTTTTTGAAACATCAAATGATAATCCACTTTCTGAAAAACAATGAGGAAGCTAATGATGATTTTAGTGATGTCTCTTCTTCAAGTGATCATTCCACTTCGGATTTTAAGGATACCCCACTCTATGACACCAATAGCGATGCCACTTCATCAAGTAATCACACTATTTTGGATTTAGAGGAACCACCTTTTGAGCCTCCACTTTTAGATAATCCCATTTACGATACCAATAGTGATGACACTTTTTCAAGTGCTCGTTTTCCTTTAGATATTGGGAAGACACCTTTAGTGCCTCAAATCTTTGATACCCCATGATAGTTGTAATTTCAAACTCGTTTAGGAAAACGAGGTAAATGGGGTAAGTATTAAGTACGACGATTTAGGAAAATCGTGCACTAATGACCCAAAGTGAGTTTGTTCTCAAGGAGGCTTGGTGTGTGTGTTAAACTTGATTAAGTTTGAGATTAATATTGAGACAAGAAGAGGGAAAAGAAAGTGATGACGGTTACGACTATGATTAAACTACGACGAAAGCTAAAACGTAAAGCGTGAAAACGTGACGAAATTTAAAAATTAATCTAAAAATTCCTAGAAAGTCATAATAAATCCCTAAAAATGCAATTAGAGTTTGCCAAAAATCAAAACTTTTTCAAACCTTTTATTTACTTAATAATTAATTTTTTAATGCTAATTAAAGCCCTAAAAATCAATTTAATTAATAAAAAGCCCAAAACAAGATTTTTCAATTTGTAAACCTCCAAATTAACTTAATTAAACTAAAAAGTATTTTTGCAAAATTTAAAACTAATCAAAACTATTTAAAATGATTAAAAATTAAAATTAAATAATAAAATAATATTAAAAATTCAAAATTTATAAAAATTTCTAATAACATGCAAACAAACTTATTTTAACTTAATAAAACTAGAAATGAAAGTGAAATGACCTAAATACCCTAATGGGCCTCCAAATTGGCCAAAATAGTAAACAGTCCCCTAAATGGGCTTTTTAGGCCCAATAAGAAAAATGTTCACCAAATAAGCCCAAAATTTATAGATAAGCTTAAAATTAGATTTTAAACAAAAAACTCTAAAGGCCTAAAAGCTGAAAGAGTGCTTATCACAGCTTAATAGAATTCAGCTTATTCTTAATGGGCTTTTTGGCCCATTAAGCCATAAGCTAATGCCATAAGCTGAAAATTGACACACATCCTTCTTTTAAGCTTATAAAGCAGTTTGTAAAAAGAAAAAATAAAAAATCTCAAGAAATAAGCCTGAAATAAGCGAAGACTTTCTACACAAAACGACAAAATAGTCGTTTTCGAGTTCTAGACCACTTCAAGAGCTGATTCAAGTTGCAAAAGGTTTTAAATAACCGAATTAAGCTAAATCAACAAAAAGTATTCAAATAAGCACACTAAATAAGATGGATTAATCAATAAGTTGTTTTAGAAAAAGACAAAGTAGTCGTTTTCTAGTGAAAAGCTAAAACCAAAAGCTATAAACCTCAAAACTGACTTATAAGCTGAAAATAATAAGATCTATCACAAAAAAACAAGTTGTTGCACAATAGAATAAGCTAGATAAGCTTATCAATAAGCTGTTTGAAAAATAACACTAGTAGTGGCTAGCAGGAGTGGGAAAGGAGTTCCCACTACTTGTGAACTGATTTGCTTTTTTAGAGAGTTTCACTTGGTTTCTTTGGACAAGCAAGGCACCCTTACAACCAGTGATTTGTAGGGAGTCACAATCAAGCAAGAAATCAACAAAGCACACAGCCAAATGATATAGTTTAAGCAATTATCATACAGACATGGAAATAAGCAATAACTGATTAAATAAGCAGATTAAGCAAGAATAAGCAGACCAATCTTCACCTAAAGCATACAACAGCTTAAATAAACTTAGTTGAACACAAATAAGCTTGTTTCATGCAAAGGATTCAAGATTAGAACTGGTTTCAAGCTTATGTGAGTTATTGATGTAAAATGATGAACACAAAAGCCTTTAACTGATGAACTTGACCAACTAATGAACTTCAAATGACAAGAACAAGTTATGTAGTTGTACAAATTCAAGTTTATCACTTCTCCATCTTATTCCTAACCCATAGTACACAAATGGCCAGATTTGAGTTCATAAACACCTAAAACAACTTTGTTTATGACAAATATTCAGATTAGTCTTTACAAGCACAAGTTAAGCAGATTTGTACTCTAAACCAACCGAATATCCAATACAAACTCAAACCACCCCTTAACACCTACTCAATCTACAAAAACACTAGAACAATCTGCAGTCCCAAACACCCTTTTAAAATCTTTAATCAAAAATTAATAAAGCAAAAATGTTTTTCAGACTTAGCCAAGTTTAAACATGCATCATAACAACAATATAATGTAGTTAGAACAAGAATCCATGCATCAAATAGCATCATACAACATCAGACACCAAAATCACTTAGTACCACTTTTTGACAGTTTGAACAAGGAAAGAAAACAAACCTAAGGAATGTACTTCCACACTCCCGAATATTAGAGCTTCAGTGATAGCTAAACAATCACTAGCTTCCAACAAAACACCCTGCTAAGATCAAACAAAGTCAAGAGAAACAGATTATACAAAAAATGGAAAACAAGCTGATTTCTTCCAATCTTGTACCCCACCCCTTGAATATTCCCAAACCAGAAGCCTCACTTCACCTTGATAAGTATCTTATCAGGGTGATATGATCAACCTTTGATCCAAAAAGTTCAAGTGTTTGAACAAGAAAGTTGAAAAAATCATATTTTTGGAAAACTTTTGAAACAAACTTGCATAAAACTTAAAACCAAACTTTGAAACCTCAAATCAAAAAACTGGAACCATTAACTAACAACAAGAAAGTAAAGTGGTGCTTGAAATTCGTCACAAAGTTCAAACATTTTTCATTCATAGAACAAATGATTTACAGACTTTTGACCAAAGGAAAACCAAGAACAAGTATGAAAGTGAAACCCTAAGGCCTTTATATAGGCTTACAAGTAATCTAGAAAGCTGATAAAATACTTGACACCCTAGTTGATGAAGTTCCATATTTTCCCTTGTCGAATTTTTGAATCTTTAAGCCATGTGAAGATTTCTTGGACGTATGTTGATGCCAGTGGTTAAAAAATGATCTTGATCGTCCAATGTGAGCTTAGGATTGAAGCTAAGATGTGGGTCGTAGATTCCCTGGCATGTTTGTCTTCTTCCCAAAAAGTAGTAGCAGGGGAGGCTTCATGTGACAAAGTGAATGAGGTGGCAACAAGTTTATGGGTGGGGTTTTGATTACGGGATGGTTAATTGTAAATCTGGAGTTAATCACACAAAATCCCTTTGATTTAAACGAGTTAAGAAATTAGGGTTTATGTGTGAATAGTGACACGTTTAATCCCGATTTGGGTTTAAAATTGTGTTTAGGCGCCAATGTTAATTAATATTAAATCTGGTATTAGTGGTTTGGTGACGTTGTGGAATGGTGTGCTGTGATTGGCTGTTTGAGATAGTGGGGTGAGGTGTCACACTAGGAGTGGTCTAGGTATCTTTGTTGGTCGGCCAAGTTTAACCCCTCCCTTTTTTTCTTTGTTTCATTTGATGTTTAAACATGCAAAGCTGAATTTCCTTTGTAAATGAAGTTTTCATTTTCACACTTTGGCCACAAAAACTTTCCAAAGGGTTTATAAAGGACTTTTTTTGTAATTCATGATATCTGAAGGATCAAACTTGACATGTCTTCATTCTTCAAGGTCTTCACTTATATCTTTGACTTTGTGAAGGACTAAAAATGACAAGTCTTCAATTTGGAGGGACCAATCTTGCCAATTCTTCAAAGTTGAGGTTCCTTTTTGTAAATTTGACAAACTTTAGGAACCAAACTTATAATTATGAATAAACAAGGGTATAAAGTGTCAATTCTTCAATAATGAAGGACCCTTCTAGTATATTATTCAAGGACTTTTCTTAGAAAATCAACTTTAGGGCCCGGTTCATTGTGCGGCTTCATTTCTCGTGTTCGTTTTTGCTTGTTTCTTGTGGTCTTTTGTCATTTTCTCAATATCCGTACCTAAAATACACATTGAACAAACACAAGCATATATTTGGCACTTTTTATGATATTTGAACCATTTTAAGCCCGTTTTTGGACGATGAGACTATGTATAAAAGCAGTCTCATCACTCCCCATACTAAACCATTGTCGTGCCCTCACGCAATGCTAGAATAAAGTATCGTAGCACCTCCAAATTTCATTTTTATGGACTTTTATTGAATCATAAACTCACTACACTACTACTACTTGCGACTACTTGCGTTTTAGACATAATGTATGATTTTCATCGCAATATGGGACGTTTAGGTTCATAGAACAAGAACACGTGAATGCTTCGTTAGAAATAATTTCGTCGTCCTCGATTTTCACCCAATTCCATGCTAAGCGTGTAACGAGATCATTGTCATTATAAGTTAGTAATGCTAACACTACTCATATGCCCTAATCACGTACTTAGACTCCCTTAACCGTAAGTGGTATCTCTTATATTTTATTTTTGTCTTGAATGTTCACGAGGATACATTTTTTACTTATGCGATGATAGAGATTAAGGTCCAAAAATAGAGTCATAACGGTGTAACCAAGACCATCGAATTCATAACCCCCCCCCCCCCCCTAATAGACAACGATGTCAAAAAATTAAGTCAACAAGAAGGATCGATAAACACGATTTTATAACGATTTTGAACATGAGACTTATTACCAAGACTTTTATACGCCCCCTAACGGATGGGCCTTATTATCATAGGTTTACCTCCATCTTTTATTCAACTCCGCCATGGAGCTTTTATTATGACTTCGGTCTTGCCTTGCCTTTTATTTAACCTCTCCATGAGGTGTTTATTATGGCCAAATACGTATACCCTCACGCTAAAGCGAATTTTGGATCTTTAAAGCTTCAAAGTTTAAGGCTTGTTCACTTTCAATTTTGCATAGATTTTTCGGCCTTGTGAGCTTGAAATTTTTGCTTGATTTAGGTGAGTGAACACTTAAAATTATTATTGGGTGAAGCTTTCGATTATTCGGGGTGCCAATACTTCAAAACCGTGACGCTGACGATACCTTAATGTTTTCCCAAGTTAATTACATGGAAGCTACTAGAAAAGACTAGAAACCAACAATCAAGACTAAACCGCTAAGTCAATACTTATTAGCAAAATATATACAAGCGAAGGAAGAATAAGCAAACAAATAGAACAGATGAGTTTTTGAAAGAATACGAGTACTCTACGTTTAGCATAGTAACATATAATTAACTCTATCATTTCTCGTCCTCATTTAAGAGACTTAGCCTAATATAAGTTAAGGAATCGAAGCTAAGTGCTCAACACACACGGTCGAGTCAAAAATTACTCTTATTCTCGCCATCGTAAAATCTACATTCGTGTCTACAAACACTTATGAAACACGAGAAAAATTTTAAAATTTGGCCATTTTTAGCCTTATTTTGCAACAAAACGATAAACAAAAAGATAAAGTTTGGAAAGCGTGAAGGTTTAGCAAGGCAAGTATCTATTCACCCCCCCAAACTAAAGTTAAACATTGTCCTCAATGTTTCGAGTCTAAGGGTAGAATGCACCCATACTAGAGACGAATTCGAATGCCTAATCTAGCATGGAAAGGGCGAAACCATTAAATCAATAGCCGTTTATGAAGTGTGCTAAAAGACCTAAGGTTAGAACATCAAAGGATATATCATATGGATATCGAGAAATTCTTCAAAGCAACGATCAAAGCTCGAGTAAAACGAACACGAGAGGCTCCAATCGTGAAGATGATCATCTAAAAACTACAGTTCACAAACAACCACGGAACAAAGGTTGCAAGGGCACAAATCCCCTCACATAAGCTACATTAGAAAGCGATAATATGTACATGGATAAGCATGGGAACTCCCCCCACGAGGCACCTCGTTTTTTATTACCGGGTCATGAGCTTGACTCGATCCCCTCAATACTAATTATCAATGGGGAAGGTGACTTGGCCGAGGTCGTCCAAAGAAGGGACTTCCCCACCAAAGTAGTGCTTCAACCTATGGCCATTCACCTTAAAGTTAGGACCATCATTTTGAGCTAGCTCGATGGTCCCATAAGGAAACACTTGGGTAATGATGAATGGTCCGAACCAACGGGATTTCAACTTGCCGGAAAATATTTTCAATCTCGAGTTAAAAAGCAACACTTGATCTCCAATGTTAAAAACCCGGTTTTTAATTTTAGAATCATGAAACTTTTTAGTTTTCTCTTTGTAAATCAATGAATTTTCATAAGCAATGTCCCATCCAATTCATTCAATTGCATTTTCCGGTGTTTTCGCGTTGTCTCAATGTCATCATTACAATGCTTTAGGGCCCAATAACCTTTTGTTCGAGTTCAATAGGCAAGTGGCAATTCTTCCCATACACAAGCTTGTAAGGAGTGCACCCAATGGGGGTCTTATGAGCTGTACGAAAGGTCCATAAAGCATCGTCTAACTTATCCGACCAAGATTGTCGGTTTTCCCCTATCGACCTCTCCAAAATTCTCTTCAAAGCTCGGTTTGAAACCTCGACTTGCCCACTCGTTTGCGGGTGATAGGCCATAGAAAGCCGATGTGTAACCCCATATTTCTTTAGAACCTTTTCGAATTGGTCATTACAAAAATGGGTTCCACGATCGCTTATGATAGCACGAGGGTTTCCAAACCGAGAGAATAATTGCTTCAAAAACTTGACTACCACACGAGCATCGTTCGTGGGCAAAGCCTTAGCTTCCACCCACTTAGATAGGTAGTCAACGACGACAAGGATGTACTTATTACCACGAGATGATGGGAACGGCCCCATAAAATCAATTCCCCACACGTCAAAGATCTCACACACTTGGATGATATTTTGTGGCATTTCATCGTTTTGTGAGGCTTTTCCTTGACGTTGGCATGAGTCACACGACTTGACAAGTGCGTGCGCATCTTGGTAAATAGTAGGCCAAAAGAAACCGGAATCAAAGACCTTTTTCGCCGTGAGATTAGCACCATGGTGACCACCCGCTGGTCCCTTGCGAAAAGCTTTAAGGATATTAGTTGCTTCGGTGCCAAACACACAACGTCAAATAATTTGATCCGCACAAGTTCGAAATAGGTAAGGGTCGTTCCAAAAGTAGAACTTGACGTCAAGAATGCATTTTCGTTTTTGTTGTGTCGTCATACCCTTAATGATGAAGTTTCCCGCATGGTAATTTGCAATGTCCGCAAACCATGGGGTGGAAGAATCTTTCTTGGAATTCACTACACCAAGTGTCTCGAGAGGAAATGTTTCGGTGATTCCCTTGTTCTCGTACACACTTTGGTGAGGATCTTCCAATCGAGAGAGGTGATCGACCGCAAGATTCTCGGCTCCTTTTTTGTCAAGTATTGTGACATCAAATTCTTGTAGGAGGAGAATCCAACGAAGCAATCTCGGCTTAGCATCAAGCTTAGATAAGAGGTACTTGATAGCCGAATGATCCGTATACACTATGATTTTGGTCAAGACGAGGTAAGGTTGGAATTTCTCAAATGCATGCACCACGGCAAGGAATTCCTTTTCTGTTGTGGTGTACTTAAGTTGAGCCTCGGTCATCATCTTACTAGCATAGTGAATAGGCAAGAATTGCTTATCATGACGTTGCCCCAAAACGGCCCCAATAGCGTAATCACTTGCATCACACATAAGCTCAAAGGGGAGGTTCCAATTGGGAGCAACAAGAATGGGAGCTTCGGTAAGTTTCCTTTTAAGGATTTCAAACGCTTGAACACAATCTTCGTTAAAGACGAAAGGAGCATCTTTTTCGAGGAGGTGTGTAATGGGTCGAGATATCTTTGAAAAATCCTTGATGAATCGACGATAAAAGCCCGCGTGGCCTAGGAAACTCCTAACTCCCTTGACGATTTTGGGATGAGGTAATTTGGCGATGACGTATATCTTAGCTTTGTCTGCCTCAATCCCCGCTTTCGAGACCTTGTGCCCTAAGACGATTGCTTCTTTAACCATAAAATGACATTTTTCCCAACTGAGCACAAGGTTGGTTTCCTTACAACGTTTCAACATTTGTGTCAAATTTCCTAAACACGAAGTGAACAAACTACCAAACACAGAAACGTCATCCATAAAGACTTCCATCGCCTTCTCGATCATGTCATGAAAAATAGCCATCATACACCGTTGAAAAGTTCCCGGTGCATTACAAAGTCCGAATGGCATTCTACGATAGGCAAACGTTCCATATTGACACGTAAACGTAGTTTTTTCTTGATCACGAGGATCGATGGGAATTTGGAAGTAACAGTAAAAACCATCTAAGAAGCAATAGAAATCATTTGCCGCAAGACGCTCCAACATTTGATCCATGAAAGTCAAGGGAAAATGGTCTTAACGAGTGGCGTCATTTAACTTACGATAGTCAATACACACCCTCCAACTAGTCACGAGTCAAGTTAGAATTAACTCGTTGTCATCGTTTGGCACAATGGTCATTCCTCCCTTTTTAGGGACACAATGATGGGGCTCACCCAAGGGCTATCAGAAATAGGGTAAATTATTCCCGCGTCAAGGAGTTTAAGGACCTCCTTTTCTATGACGTCGTGAATTTTGGGGTTCACCCTTCTTTGACATTGGATTGCGGGCTTGTAGTCTTCCTCCATTAAAATTTTGTAGGTACAAAATTTTGGGTCGATACCCTTACTGTCGGATAATTTCCACGCAATTGCCCCTTTGTGAGCCTTAAAGAGATCGATAAGTGCGGTTTTTCATCATCCGAAAGATCCTTCGCAATAATAACCGGCAACTTGTCGTCTCCTTCCAAGATACGTATTCAAAATGAGGAGGAGGATCTTTCAACTCGATGATTGGTGGTTCCTCGATTGAAGATTTGGGTTCGATACTCATAACCTCCACCAGCGGAGGAAATGGGAAATCGTTGAGAAAATCCATGATAATCGAAAAGTCCTCATCATCGTAGACGTCTTCGTTAGAAGTTTGAGGTACATCAACTCTTCCAAAGTAAAACCAACTCCTTCAAATGGAGTGAAAGATGGTGTCGAATTATCAAGAATAGGATCAAGCATAGTGAGATTGCCACTATTTGCTTCATCGACAAAACCTACAATCTCTTGTGAAAATTCTTCGCAAACGACATCGATTAAATCAATATGGTTTAAAGTCGCTATATAATAAACATGAGAAAGTTGAGAGTTTTGAGTCGCATTTATAACAAGTTCCTCGTCGTTGAAGCGTAAGGTGATTTTCCTTGCATGCACATCAATAAGCGCTCTCGACGTATCTAAAAACGAACGACCTAAAATGAGAAGAACTTGAGGATCGATGGGAATATCGGCTACGATAAAGTCTACCGGATAATAGAACTTTCCACTTTCACAAAATGTCTTCGGCCAACCCACATGTGGGAATCATAAAATGGTCGGCCATCTCTATAGACATTCTTGAAAAAGTAAGATTAGGAAGATTAAGCGACTTGAATATGTCAAGAGGCATCAAATTGATACCAGCACCAAGATCGGCCAAGGCGTAACATTCTTCCATATCTTGAATACCAACCGGAATTAAAAAATTACCGGGGTCACCGACTTTTTGAGGAATACGGTTAAGAAAAACCAACTAGACAATTTTTTCAATTTCTCCTTGTCGTTCGACATACTCTTAAAGTTGGCGGTAAATCGAGGAATCATGATTAAAGTGTCGGCAAAACTTATGTTAAAATGCAAATCACGAAACATCTTAATAAAAAGATCAAATTGGTAATTATCTCGTTCTTGCAATTTTTCCTTACGAAGTCTCGATGGGTAAGGTAAGGGTGTTGTTGGGTGGGGCATAGGCATAGCCTTTGTAATCTCGGGTTCCAATGTTGGTAAAGGCTCAACCGTAGGTGTGGTTTGAGAGGTACTTTGTGGGATTGTAATGTGCTCCTTTTTGACCACCACTTCGGGTTCCTCCTCAATTTCCTCCACCGTAGGAGTAATTGGTTGAGGATTCGGTTCCTTAAAGGTCTTACCACTACGTGTGGTAATCACTTTCATCTCTCCCTTCGGGTTTGACACGGTGTTACTAGGAAGACCACCCGAAGTAGAGGCTTTAGTCATCATGATAGCATCTAAAAGTCTATTTTCCGTCTTTTGACGTTCTTGCCTATCTTGCTCTTTGTCGGCCTTTTGATTTAGCTCCCACCTAAGTAAGGTTTGTTCAATCTTATGTTGACCTTGTTCCATCTTTTGTTGGTTTTGTTGGAGCCTAACCACATTTCCTTCTATTACTATGAGTTTCGAACTTAGTCCTTAGGTTAATCACATCATTAGCCATGTTTGTGTACCTATCGTCATTAGCCTTAAAATAGTTCAAAATCTCACTTGGAATGTCTTTTGAAAATGTATTTGAAAGCCCTTGATGGACATTTTGGAAATCACGATTTTGGTTTTGATTTTGCAATTGACTACTAGTCCCTTGATTCCCATTGTTGTAATTGTTACCCTTGTAATTGTTCTTTTTATTTCCTTGGTAACCAACTTGATTGTTGCGATAATTGTTAGCATTTTGATTTGGTGGAAAACTCAGTGGAGTCATTTGATTAGTGCGGGTAACTTGACCGTTTTGGTTATAAGTTCCCGTGGCCACGTAGGCACTCGAAGTGCTACCACCGGCGGTAATGCACTCGGAGAAATCATGACCTCCACCACAATAAACACAAGAAACCTCAACTGCTTTAGCCGTAGCGGGAGTAGGTTGTTCACAAACTTTAAACTCAATTAACAATCCTTTAATCTTATCAAAAATCTTGTTTTCAATATTAGCCTCTATTTGGTAAGCATCAATGGTTTGTGATAATGAATGCGAAGACGAATCCTTGTTAACACTCGGTATGCTACGAGGGCTATAAACCTTGAACCTATTCTCAGTGGTCAACAATGCTTCCTCGACCGTTTTACACAAAAAATTACCACCCGCGGCGGCATTGAGATAGTCTCGTTCATGATCGTTCAAGACATTGTAAAACTTGTCGATTTGATGTAAGTCGTAAAAACTGTGATGAGGACATTCATGCAACATTTTCTTAAAGCTATTCCAAGCCGTTGAAAAACTCTCATTGTATTGTTGCGAAAACTTTGAAATCTTGTTTTTCAAGTGCGTAGTATTAGAGGGCGGGAAAAATTAGTTCACGAACTTTGAAACGAGATCCTTCCACGTCAATATAGAATTGGGTGACTCTTTCTCTAACCAAATTTTAGCGGGCCCCGCTAAGGAATACGGAAAAAGCATCTTCTTAATCGAGTCATTCGATACGTCCTTAAACTTGCAAGTTGCCGTAAGACAATTGAATTAGCGAATGTGGTTATGAGGGTTGTCCTTTTCGTCACCATGAAACTTGTTGTTTTGGATCATGGATAACAAACCCGTCTTAACCTCAAAATTCTCCGCAAGGATAGCGGGAATCACAATCGCTTCTCCATAACCCTCGGTGGGTTTTTGAAGCAACTCCATCATAGTACAATTAGCCATGGGAGCTTCTTGTTCTATGATAGGTTCGTCAATAGGAGATCATTCACTAGAAGGCGTTCGTGTTCCTTCCTTTCGGTTTCTACGTTTACGTGCACGTCTTGCTTGGTTACGAGTTTGCATAAACGTCACGTACAACGTGGGGATGAGCAAAGAAGATTCTTTTGGGTGTTTTTACTTATTCCAAATTTTTTGTGCTTTTGATTGTTTTTTACAAAATGGATTATTAAAGTTAGGTTATGTCACTAAAAGTCCCATTAGCATGAATTGTGAACTACCGGGATTTGGTAGACGCTTATGCATATAATAGTACTATTTGGGGACGATCACCCCAGTTCGCGCCTTGACGGTTGATCCCCGTCGTGCCACATTGATTGGTAAGCGAATTTATGTATGAGAAGATTTCCATAGCGTGACCTTTGTGACGACACGCTAATTTAGATGGGCAAATTGAGTATCGGGTTAGCTACCCGTTGTTTGTTGTAGTAAGGTAACAATGTCATGCGGCTTATAATAATCCAATCAACGAAATACTGCTATACGCACCAAATTACGATGTATTGCCTGACTAGCAATACAGGGTCATACTATTGATATTATGTTCGTGTTTTGGTTTTATATAACCATATTCATATAACAGTTTCTATTTAATCTATACAACGTTATAAAACGTATTGTATGATGTTTTTAACGACAATGGTTCGTATAATGATTTTTAAGGCAAATGCCTTTATTATGATTTTCGATAAGGATTTGTATAAAAATGAACTTGGCTATTTTATGGCCTATTACAATGATTTGTACGAAATGATTTTTGGTAATAATTTTATACCAACGTTATATTGATGGAATTTATTAAACTCTATGAATTCACTCGGCGTTATCGCTGACCTTTTCTTTTAACATGTTTTATCTCAGGTACTTGAAGGTAATTCTCGGGAAGACAACAAGAATTCATGGCCCGCACCTAAATACTTATTTCTATTCAAATGCTTTGTAAAACCTGTATTAAATACAATGACTTGGGACCTATGTAACTTTGATATTTATGAATGGAAATGCTTTAGTATTAAACGACGCGATTTTTATGCGTTGTCTATGATGTGAGTAATGTGCTATCCCGTAACACCAACGAGTCTTCCGCTGTATTAAGTTGTATAAATTTGGGGGTGTTACAGTTTGGTACCAGAGCTCTCGTTATAGAGAACGAAAGATTTTTAAAATCAAGGTTTTGAATAAAACATTTCAAAATCTTTTAACTATAAACATTTTTCACAAAATGTCTAAAAATCTTTTGACTATAACGGTGCCGAAGAATTCCCGAGTTACCGACAAGGCCAGACTGAGAAGTGTTATTTTAATATATATATATAACTTGGATTATATATATATGACGTAATTTTATTACATGATTGTTTGATGATTATTTTGATATTTATACGAGATATTTATACGACGTAGATTGTCACAAGGAACCCTAAATCCCCTAGTAAATTAATCGAAGCTATTCTCGTAGGAATTCTAGCTATCCTAGATCTAAACCAAGTTGTGGATATTTATGATCCCAACAAAATGGTTGATATTCGTAGAAATGTAGATATTAGTTGATTACGATATTAAGAAAGAATTGGCGAGATTAAATCTGATATCGATGTCATGACGATCTTTCCTTATAGAGTAGAGTTTGACAAAACGTTACCACCTAGAAAGATGTCATCTGATTCGTTGTCACCCAATTCTTAAATTTGAAATCGAGAGGGTGAATGTTGCACTTGAGGCTGTCATTGAAACCATAACCCAAAAGCCTCATGCAACTAATACCTTTCCGAGAAGTCTAATTGAATGTATGAGTCATCTCATACTAGTGAATCATTTGATAATTGTTGTTGTAAGAGCTATAGGATTGGAAATTAAGTGTGGTTCATATCAAGCTTTTATTGCCCTATTAAGGTTTATGAATAAGATTGAAAGTATTGGAAAATGAGGTAGGATATCAAATTGCGTATAAAAGTGGTTGAAATTTGAATAAAGTAAAATTTAACCCATATGGAATAAGAAATTGTTAAGAGGAAATCGTTAAGTTTTGTGATTGAATTATAAGGTTTTAATTGATTGTTGATTCGTGTTAAGTGTTGTTCCAAGGCCATTGTCCAATGATGAGGATGCCCAGTGTCCAACAAATAAATTGAAGAAATCTTCTTCTGAAATTGGGACCGATGGATCTTTCGGGACAGGTAGGAAACCTAATGACTCTTGTAGATTAGTATTCATTGTGGTATCTTTTAAAAATCCCTAACTTAACTGAGATATCAGTTGGTAGGATGAGTTCTGAGAATTGTATGACATAGTGACACGTAATGTGTTACGGTACAATTTTGACTTGGTTATGATTAATGAAAAAGACTACCTTTGATTGCTAAATCCTACATGTATCAATGTTATCTTTCTCTTATCGCTTCATCCTAATGTTTGCATTAGTGATGCAACCATTGAACAAGTACTCATCTTGATTTGAGTTACATTGTGAATTATTCTTCGTGAGTGCCATCGAGGTCATGAACCTCATGATTGTTTGGCTAAAGCTCATTTCCTATCATATTGTAGTTAGTTCTTGGTGAACAACTTTTCATCACTCTTTTGTAGATCACTAATTATTTTTATAAGTTAAAACAATATCCCTTGAGAAAAATTGGGTTTTCATCATCATATGGATTATTTAAAGTGAGAGTTATAAATAATCATTATCGAAATAAAGTTGTTTATAAAGTACCTTGGAAAACATAACTGTTTTCATAACAAAGAAAATCTTTGTAAATTTATTTTTGATTCTTATTTAAGAATTAAGCATGAAAATGTTTTTATTATAACCATGATGATAAAATTTTGACGAACTGAGTATTGCATCGTTAATCTTGAAATTGTATATAGTTGCGCGCCTACATACAATTTGGAATGGACCATGCAAGACTGATTAGTAGTCACCATAAAACTAATGAATAAACACTAAATTTTCTTTGAAGATTGTGAAAGATTAGAATTTATGAGATCTGCAAGAAGTGAAAAATAGGGACATAGTGTTAGGGATACCTACATATGTGCCTGTAACATCTATTCTTCTGAGTCGAATTTACTCATCTGTGGAAATTGTCTTATTTGACATTTGACAATTCTTTCTTGTCCAATTCTCCCGTAGTGAGATTATTAGGAAAAGTATATGATTACCGAGTGTTGATACCCGATTGGATGTATCGACGTTCCTATCATTTCTTTTGATTAGATTTCATTTGAATGACCTGGGTAACGATCCGAGGAGCTTTCGAATGCGTACTCAAATTATGAAAACATGGGATATATTCATATTCATTAAATGTTTTCGTCTGTATCTGATTTGAAGTTCTCTCGCGTAAATTGTGCGTTAACCTTACTCTTTTAATACTAGCTATGTATCCAGATATCCTTGAATTGTGAAGGATTATGAGTTATTATTAGTCTTTTGAGAAGTTCACATCTTATCGACGGCAATAAAACTGGAAAGTTAATAGTGCCAGTAGAATGGATTGATTGATTATGACATGACGATCTTGTCTTAATTGATGGGAACTCGAGTAGAATTCCCCTAAATGATAAGATGTTGATTATCAAAAGTGATCTAAATATTTCTTGATGGACGACCATATCCTGCATTAGACTTGAAATTATACCATGAGTGGTTGTGAATTAGTCAAAGATACTATAATCTAGAAAGAACCTAATATGAATTTATTAAATGATGTTTCCGTTATCTGAAACTTTAGGAGATATTTAATGGTAAATTTCCTAGACTTTTTCCATTAAGGCAAGTTGAAATTGGTATTGATTATATTTCTGGTGCTGCACCTGTGGCTTGTGCACTGTACGTCAGCACCATCTGAATTAAAGGAATTACCGTACAACTGAGAGAGTTGTCGGAGAAAGATTTTATTCTACCGAGTTCGTCATCATGAAGAGCTATGGTGTTATTATTCCTTATATTTGTTGAATTACCGTGAACTGAGTAAATTGACAATCGAAAACGATATCCATAACTCGAAATGGAAGATTTGTTCGATCATTTACAAGGTTTTAGCGTATGTTTTAAAAATTTGATCCACGGCATGGTTATCGTCAACTTCGCGTCCGCGAAGAAGATTATCTATTCCAATCACTACATCCAGAAATTGGAATGAACATTATGAGTTTCATGTGATGTCGATTGGATTGACCAATGCACATGTAGCATTCATAAATTTGCTGAATCACGTGTGTAGGCTGTGATTTGATAAAGTCATGCTTGTGATCATTAAGAACCATTTGTTTGTTTATAAGAATAAGCAGGAGTTAATAATTATTTATAGATTGCCCTAAATTGGCCGAACAATGAAAAACTGTATCTTAAATATTTAACATGTGATTAAAGACTAAATCCTTTATATTAATTGACCGTGTGCATAATAGATAATGAAATATATTGACTCTTTAAAAATTAAGAGCCCTTTTAAGACTTTGAGTATTACTAAAAAGAAAGTGCAAATACATTTTGACAAATGTTTTATCAAAAAGAACTTTTGAGGGATTATTCCCTTATACCGAGAACATTTAACTAAACTCCTGTTTAGGGGTAAATGTTCGTGTATATCTCAAGACAACTTAAGAAGGATTGAGGAAACCATTTAAACCATGACTTGAAATTTGAAACGACACTTTTTGCTTTTCAACTAAGAAAATCTTGACCAAAGTATAACCAAAGATTTTTCAAACATTTACGAATCTTATTAATTATTTTCGATAAATCAGCAAAAATCGTGTTAATTAAATTCAAATTTATTTTGAACATTTTATATAATTGGTCAAATTGAGAAATTTAAAATTTTTACGTTTATGTTTCATAAAAAATTAATATTTATTATTTAATTACTTGCAATAATTATCGACGCTTTAAACGTCAGATTGAGCATAACTGATAAAAATAATAGTTGAGACGAAACTAAAACTTAGAAAATATGATGAAAGAAATTCTAAACGAATTGTGGACATGATATTTATTTTATCGGGGAAGGTGAACGTAATTATTGACACATTATGTAGAAAATATGAAGAACCAATTAGGACATGTTCCTTAATAATGAAGGTGCAAAATAAAGTGTCAAACGATATAAAAATAAACAATGTTTGTAAAAAGGGATAATATAGATAATAAAAGGGGTTCGCGGCTAATGTGAACCATTAGAATTGAGAAGCCGATGGCGTTAAATGTTTTAGAGGCCACTTGAGGTTGCCTAAAAATGGAGATTTTGAGATATAGTTATGTTAGAATCTTGTAAATATAAGTATTCTATCTCTGTCCTTTCTGATTTAATGTATCATTATCAGAATAAGTTGTACTAATGGCAAATTATGAAGGCAGGCATTGCCTCATACATTAGTAAACGTCTAGCTATCGCAAAGGTCATCATCTGAATTTGATTCGATTTGGGTCATCGTCGACAGACTGACCAAATCTGCTAATATCATTCTCGTTAATGATAAATTCTTGATGAAGAAAAAGACTCTTTTGTATTTAAAAGAGTTATGTAAACATTGTGTGCCTGTATCGATCATCTATATCAAGATCCTCGCTTCGCATCGAATTTCTAGAGATTTGCTCAGAAGTCATTGAGAACGAATCTTGATGAGAGTACTGTGTACCATCCCAATCGAAGGGACGAGGTAAAGTAACGATACAAAACACTAGAAGTCTTGTCTTATGCTTGAATGATTGAACTTTTGCAATAAACCGTATAATCGTTTTCCTTTAGAGAGATTATCATTGATAATCATCGTATTAGGATCGAGATCGAATCTTGTTAGGATCTAAATATTAGAGCATCTGTAAGCAGGAGTTGGGACGAGGACACCCGACATACACCTATTGTGAGTTGGACATGTCTTTTAGGTTTAAGGTTTCCTATGATGGCGAACCTAACCTTACAAAATACTTGACCTGCGAGACCTAAAATGATTGTTGAAATTAGGATTTGATTATTGACTGCCGGTAGTGGGCAGGAAGTTATGTGAATATGAAATGTAGATCTTGAAGTGCCAGATGGGTAGCGAAGTTATGCCAAAATTTTTAACCTTGGAAAATTGAATAAATGATCTGAAAGATCATGGGATATAAGTCCCCATTGTATGGGACCATAGAGATGATGTAAAAAGATTAGTTTGAAAGGCATATAAGTTGGATCTACCCTAGGACTTCAAGAGCTGCGTGAATTATGATTCGAATATTGAACTTGATAAATATCTATCAAGTGAAAATTTGAATTCTTCTAGATAAAGTTTAGATCGGCGAAAAGTTGCATTCATCAAAAACCCGTGAACATCATGGATAGAGAAAGTAAGTCAACATTAAGCCTAATCTTATTCCTATAGTTATGTTTGATGAAACTCGCGTATTGTAATGAATTACACTTGTGAGAAAAGACCGAATGTGGAGGAAATACCCACATGGCTTTAACTCTATAAGAAGCGAGTAGTAAGATGATCTTTGAGGACAAAGATCCTGTTTAGGGGTAAATGCTGTGACAATCCGTCAATTTATGGTTGATATTTTATTCTCAAATATTATTTGAAAATATTATTTTAATGTTATATTATGAACTCACTTATTTTTGGGAAGAAATTTGGATTTACGTCTTGAAATAGCATCGACTACGTCTAAACCGGAGGATTCTACGTTACGTGCTTACGTTTACATACACCGTCCTTGGTGACAGTCCGACATTTCAGAAAGTAAATTTATCCGTGAATATTATCTTGAGATTTAAATTTGTGTTGGTTCATAAACTCACAAATTTACGAGAAGAGATTAGGACTTACGATTTTAGTTTAACGTCCTTTACGACTAAACCGGAAACCTTAGGATTACGTATTTACGTTTTCGAACTCCGTTTTTGATGAGACAATTTTTATTAGATTCGTTTTGTGCCGTTGATCCATAATTTATAAAAACGTTTTTCGTAAAACGACCCGAGGGCACGCAAATCGAGGAAACTAGAATCGAGGAGTACCCGTAATTAAATGGGATGAGACAAGTGGGACACTTGCCCCACCCCCACAAACCCATGGCTAGACTTAGCCACATAACCCATGTGTTGTCAAAAACTTCACAAGGAAGCTAAGACACTTGTCTTATAACTCCCCAAAACCATTTCACAAAACCATTTCCTCTCATTTCCTCCATGCAAAACAACCAAAATCCTCTCTTCCTCTCTCTATGATTTCGTCCCACTCTCACACAAAACACCCCATTTGATCTAAATTTAACCACAAACTATTGTTATAACTTACATATGTTAATCTCCTTCCAAAGAGATGAAGATTGGTGCAAGTTTTAACATCCAAGGAGAAGTTTCTATAGAGTCTTGGGGCTGATTTTCTACAAGGTTTTCATGAAGAATGGTGGTCTTGAAGATGGTCTTGGTTTATCACAAGTTTCTCCATCAAAATCCATGTTTTGATCACAACCTACATCATCATGGTGGTATAAAGATTGTTCTCCCCCATCCTTTTGTTAATTTTGATTATGTAATCATGTATTTTCTTCTTAAATGTATATATGTATGATGATATATGATGATAAAAATATTGTGTGGGGATTTGGTGTTGATAAACATGCTTAAAAAGATGAAAAACTATAAGAAACAAGGCTAAAATCTTGTTTAAATTGTTGGCTGTATAAAACAGTAAATAATCATATGATGAACTGATAAAAATGGCATAGATTAATGGATATACAGTAAGTAATATGTCTTGTACACATGTGAGAGTTGGCCATGCAATGGAATCATTAGGATGAGTGAGATATGATCAAAACAAGTTTAGAGTACAAATCTGAGTTCACTGTTTTGGAAGATTTTTAGAAAATACTTAGAAGCTGATTCAACAGTCTCTATAGAAGAGTTAAATGGAGCACATATCATGTAGTTTATGTCATAAAAATTTGAGCTTCTATCTCCATATAGAACTCTAGATATGGCAGTTTTAGTGAACATGAAAATAAAAATCAGATTTTGAAAATTAAAGTATAATAGTATTATATAAGCACTCAAATAAAAATAGTATAAAATGTGAATTAAAACTCACTAACTTATATAATACATTTATATAAATATGTATAAGGATAAATAAATGGAAATTTTATAAAAATGGTAGTTTGATAAGTTTTATAAGTTATAAAACTATAAACATGATTTTTACTACTTTTTCGACTATTACCGTAAAATTAACGTTTTTTGTTAAATAAAACTTAGACGGTTGGACCCGTCTAATATAAACTTTTATAAACTCATATAATGATATATAAACATATATAACAAGTAAAAACCGATAAAACCCGAACTATATAACATACGGACATTAACGGGCTACGTTAACATTATTGGACTAATAATACAAAAAAATGGGCTAAAACACTTATAAACTTATTTATTGGGCTTAACCCATTTGGGCCCAACATGTAAAGTATAAGTACTGATAATACAAGTATAAAATGGATTAATACAAGTTAAAGAACTTATAATAAGTTTATTGGACTTAAAATATGTAAATAGGTAAAACTAGTAAACTAGTATAAAAGTTATCGACACAAAACACTAAAACGAGTAAATAAGAATATGTAAACCCACTTGATCATCATATATATATAATCATCATATGTATACATCATTGTTATTTTTATAAAGTCATTGGACATGAGTCTAAGACGAGTATTATTTGTCTAGGTTTCCGTGATTGAAGCACGTACCGTACGTCCGAATTGCCGATAACCCGCCTTCCCATATCAACATGAGTTCATAGCCTCGCACTCTTTTAAATGTTTTTATGAAATGTTTTATAAACCCGTGAGGGAGATAACATGTTAGTTTTTATAAAATAGGACACCATTTGTCCCGTTTGTTTGTTTATTGATTTGGACCCGAATGATTGTATGACCCGATTGTATGACCCAATAAATGATTAAATGACCCGATAGATGAAACAAAATGGATTATTAAAGTTAGGTTATGCCACTAAAAGTCCCATTAGCATGAATTGTGAACTACCGGGATTTGGTAGACGCTTATGCATATAATAGTACTATTTGGGGACGACCACCCCAGTTAGCGCCTTGACGGTTGATCCCCGTCGTGCCACATTGATTGGTAAGCGAATTTATGTATGAGAAGATTTCCATAGCGTGACCTTTGTGACGACACGCTAATTTAGATGGGCAAATTGAGTATCGGGTTAGCTACCCGTTGTTTGTTGTAATAAGGTAACAATGTCATGCGGCTTATAATAATCCAATCAACGAAATACTGCTATACGCACCAAATTACGATGTATTGCCTGACTAGCAATACGGGGTCATACTATTGATATTATGTTCGTGTTTTGGTTTTATATAACCATATTCATATAACAGTTTTTATTTAATCTATACAACGTTATAAAACGTATTGTATGATGTTTTTAACGACAATGGTTCGTATAATGATTTTTAAGGCAAATGCCTTTATTATGATTTTCGAGAAGGATTTGTATAAAAATGAACTTGGCTATTTTATGGCCTATTACAATGATTTGTACGAAATGATTTTTGGTAATAATTTTATACCAACGTTATATTGATGGAATTTATTAAAGTCTATGAATTCACTCGGCGTTATCGCTGACCTTTTCTTTTAACATGTTTTATCTCAGGTACTTGAAGGTAATTCTCGGGAAGACAACAAGAATTCATGGCCCGCACCTAAATACTTATTTCCATTCAAATGCTTTGTAAAACCTGTATTAAATACAATGACTTGGGACCTATGTAACTTTGATATTTATGAATGGAAATGCTTTATTATTAAACGACGCGATTTTTATGCGTTGTCTATGATGTGAGTAATGTGCTATCCCGTAACACCAACGAGTCTTCCGCTGTATTAAGTTGTATAAATTTGGGGGTGTTACAAATCATGCAAAAACGAACACGGGAAACGAAGCCGCACAATGAACCAAGCCCTAATGAAGAATTTTCCAAGACAAACCCTTGAAGATTTGAAGATTATGCAAGAAGGGTCCTCCAATATTGAAGAATTGACACTTTAAACCCTTGTATCTTCAAAATTACGAGATTGGTCCCTAAAGTTTGTCAATATTACAAAAAGGGCCCTCCACTTTGAAGAATTGGCAATTTTAGTCCCTCAACAAAACTAAATTGTCAATATTAGTCCTCCTCAAAGTCAAACATATCATGAAGGCCTTCAAGTTACAAGAAATTACAAGTTTGGTCCTTTAAATATGTCAAATTACCAAAAGGACCCTTAACTTTGAAGAAATGGCAAAAATGGTCCCTCATTAATCATGACTTGGCAAATTCAGTCCTCCAAGAAGTCAAACAAACAAGTCAAGACCATTATCCATGAAAAAAATGCCAAAACAGCCCTTCAAGAATCAAGAAATGGCAAGAAATACCCTTGAAAATACTTTGGAAAAGTATTTGGGGCAAAAGTGTTAAAATGAAAACTTTAAATACAAAGGGAATCCGGATTTGGCTATTTATTTGCAAAGTGAAAGGAAATGGAAAGATGAGGGGTTAATACGGGCAGACAAGGATAGTAACCTAGACCAGTGAGTGGGTGACACCTGTCCCACTCACACTCTCCACCAATCCCAACTCTCAAACTTGCCACATCACTCTCCACTAAACCGGTTTAAGGATTATTTAATCCCTTGGCGCCTAAACACATTTTTAAACATAATCTTAACCAAAAACATATTAAAAACGTGTTCTTCATGTTCATAATCTCAATGGGCATTTCTTGTTTACCAAAAATTAAACCCCAATATTCTCTAGATTAGTGATTAATGGTCCCTTAATCACATCCCAACCTTAAAATCACTTGCCACATCACCACATTTGTCCCCTTGTGACTCCTCTGCTACACTTTTGAGGAAGAAGACAAAGAAGCCAAGAGGATCCAACGCCCCACATTTCAGCTTACTTTCTAAGCTTATTTGAAGCCATTGATCACATTTTTACCACTGCCAACTCACATAACCTGCCAAAACAAAGTCACATGTTCAAGCAAGTTAGAGCTACCCAAGGGCATTTTTGGGACTTCGCCAGCAATTAGGGTTACATTTTTTAGCTTTCACTAGTTCATTGTAAGCCTATAAAAGGCATAGGACCATTTACATTTAGCTTTGCTCTTGAATTTTCCTTGTTCACTATTCTGTAAATCATATATTCAGTTTAATGAAATGTGTTTGAAATTGTCAAGAAAAATCAAGTGCCAATCATTATATCTGCTTATTATTGTTGCTTGTTAACTGTTCTTGAATCCTAAAACCTGTTTTCAAAGGAGTGTGTAAAAGTTTGCATATTTTCCTTAAATCTTGATATTTTGCTAAGTCTTGTTCAAACCTTGGAATTCTTGGGCTATAAAGCTGATCATAGCATCCTGATATTCTGATATCAAGGTGTTGTAAAGCTTATAACTTGGGGATAATCAAGTGTGGGGAACTAAGGTTGCATTAATCAAGGATTTTTCCACTTTTCTGATTTTGACATTTTGCTTCTAACCTTGTTGAATCTTAGCAGGAGTTTTTGTGGAAGCTTGTGCTTGTTCTTGCTAGCACATAAGCTCAAAATCCGTAGGTGTGGATGTACATCCATGAGGTTTGCACCATTCTACCTAAAATCTGCTTAAAATCTTGATTTTTGGTAAAATTTGTGTGTTGCTTGTGTTCTTGCTGAATTTGTGGTCTAATCTTGTTCAATACTGCATATTATACTTGTTAATGTGTTTGATTAGGCTTGGGTAGTCTTGGAATACACTTATACTTGTTTAAAATTGATTTAAAAAAGATAAGGGGTGTTTGGGATTATCTGTTTAAGATCATAAGTCGCTTTTGTGTTGTTGAAAGTTGTTGTTCATGCTTGTTATCTGTTATCTACTTGGTTGAGAACTAAAACCTGCAAGTTATTGGGTTTAAAACCTTTAATCAAAGATTGTGCTATAACTTATTGATTTTGACTGTTTTTGACCTAAAATTTTGGTAATACTTAGAGTATATGCATGTTTAGGGATATAAGCTGTTAAATCAAAGTTTTCATAACATATCTAAGAGATCTGAGTGTTTGAATTTGGCTTGTTGGTCAAGTACATCAGCAAAGTAAAAATCTGCTTGTGTTCATAGTTCATCAGTAAATTTTGTGCTTGAATCTTGATCTAGGCTTTGAATCAGTGCATTAAACCTGTTTAAATTTGTTCATTTGAATTAATTATAGCTTGTGTATGCATTTGGTGAAGTTTGGCTGGCTGTATTGTGCTATAAGTGCTTATTGAACCATAACTGCTTATTTGTTCAAGTCTGGGCTAGATCTGGTGATGTTTTGAATTAACTGTACTAACTGGCTGATTGTGATTGTGTTTTTGTGATTGCTATTGACTCCTTATGATTCACTGATCAATTGGGTGCCTTTGTGAAACTTGAATCCACAAAAAAGTCATATAAGACAAATAGTCAAGAAAGTCAAGCAATGTAAAAAGTTTCCACTACTCAGACACCAAAACTAGCCCCTGCTAGTGTAATTTTGCATTCAACTTGTTAATAAGCCATATTGGCTTATCCAGACCTGCAACAACTTACTTTTTGTGATCAATCTTCCTCATTTGACCCATTTGTTTGAACTGGAGCTTAACAGACCTTGGCTTTGACTTTTTGCTAGGAAACTCATAAAGTTGACTTTTAATTAAGTGTTTACTTGCTTATTTTAGCTTATTGAGTGAACTTATTGAAAAACTTTTTGTTGATTAAGCTTAGTTAAGTCATTTAAAAGCTTTTGAAACTTGAATCAGCTCTTGGGGTGGCCTAGAACTCGAAAACGACTATTTTGTCGTTTTGTGAAGATAGCTTATTGCTTTTTCAGGCTTATTCCTTGTGCTTATTTCAAATTTCTTTTTACAGAACTATTAAGTAACTCAAAAGAAGCTTGTGTGTCTAATTTGAGCTTATGGCATCAGCTTATAGCTTAATGGGCCAAAAAGCCCATTAAGAATAAGCTGCTTTGAAATAAGCTAGCTTATTCTCGTTTTCAGCTTTTGGGCCTTCAAAGTTTTGTCTTTAAAATCAAATTTTGAGTCAGATAGGAGTTTTTGGGCTTATTTGGACAACATTTTTCTTATTGGGCCTTAAAAAGCCCATTAAGCTAACTGTTTGGACTTTTGGCCCATTCTAGGCCCAATAGGGGTATTTAGGTAATTTCAACTTCATTTCTGTGTTTATTACGTTAAAATAAGCTAGTTTGCAACTTTTTAGAATTTTTTATAAATTTTGGATTTTTAATATTATTTTATTATTATTTTATTATTAAAAACTAAAATTTAGATTTTTCAAGTTTTTATATTTTTCTTAGGTTAAATACAATAAGTTAGGAATTTTAAAACTTTTAGAATATTTTTATTGTCATTACATTAATTTTTATAATTATTTTAAGTTTAAATAGTTTTTAAATGTTTTTAAATAGTTTTTAATAATTTTAAAATTTTCAAAAATAGTTTTAAATTTAGTTAAGTCATTTTAGAGGTTTACATTTGAAAAAAATCTCATTTTGGGCTTTTTGTTAATTAAATTGATTTTTTGGGCTTTAATTAGCATTAAAAAATTATTATTTAATTAAATAAAAGGTTTGGGTGATTTTTGATTTTTTTTGTAAACTCTAATTACATTATTTAGGATTTATTGCAATTTTCTAGGAATTTTTAGGGTAAATTTTTAATTTTGTCACTTTTTACGGTTTTACGTGTACGACATTCCGTCTTAGTTTAATTCGTCATCGTAACCGTCATTCTCTTCTTATCTCATTTTGTTGGAAATACGTTTTTACGTATTTAGAAAGGATCGGTCACTCCAATGATATTGGGCTCGTGATCCAATATAGTCCATATAGCCCACATGTAGGGTGGGCTATATAAACCCCCTCCTAGCATGTTAGGAGGGGTTGGTCATTCACTTTTCACACACTTAATCTAATCTTTCTTTATTCTCTCCAACCTCTCTCTAGTTTCTCTCTCTACATCTTCATCTATCTCTCTATCTCTTTAGATAATCACAACACAAGGATAATCCAAGGATTACGAGGACCTACACATTTCTATTTTCTTTTCTCATCAATATAATCACAAAGTTAATCATCTCTTAACACACACACCAAGCCTCCTTGAAAATGATCCCCACTTTGGGTCATAACTTGTGGTTTTCCTAAATCACTTGTTAATACTTGCCCTAATTACGCTCTTTTTCCTAAAATACGGATTCTTACAACTATCACTAATCACACAAATACTTATTATGGATAATATCAAAAACAAAATGGTTCAAACTTAACACAACACGCCTCCCCGGCAGCGGCGCCAAAATGATAGTTGTGATTTCACACTCGTTTAGGAAAACGTGGTAAATGGGGTAAGTATTTGTGAGATCTCGTATTTTCCTGGTCATTATTTTATTCTTATTCATTATTTTAATCATTGTTGATACTTGTTCAAAATTATAAATTTATTTGTATTTTATAATTTCATATTCATTTAAATCAAATATTTTGATTTAAAATCACCCACGTGCATTTTTACAAACGTTTACTTGAATCAACAGAACGAGAACCTAGGGCTAAATACTTCGACCTAAAGATATTGATCTTTACATTGTATTAAGTATAGACCGATAACGGGCACAGTAATAAATTCTTGTATTTCATATTTTTACTGTCGATTGTTTCAATGTTCGATGTTTTCGAGGTTTTCTTTTAATGACGTGTTAAGTCGAGTCGGGAGTCCATATTATCTTATTTTGAGTGTGTTTTAACTTTTGAAAAGTATTTTTACGAAACGCAAGCCCCATAAATATTTGTAAAATTGACTATTAGTCATTTCCCACTTTTTAACAAAGGTATTTATTTTCTAGTCCTAAAGTTTCATACTTGACCACTTTAATCACTTAACTAGCCATATATAAACCCATTTAATTACTTCCACTCACACAATTAAACAAGTTAATAAAAAAACACACACTCACCCTCTCCTTCTCCTTGTTGCCGTGACACCCAACCAAAAACCACCCTCAATCACCATCATCCATCTTGATTAATCAAAAACTAAATAAAGACCACCTTTTTTATTTTCAAGGTGCATCTTTTGATACAAAAATTGTGTACATGCAACAAGTTTTCAAGTTTTGATGATTTCATGGTTGAAAAGTTGTTTGATCATTGTTTTTAGGATGATCATGGCAAGATTATGTTATTTTGATGTTTAAAAGTCTAAAGTTTTGATTTTGATCTTTTAATTTTGTTGCATGCAAGGGTTTAGGATGTTATAGGATGATATTAGGATGATTTTATGAGTATAAAAATGGTTAGATCATGTTGAAAAAGTCATTTGATATGATTTTCAAAGTAGTAATTTTAGGCAGAAAGTATAAGTTGGTTTTGGGTATCTTAAACTTGTTTTATTATTAAACTAATAAGATAGGGCTGTAGATATTTTTCTTAGCTTCGATTTGATATATTTTAGAGCTTCTAACTCCAAACGAGTTGGAAATAGCAATAGTTTGATTATTCATGTACCGGGAGACGAGTATCGGTACAATCTAAAATTGTTGTCGATATTTGGATCGAATCTCGAGGACTATAAGTTGAGTTTTAAAAATTTTCAAAGGCTGTTTTTGGACTTTAAACCTAGGGTTGTGAGTCTATTATAAAATTTAAGTGTTGGTTTTGTAAACGGTGTTGTTTATAAAGGTCAAAATGGTTTTACGAGTCAAAGACATAATTCTGTCCGGTTTTTGTAACTCGAAGATGTGTCAGGCAGGGAGTCATAGAAGTGTAAACTTTTGACAAGCTTTTTATATGTCTTTCTATAGATGTTAAGTGAGCTTCTCAGTTAGTACCATAAACATTTGGCGTGTCTAAGAGAGGTAAATCAACCCGTACATTTGGTATGTGCCGACAGATTTTTATCGAAAGCATTGTCTAATAAAAATATACTTTTAGATGGAGTCTAGAAGTACCTCTTGCATGGTTTTTCTCATGTGTCATAATTTATTTATGTACTCATTTAATTCAAGTGTTTTATAAACATTTATTTCGTGTCTTCTAAACTTTCGCGTCCCGTTATCGTAGGTCTCGGATGACTTAACGTTGCTTGACTTTCCGTTGTTACTACTGAGCCCTCCAGTTTCGTGTTGATTCCACCTTATAGCTAAGGTGAGTTCACAGCCCCTCTAGCTACTTGTTCATTGTTTCAAAACACGCGGTGAGATTATCATGTTGGAACACAATCTTGTAAATTGTATGCTATCCAGACTGTATGCTGCCAGATGAATTCATTGATATTATTGCATTTAGTATCTAGCCTTAAGTTTCCTCTCTTGATCATGAACCGTTAATTGTCCGGTGTGCATTGCATGAAGCGCGAATGTTGTGAGTGTATCCATCGGGATTGACTATCCCCGTCCCGATTACCTTGACGCACTTACATTTGTTTATACTTGAGTATTAGGCTGGATACTCACTAGAGGAACTTACACTGAGTTAAGCTTCGGTTCATGAACTAAATAGCAATAATATACCATGATTATGGAGAATGTACATAGTCATCCCCCCCATTACTTGTTTTACAAATTATATTGTGTTCCATTACTTAGTTTTCTAAACCTATGAATATCACTCAACTTTTTGTTGACGGGTTTTACATGTTTTAATCTCAGGTAATAATGCTTAATGTGCTTGGACGAGGTACCGCAGGATGTTGGCAGCTTGGAAAGATTTGTGTTGTGATATGTTTATGCTTTTGTTATAAATGGCGTTGTTAAAGTCTTCTGCTGATCTTTTGTTATCTTAAAACTTTAAACTATGATGTTATGATACTTTGTTATGTTTCAAAACTTGTGGGACCGATGCTATGAAATTCTGATAAATTATGATGTAATATATATGTCTTTTATTACGTCATCTTTCGTGTCATTTATAACTCATTGTTACTTGTACCTTGACGTGTGATCCCCTCGTTGCATAGTGGTTCCATGTTAGATTTTGGAGGTCTCATAGATTGGTATCAGAGCGATGGTTATAGGGAACTGAGTCATTTTCAAAACTTGATCTATAACTAAATTTCAAAGTATTTCATGCTTTACTAGTGTCAAACACAGAATCTGCCAATGGTTCAATATCTGCGCGGGTAACTCTCCAATCCTTATTGTTTACCTTAATTATTTTTATAATATTTCATACCTTGATTTCATTTTGAAATATTATATTAGTTTCATTGTGATACGTATTACCTCCTTCCAAACCTCTCTTGCTTATTATATTATATTATATATATATATATATATATATATATATATATATATATATATATATATATTCCACTCCTTAGTGTTGCATTCATTGTTGATAATCAGTTATGCATATCTAGAATCTCTTCTTATTCTATTTTCTCCATTTCATGAATCTTGAAATAGAATACTTATACAAGTTCACACTGAATTTTGTATTATGTTGTTGACAGAAACATGCCGCCTACCAGAATTCGTAGAGCTGATGGACCCAGGAGATCTCGCCGGGCTACTATGGAAAGAGTTATTGCAAAAAGGGTAAAGAAAGCAGTTGCTAAATACGAAAAGAGCTGAGAGACTCAAGCTAAAGCTGAAGATTCTTCAAGCACAAAAGGATGTTCGCACAATACCTTCATGTCTGGAAAACCCCACTCCTTCAAAGGGACCGAAGGTGTCGTTGGTTTGACACGTTGGTTTGAAAAGATGGAGCAAGTATTTGGAACTTGCAAATGTGCTGAAGAGGATAAGGTAATTTATGCTGCTAGTACTTTGGAAGGTATTGCACTTACTTGGTGGAATGGAAATATTAAAACCTTAGGTCTTGATAATGCAAACCAAATCCCTTGGAGCGAGTTCAAAACAATGATGACTACTAAGTACTGCCTTGAGACTGAGATAGCTCGGATGGAACACGAGCTATGGAACTTACAAATGAAGAATGATGATATTGAAGCTTACACTAATAGGTTTCATGAGTTGGCCTTAATGTGTCCTAAACTGGTTCCAGATGAGAAGAAGAAAATAAAAAGGTATGTCAAGGGCTTTCCTGAAAGGATTAAAGAACATGTTACTTCATCAAAACCTTCCTCTCTACATGAAGCAGTGAACATGGCTCGTGAATTGGTCGAGCAGTCTGTGGAAGGTAAAGCTGTTAAGTTAAATGCTGATAACAAAAGGAAATGGGAGGATAATAAAGGGAAAAATCAGGGCAATAACCGTAACAACAATCGAGGCAACAATAGAAACTCCAACAGGAACAATAACCGACAAGCCAACAAGAGACAAGATACAGCAACCATGTATACAACTGTTCATGTTGTTCATGCTGTTCCTGCTGCTCCTGTTATTCTTGCTGCTCCTATTCCTCCTACTACTCCTGCTGGCAAACGAGGTTATACTGGTAATCTGCCTAAGTGTGATCGATGTAATTGGCATCATCTTGTCAGTGTGTGTCCTACTAGATGTACAATTTGTAATAGGTTTGGCCATAAGGAAGGAAACTGCAACCCAGTGTGCTATGGCTATGGTGAAAAAGGTCATATCCAGTATAAGTGTCCAAAGGTTAAGGATCCACAAAATGATGGAGCTCGAGGCAGAGTGTATCATGTGGGAAATAACGCTCAGTAGAATCCTTAGGTGGCCGCGGGTACGTATATTCTTAACGATCACTATGTCAGTGCTTTATTCAATTCTGGTGCTGAGAAAAATTTCATTTCTTCCGCTTTTACTCCTTTCATTGATAGTACTCCTTCTGCGTTAGACACTAGCAATGAAGTAGAATTAGCAGACGGTAAGATTGTTAGTACCAATACAGTCTTGCGTGGCTGTACCCTTGACTTGCTTAGTCATTTGTTTTTAATCGACCTTTTACCGAAGCGTCTTGGCAGTTTTGATGTTATTGTTGGTATGGATTGGTTAGCGTCTCATCGTGCTGTCATTGTTTGTTTTGAGCGAATCGTGGGTATTCCTCTTTCTTCGGGTAAAACCTTAGAACTTCGTAGTGAGAAACCGAATGACAATCCGAATTCTCTTCTGTCTATCAAGGCTTATAAAAAAAAGCTTGATGACATTCGTATCGTTTGTGAATTTCCTGGAGTTTTCCCAGACGACTTGTCAGGAGTACCTCCTGTGCGTGAAGTTGAATTCCGTATCGATCTTATTCCGGGTGCACTGCCTGTTGCCAAGTCTCCTTATCGCTTAGCCCCGTCTGAAATGAGTGAATTGTCGAATCAGCTTAAGGAATTACAAGAGAAAGGTTTCATTAGACCGAGTCATTCGCCATGGGGATCGCCTGTGCTCTTTGTTAAGAAAAAGGAAGGTGCAATGAGAAAGTGTATTGACTACAGGGAATTGAATAAGCTGACAATCAAGAATCGTTACCCTCTTCCTCGTATAGACGATTTATTTGATCAATTTCAAGGTGTGTGCTGCTTTTCCAAGATAGACCTTCGTTAAGGTTATCATCAGTTAAGGGTGCATGAAAGTGACATCTCCAAACCGCATTCAAAACTCGTTATGGTCACTTTGAATTTACCGTTATGCCATTCGGTCTTACCAATGCTCCTACAGTTTTTTTGGATCTAATGAACCGTGTTTGCAAACCCTACCTTGATAAGTTTGTCATATTCTTTATTGACGACATCCTTATTTACTCGAAATCAGAAAAAGATCAAGAAAATCATCTTAGAACCATCTTAAGTCTTTTGGAGAAAGAAAAGTTGTATGCCAAATTCTCTAAGTGTGAATTTTGGTTAAAAGAAGTTCAGTTTTTAAGACACGTGGTAAATCAGGATGGTATACACATGAATCCTAGTAAAGTTGAAGCAGTTAAGAATTGTAAATCTCCTAAATCGCCTACTGAGGTCCGTTCATATCTAGGGTTAGCCGGATACTATCGCAGATTCATTGAAAACTTCTACAAGATTGTTAAGCTTTTAACCCTGCTTACACAAAAGAATAAGGAATACATTTGGAATGAAGAGCAAGAGAAAACCTTTTGCTTATTAAAGGAAAAATTGTGTAATGCTCCAGTACTAACACTTCCTGACGGACCAAATGATTTTGTTGTTTATTGTGATGCATCCCATCAAGGTTTCGGATGTGTCTTGATGCAGCGAGGAAAAGTGATTACTTATGTGTAAAACCCGCATGCTTTTACCATGAATAGTACCCTTAAGATCGTACGTACTAGATTAAAACTTTCCTTTTATAGTATGATTACGTTTACATGTTAGGATTTTACGTATTACGTACGTGTTAGAACACGATAAGTATTTATTACGCACGAACACGCAATAATTATTTAACAATAATAAATCACGGACATGCGATCATGAAATCATGAACGTAATTTAATCACGAGCTAATATTAATTACATATATATATATAGTTATCACGAACTAATATTACGTATGTATATATATTTATTACGAACACGAATAAATATATTAAGTCACGATCGATAACTAATTAAAACACGTAAAACACGAACACGATAAAACACGAGAATACACTATAATATTTGGACTCGAGAAAATTATGGGTTACCCCATGTAGGCCGTATACCACGAAATTAGGAAGGAGGAATGGGCCGAGCCCATTTTAACTTTTACTAAAACATGGAATTAGGAAAGATTTTGGTCATTTTCACATTACAGGAAAAATAACAAAAACCCTAAAAGTTTTCTTCCTTCTTCCTTTTGTTCCTCTTTGGATGCCACCTACAATCACCATGGAGTGGTGATTCGGTTTGATTTTAACCTTGGAATTATTACAAGCATTCGTGTGTGTTCATCCTTGATCGATCCACGCATTCGGTATAACCTTTTTAATCCTTTTCTTTTATGTTTTGATTTATTAAATTATATAAGATCATGATGTTTTTAAAAACTAATTAAAAACATTTATTAAACATGTCTATGATTATGGGGTAGATCAAAACACGGGTGTTTAGGGGTGTTTTGTTTGGCCGACGCCTAAACCGAACCCCAAGGGGGTCTCGGTTTGGCTAATAGACCACCACCGAGACCATGTGGTCCCGGTTTGGTGGTGTGGGTCCCACGGCAGCAGCAAACCAAAGGGAACCCCGAAGTGGTTCGGGGTGTGGTGTCGATTTCATGTTCGGTTCATGGTTTCTAGTCAAGATCCGGTTCACGGTTTATGTTAAGATTATTTTTTTTATAATCATATGTTAAAATTAAATTAATAAGTATGACATGATTAATTTAATAAACATGACTTAGGTTATATTTAATTATTAGAATCATGAAATTATTAACCTAAGTATTTTATATTTTCTAGACTTATAATTAATTAATTATTTAAAAACCATGGTTATAATTAATTAATTAACATGACTTAGGTTATATTATTAATACATAATAATACATGTTTTAACCTAAGTATTTAACTTTATTTAATTAAAACATGATACAATTAATTAAATACTTTTAACCTATAGTTTATTTAAATTACATGAAATAATTAATAAACTATACATTATATCATTATGACTTAGAAAATAATCAGAAAAACACTTAGGCTTATATACTTATTTAATTAAGACAGCTAATCTATTTTTGGAAACTTTCTATTTTTAGAAACTTATTTAATTCAGGCAGCTAATCTATTTATGGAAACTTTCTATTTTTAGAAACTGTTAATGCAATAATGACTAAAAACGTTACTTGCATTTTTCGGTCTCGCTTAGTTTTGATTACGACAATATGTAAAAACAAGCATTTACGAAAACAACGAAAAACGAATTCTTGAGTTCAAGTATTTTTCATTTTACCCATTTTCACTTAAGGTATGGATAAACAAGTACTAACCTTAATCAAGTGATCAAGTGATTTAATCTTTTCTTAAAACTCACTTTTTATTAAATGTGACAAGTTTTTATTAAACTTTATTTTTAAGAAAATGTTTTATTAAATTAATTATTTGAAATTTGAAAATGGCATATTCTTATTTTGTTAAAAAAATCCTTTTATGATATTTTTTATACCCAGATAAGACCTCCACCACTAAAGGACAAAAATGAGCGGAGTCTAGTCCGGCGGTACCTTAGCGCCTAAGCGGTACCTTATCGATAAGGTACCGCGGGCTGTTATAAGGTACCGCGGGCAGATATAGCCGTTGGCTCCTTTATCCTTTAAATAGTGGACCATTCTCAGCTTTTCACCTCACCTCTTTTGCACATTGATTTCCAGATTCAAACCCCTTCTTTAACCACTCAAATCTTTGATCATTTGTTTGATTATTACTTGTTTAAGAAGTGAATCTTGTTCTTCCATCCCTTCCTCTCCAAGTGCAAAGAGAAGAACACTATCCTAGTGAAGTGTTGAGTCCACCACCAAAGATCCATTGAAGATCAATTTTTATATACTTGTAGTTGTG
The DNA here is from genome assembly GCA_025667525.1 of Glebionis coronaria. Classification (NCBI taxonomy): domain Eukaryota; kingdom Viridiplantae; phylum Streptophyta; class Magnoliopsida; order Asterales; family Asteraceae; genus Glebionis; species Glebionis coronaria. Next base: position 313,258,252 of record CM046880.1, on the reverse strand, counting down.
TCATAGTTGTGAAGATTCAAGTAGTTGTGTCTATTTAGAAGTTGTGTATGTACTAAGTATAGTTGTGTAGATAGGTCCTAGCTACGATTAGGGCTCGACTTTTTGCTTAGAGTCGGAAATTGGTTAAGCGACGTGTACGGTTTTCTCCACCATAAGGAGCTTGTTGTGTAGTGAACTCTCGAGTAAGGAGTACTCAAGGAGTGGAGTAGGAATGATGAGTGAGCTTCGTTGCCGAACCACTATAAATCCTTGGTGTTCGGTTTGAACTTTCTTTACCCTTAACTCTTTACATTCTTTATTCTTTTTGCATATACATGTGTTAATATTAGATTAGCTACACTATCATTCTTTATTCTTTGTGGATATATTTTTGTTAGTATTAGTTTAGCTACACTATCATTGTTCATATTGTCCATAAGAAGATTTCACATATTTCCTCAAGCCTAAGTTTTTTGAAAAAAGGATTTTTGGAAACCATATTTTAACAAGTAAATATAAGAAACTATTCAACCCCCCTTCTAGTTTCTACAATTGGTATCAGAGCGGGTTGCTCAAGAATTTTTAAAGTATATTGTATTTTAAAACTTGAATCGATCTATGGATTCCAACAAGTACCTAGAAGGGCAATCTATGCAAAGACCACCACTTTTTGAAACCGATAGTTTTATTTATTGGAAAAATAGATTTGAAACTTATGTGAAATCAAAAGATTTAGATCTTTGGCATGTTATTACCAATGGTGATTTTTTACCCTTTCAATTTAATGAAGTTTCTAAAACAAAAGAATTAGTCACTTTTGACAAAGCTAATGATGATACTAAAAAGAAACTTTCAAAAAATAATGAGGCTAAAATGGTGATTTATAATGCTTTGCCTAAGAAAGAGTATGAAAGAATTTTTATGTATGAAACCGCTAAAGATATTTGGAACACTCTTTTAGTAACCTACCAAGGTAATAGCCAAGTCAAAGAAAGTAAAATCGATCTTCTTGTCCAACAATATGAACAATTTGTCATCTTAGAAGGTGAAACCATTGATAGTGCATTTGCTAGGTTTAACACCATTATTACTAGTCTAAAAGCACTTGATGAAGGTTTTTCTAGCAAGAACAATGTTAGGAAGTTTCTAAGGTCCTTACATCCTATGTGGAGAGCAAAAGTCACGGCTATTGAAGAGTCGAAAGATCTCTCAACTTTATCTCTCGATGAACTCATAGGAAACTTGAAGGTTCATGAGATGATAATTTTGAAGGACTCGGAACTAGTAAAAACCAAGAGTGAAAGGAAATCTCTTGCACTTAAAGCCAAGAAGGCACAAAGTGACCATGATAGTTCCTCGGAAAGTGATGACGAGGAGTATGCATTGGCGGTGAGAGATTTCAAGAAGTTCTTCAAGAGACGAGGTCAATACGTTAGGCAACCAAACTATGACAAGAAACCATTGTCAAAGAATCGGTTTGTCAAGAACGAAAAAGGTGATAGGAGTTGCTTTAGATGTGGTGATCCAAATCACTTCATTGGTGATTGTCCAAGGCTCGCTCGTGATAAGAACCACACGGCATTCGTTAGTGGCGCTTGGAGCGATAGCGGTGAAGATGATGATGACAACCCCAAAGAGGAGAAATGTCTTATGGCTCACACTTCTAAAGAGGTACATTCCGAAACCGAATATTATAGCAATGATAGTTCCACTTTAGATGATATTGAATTTGAAGGCAAATATGATAGCTTACATAAACTTAGTCTTAAATTCATAGAAAATAATAAAACCTTAAAATCAACAAAAACTAAGCTTGAAAATGAGATCAATGAACTTAGGGAGAAATTGGCTAAACTTGAGAAAAACAAAGAGGTTGATTTAGGTTGCTTAAGTTGTGAGAAACTTAGATTAGAGAATGATGATCTCAAGAGCACCTCCATTAAATTGGAAAAGTTCATCAAAGGTACTAGTGCTCTTGATGATATGTTAAACAAACAAGTTCATTCTAAGGAAAAACTTGGTCTAGGTTTTAACTCAAATGAAGCCTCAACTAGTGAACCAAAACAAGTCAGGTTTTCACAAAAAACACCTTCTGGACGTGGTTCCACATTGTATGGCGCGGTTCCTTATCACTATGGAACCGCGGCCACAGATAAGGTACCGCGGCCAGAAGTTGAGTTTTGTGAAAATTCTGAACTTTCTGAAAAATCTAAGTTAACTGAAAAACCAAAGCATCTTACTGTTAATAAGGTTCAATTACCCATACTTGACGACAATGCTATTAGTAAGTTATATAAGCCGTTAAGTAAACCTCTCATGGGAAATAGAAGTTTATCTAGACTATCTTCTACTCCACCTAGAGTACGGAATGAGTCTAAGCCTAGAAGTAGAACGACAACGCCTACAAGAGATAATCAAAACAACTCACGACCTAGAAGTAAAACTCCAACACCTAGAAGGAATAATAATAACTCTAAACCTAGATCAAACACACCTAGGAGAAGTAATGAACAACAAAATGGTTACATGAATTACTACCCTCCTCCATTTTGTTCTCCATGAGGAATCCCCTCCTCATTCATGCATCCCAACCAAATGCAAGGGATGGTTGGAACTAACAATTTTGGACCCATGAGATATTGGGGACCAAATGTTTGATCTTGTGTGTTGTTACCTGGATATGCTTGGGAATTGATTTGGAGCCCGATGAGTGGATTAAGGATAGTGGATGTTCTAAACACATGACGGGTAATCAAAGTTTGTTCTCGCATTACAAAGCATATGATGGAGGTAACGTCACATTCGCTAGTAGTCTACGTGGTAATATCATTGGCAAAGGTACGGTTTCTCTTGACTCCATGACCATTGAAAATGTTGAGCACGTAGATAACTTAGGTTTTAACCTTTTAAGTATAGGTCAAATTTGTGATAATAAGTGTAAGGTCATCTTTTCGGAACATGACAGTGAAATCGTAAAAGATGGAAAAGGCATTGGAAAAGGTGTTAGAAAGCATGGGCTTTATGTCATGAAGGTTAATAAGAAGTCAAAAGACAACATTTGTCTTGCGACTATAGATGATAGTTCTACTCTTTGGCATAGGAGATTAGGTCACGCTAATTTGCGTTTAATTCAATCTTTAGTCTCTAAGGAGTTGGTAAGACACCTCCCCAAGATTAAGTTTGATAGTCACTTTTGTGATGCTTGCAAAGTTGGAAAGCAAGTTCACTCAAGTCACAAAGCCAAGAATTTGGTTTCGACCTCTCGGTGCTTAGAGCTCCTACATATGGATCTATTTGGACCTTCCGCCATACGGAGTTATGGAGGTAACCTTTATACCCTAGTTATAGTTGATGACTATTCTAGATTCACTTGGACTAGATTTTTGGCATCTAAGAATGAAGCTTTCGATCACTTCGAAATCTTTAGTCGAAGAATTCAAAATCAACTAGGATGTTCAATTGTTTCTATTAGGACGGATCATGGTAGGGAATTTGATAATGAAGTGCAATTTGGTGCCTTTTGTGAAGCTCATGGTATTACCCATAACTTCTCGGTTCCTCGCACTCCACAATCAAATGGGGTAGTTGAAAGGAAGAATATGACTCTCCAAGAGATGAGTAGGAGGATGTTAAACGAGCATTCTTTGCCTCAAAAGTTTTGGTGCAATGCCGTGGATACATCGACTTATATTCTCAACCGAATTCTTATTCGACATTTCCTAGGAAAGACCCCCTATGAGATTCTTAAAGGTAAGAAACCCTCATTAGAATACTTTAGGGTGTTTGGAAGCAAGTGCTTTATCCTCAACACCAAAGACTACCTTACCAAGTTTGACCCAAAGTCTTACGAAGGTATCCTTTTAGGTTATTCCCAAACTAGTAAGGCCTACATAGTCCTAAATAGAACCTCAGGGGTTATTGAAGAATCACTCAACGTAACCTTTGATGAAACCCCTCCTTCACCCAAGACACCACCATTGGTTGATGATGACTTGGATGAATTAGAAGTAGTTAAAGCCAAAGAGGTTAGAAAAATAGGAGTTGAAGACCTTAGTGTTGAAAAGGAAGTAAACATTAAGGAGTCTAGGGATCATACTCTCAACAATGTCATTGGTGACTTAAATCAAAGGACCCTAAGATCTCAAGTCCAAAACCAAAGCAACTTCTTTTGTTTTGTCTCCTTGATTAAACCAAAGAATGTTAAAGAAGCTTTGACGGATGAGAGTTGGGTCATTGCGATGCAAGAAGAATTGAATCAATTCGTTGCCAATGATGTTTGGGAACTTGTTCCTCCACCTAGAAGTTCTACCATTATAGGAACCAAATGGGTATTTAGGAATAAGCTAGATGAGAATGGTGTTGTGTCTCGTAACAAGGCTAGACTTGTAGCTCAAGGCTATAATCAACAAGAAGGGATTGATTATGACGAGACATATGCACCGGTAGCTAAATTAGAATCAATTAGAATTCTTTTAGCCTACGCTTGTGCCTTAGATATTAAGCTTCAACAAATGGATGTAAAGAGTGCATTTCTTAACAGTTTGATCAATGAGGAGGTATATGTGGCTCAACCTCCCGGCTTCATTGATTTTAAGAAACCGGACCATGTTTACAAGCTTAAGAAAGCACTTTATGGACTCAAACAAGCACCCAAAGCTTGGTATGATAGACTTAAAGCGTTTCTTGTTAAACATGAGTATACCATGGGTATGGTAGACAATACACTCTTTACAAAGAAGAAAGGTCCTCACCTCATAATCGTACAAATATATGTTGATGACATTATATTTGGCTCAACTTGTCAAGAATTGTGTGATGACTTTGCCAACATCATGCATGATGAGTTTGAAATGAGTATGATGAGAGAACTTAACTTCTTTCTAGGACTTCAAATTAAACAAATGGACGATGGTATTTTCTTTAGTCAATCTAAGTACGCTAAAGAAATTTGGATTAGAAGAATCTAGACCAATGAAGACCCCTATGGCCTCGGATACTAAACTCACAGTAGATGATGATTGTGAGTCGGTAGACAACACCAAATATAGAGGTATGATTGGTAGTTTGTTGTACCTAACGGCAAGTCGACCGGATATCATGTTTAGTGTTTGCCTTTGTGCTCGCTTCCAAGAGGCTCCCAAAACCTCGCACCTTGAAGCGGTTAAACGTATCTTCCGATACATTAAAGGCACTATACATTTAGGATTATGGTATCCTAAAGGGACCGGCTTAGAAACCATTGTCTATGCGGACTCGAATCATGCGGGAGACTATGTGGACCAGAAAAGCACTAGTAGAGTTTGTACCTTCATGGGTTGTTGTTTAACTTCTTGGTTCTCCAAGAAACAAACCGCTCTTGCGATATCCACCACGGAAGCCGAGTATGTGAGTGCCGGTAAAGCATGCCAACAAGCTCTATGGATGAAGCAAGCACTTGTTGATTACGGGATTTATCTTGATGATGTTCCCATCATGTGCGATAATAAAGGCGCTATAGACCTAAGCAAGAATCCCGTGCAACATTCGCGAACCAAACACATAGAAATTAGACACCATTTCCTTAGGGATAATGTTCAAAAAGGGAACATTACTATTGAAAAGGTGCCCTCCGAGGACAATTTAGCCGATATCTTAACTAAGCCACTTAAGAGGGAACCTTTTAATTACTTGCGTCTAGGTCTAGGATTAATGGAACATTTTCCTTAAATTCTTTTCTTATTATGTGTTTTCTATTACCACTTTGAGTTCTTGAGTCTTCTAAAATTCTTTTGAAAAATCTTCTCATCTCCTTTTCAAAACTCTCAAAGTCTCTTTCGAAAATGGTTGAGAAATTCGTTTGACATTGTTAATTCAATCTAAAAACGATTTTTCATAGATTCTCGCTATTAATATAGAGCCTACATAATTCATATGTATGATTCTCTCAAACATATCAAGAACAAGATTGAATCATGGAGGATCATTGTGTCATGACTTAAGGTCTTGTCTTACACACCTCCTACATTGATTTTTTAATCCATGTATTTTGTTCAAATCTCTATTTGGTAAGTTTGCATATATTTTCTTTGTCTATATTTGCTTTTAAGCACATCCCTATGATAAGTTAGACTAGAAAAATAAGATTTGCTGAAAAATCTTTCTCCAAACACCAAACCCTGCTTCTACAGGCGGTTCCATAAGTGAGCCGCGGTACCTTATTGATAAGGTAAAGCCACCATAGATAAGGAACCGCCTACAGTGGCCTTCCTTTTCGGGTTTTTGTCTGAAACTCCAGATTTGCTCCAACCTTTTGAGAATCTTTGTTTCAAACCCTTTGACCACCCAAAAAATACCCTAAGCCTTCCCTATTTAAACCATAAGCATTTTGCATTACTTCACATCCAAAATGTCTTATTCTCCTAACGAAAGCCTTGAATCTCCTCCATTTTCTCCAATTTCTTTCAATCCAAACCCACCCAAGAACACTCTTAATCACATTTCTCCTACCAAGAATGTTGATTGTGGAACTTCCTTTCTTCCACCACCACCCTTTAGTGTTCTTCCTCCTTCTCATGATAATGTCATGCACCATGGAACATATTGTCATTGTTGTCAATATCAACATCTTGCTATGGCACACATCTATGAGGAGTTGAGCTACATCAAGAGTCTCTTAATCAAGCCTCCTCTTCACTTTGATTATGAGATCTCCAACAAGCCACCACCACCACCCTCCACTATTACCTTGTCTTTCATATAAGCATTGATTACTTATCCTCAAGACACCAAATTCAAGCAAATCTTAGAATTCTAGAATAACTAGGATTAGATTTATGCTTTTGGCTTGTTTCTTTTTCCATACTTCTTTGTATGATGTTTCTTTAGTAACCTATCTTGGATCTTTGTCCTTATGTTTTCTTCTCTTTTAATTTTCTTTTTGTGACCTATTGCTATATATTATTGGTTGTTTCTTTTGTTCAACTAACCCTTCTATGTAGCTAGTCACCTTATCTCGATTCCTCGGTGCCCCAGGCTAGGGGGAGTAAGCACCAAGGGGGAGTCTTTGCAAAGTCCGTTTCTTCAACACCGGCTTACGCAACCTTTTTGCTTCGACAAAGGGGGAGAAATGAATAAACTCGTCTTCGAAAATCTTGTTTTTTGTGTGATTGAGTTTATGTATTGTCGGAATCAAAAAGGGGGAGATTGTTAATGCAATAATGACTAAAAACATTACTTGCATTTTTCGGTCTCGCTTAGTTTTGATTACGACAATATGTAAAAACAAGCATTTACGAAAACAACGAAAAACGAATTCATGAGTTCAAGTATTTTTCATTTTACCCATTTTCACTTAAGGTATGGATAAACAAGTACTAACCTTAATCAAGTGATCAAGTGATTTAATCTTTTCTTAAAACTCACTTTTTATTTAATGTGACAAGTTTTTATTAAACTTTATTTTTAAGAAAATGTTTTATTAAATTAATTATTTGAAATTTGAAAATGGCATATTCTTATTCTGTTAAGAATATCCTTTCAGGATATTTTTTATACCCAGATAAGACCTCCACCACTAAAGGACAAAAAGGAGCGGAGTCTAGTCCGGCGGTACCTTAGCGCCTAGGCGGTACCTTATCGATAAGGTACCGCGGGCTGTGATAACGTACCGCGGGCAGATATAGCCGTTGGCTCCTTTATCCTTTAAATAGTGGACCATTCTCAGCTTTTCACCTCACCTCTTTTGCACATTCGTTTCCAGATTCAAACCCCTTCTTTAATCACTCAAATCTTTGATCATTTGTTTGATTATTACTTGTTTAAGAAGTGAATCTTGTTCTTCCATCCCTTCCTCTCCAAGTGCAAAGAGAAGAACACTATCCTAGTGAAGTGTTGAGTCCACCACCAAAGATCCATTGAAGATCAATTTTTATATACTTGTAGTTGTGTCATAGTTGTGAAGATCCAAGTAGTTGTGTCTATTTGGAAGTTGTGTATGTACTAAGTATAGTTGTGTAGATTGGTCCTATCTACGATTAGGGCTCGACTTTTAGCTTAGAGTCGGAAATTGGTTAAGCGACGTGTACGGTTTTCTCCACCATAAGGAGCTTGTTGTGTAGTGAACTCTCGAGTAAGGAGTACTCGAGGAGTGGAGTAGGAACGAGGAGTGAGCTTCGTTGCCGAACCACTATAAATCCTTGGTGTTCGGTTTGATCTTTCTTTACCCTTAACTCTTTACATTCTTTATTCTTTTTGCATATACATGTGTTAATATTTGATTAGCTACACTATCATTCTTTATTCTTTGTGGATATATTTTTGTTAGTATTAGTTTAGCTACACTATCATTGTTCATATTGTCCATAAGAAGATTTCACATATTTCCTCAAGCCTAAGTTTTTTGAAAAAGGATTTTTGGAAACCATATTTTAACAAGTAAATATAAGAAACTATTATACCCCCCTTCTAGTTTCTACAGAAACTATTTAATTTAGGCAGCTGATCTATTTATGGAACCTTTCTATTTATAGAAACTTATCTATTTTAAGCAGTAATTCTATTTTTGGAAACTTTCTATTTTTGGGAACTTTCTATTTTTGGAAACTTCTATTTTTGGTAACTTTCTATTTTTGGAAACTTTCTATTTTAGGAAACATGCTATTTTTCGAAAGTTACTTATTATTACATAGTAAGTATAATAATACATGAAATACCAGGAATACTTAATCAGAATAGACAGAATATAAGATAAACACACTTTAAGGCTTTAAACAGTAAAACATTATATGAACATATAAAATAAGCTAAGACATGACATAAAACCAGTTACGTATTTAGTAAGCAGATACTTATTCATGTATGTATTTATTTAGCTTTAGTGATACCGAAGTAGGATTCTCCTCAGTTCATCTTCTTCGTTCACTGGACATAAGGTACGGATTCCCGTCCTTTAAGTATGGACATTCTTTCCTTATTAGGATTCCCCGTATGCAGCCAAATGTTTTCCCATAGTATAAGTTATGTGTTTGATTTGCTTATGTTTAATTTAGAATACCTATAGCCATATACATGCATGACCAGTTTCACCTAGTTATGGATGTACCATAACCATAACATTAGAGGCACTGATGTTATGACTTCACCACGGCGGAGTGATTGCTCGTGGCGTCCCTTCAGCTTTTGGCCATATTTTTTATATTTATCATGTGGGACGTATGGGTGCATCCTAGTTACATGTTTCAGTCAAGATTTCATGGTGAATGTGGTGTGTTTTCCTTGCATCCTTCACAAGGAGCTGATCCCTCCTACCCAAAACCAGTATATTAAATTAGAGGCAGCCCCTCTAATTTGCATGATGAGGTCACCCCTCCAAGTATTCATGCACGGTGGATTTTCATGACCTATATTGGCTAATGGTAAAATTATGTTAAACAGTTTTCATAAGATAAACATAAGGCTTCTCAAACTATAAAACCAGTTTTATGAACATGTTCTAGGTTTTCCAGGACTTATACAATTCCGTTGCTATTAAGTCTTTATTATGTTTTAGTCATTCACTATGTCTATATCCGTGCACTGAGCGTTTTGCTCAGCCGTTACTTTCCTTTCCATGTCCCAAAACGGCAGGTACCCTAGGAAAGACTCGAGCAATTGGAGGACGTGCATAGGATGGAAGTTGCTAGAGACTTCTTTTCCTTTTTGCCTTCATATACTTATGCTTGTTTAGTCTTTCATTCATTTCTTTTGGCTTTATTATGTTTTGTGCTTATGTTTGGGAACCGATGTTTGATTCCAGTTTTCCCTATGGTCATGTATGTTTTAGTACATTTACCTTGCATGCTTTGATGACACGCCATAATTACGCGTGACATTCCATTTATCAAAATGGGGTGTTACAATTATGGTATCAGAGCCAAGGCTACGACTTGTACGCTCTAAAACTCGACCTGTGACTAGTGGGTAGTCACCAGAAGTTTCCTAAGCCAACGTTTGTTATTCTACGTATTGATGTTTTCAGCGCATTGTTGTTTTAACCATGTTGTTTTCAGCACCTTGAGGTTTTAACCTTGATGTTTTCATCGATATTGTTTTACTAATATGGATGGACAACCGTCATTCATATTTAGTTATGTGTCATTGTTTCATGCATAATGTTCCTCGTGAACTATGGCTATGTGGACTGAACCCCAGTAGTTCATAATTAGTCACATAAAAAAATTTTCTGATAAGTTTTGACAGATGAGTTTCATTCATTTATATTTCATGTATCATTGTTGCAGGGATTCTGACTAAGTAATGGTTGGTACAGGATTGGCCCTATTTAGTCGCATGTGCTTTTATCGAAACTTTTAACTTTGGGACCGACCCATAGGCGTCCCCTCGCCATGTCTTTTGTTTTGGGACCGACCCATAGGCGTCCCCTCGCACATATAAAGGTTTTTATAAACTACATTACGCATTCATGCACTATTTTTCATGCATAAAATTTTTTCTCATGATTTATTGGCATAAATTTTTTTTTGTGTCCCCTCATAAGTTACTATGTTTTTATGTCAAGTATGTTTTCATACTGTCATGGTTAAACTCAGTTTCATGATGATTATGTTATACACTCCTTCATGTTAAATCGTTTCATGTTTCTTCATGATAAATCCGTCTTCATGTGGATTACGTCTTACGCCTCTTTTGTTATTATGCCTTCATGCAAGACATTGTTGGATTTCATTGAATTCTGCTTTCATGACAGTCATGGTTGGTTTTCATTGATCATGCTGTCAGGAAAATCATCGTTGAATTTTGTGTAACCACACTTTAACGTTTCTCGATATAACCAAAATGATGTCTATGCTAATACTGCCAGGTTATCATGATGGTTTTCCTAACCGTTTAACCGATATACTTTCCTTAAATCATGATAAATGATCGACCCCATACCGATCATTTCATGTACATTCCACGTGTACTCCACGTACCGTATTTCATGTGTATTACACGTACCTTAATCCATGTGTATTCCACTTGCAATACTTCACGAGTATTCTCTAGTCGATTCTGAATCATCTCAGGCGTATTTTCAATTGCTGATATTCTACAAGATTGCTGATGCCGCTCATAACTTGGAGATGTTACTAAAGGTTGATGTTGCTGACGTTCGGAGACGCTACGAGATGCGGATGCTGTTCACAACCTGGAGATCTTACAAGACGAAGACAAAGGCGTCAGAGCAAAGCAATTAGACGAGAAGATGCTTCACCATCAGACGATTTCCATCAATCATTGTCCCTAATTCTTAGTTACATGTCACACGTAATTCGGCTGTCATTTCAGCCATATGAGTGCAAACCGGTACCAGCCGGCCACTCAGCTGAATAGTTACATGAATCACGGTCATGAGAATGACCGTCATAGAATAGACAGACAGGACGATAGTAACCACTACTATGACAAAAACTATCCTAGAAATCGCAATCGAGGCTCCAGTCGAGGACGTGATCAAACACACAATTGATCAGTGGTCCATCTGATCCGCCAATCCTGGCATAATAACCTAATATTGTAGTTCTATTGTTTTTACGTCTCGAGACATATGTCAAGACATCAGTCAAGACACATGTCTCACGTATACTTTCTGAAAACACATGTCAAGACATCAGTCAAGACATATGTCATGCCTATAGTTCCAAGACACGAGTCAAGACACATGACTCACGTCCAACTATGGAACATTTCTAATAAATTCAGGGTACCCTCCAAGGGTATATCCATTTTGTTATGCCATGTATTAATCAGGCCACAAGAATTTCAATACCATTACCGGCGCATAAGTGAGAACTGTCACGTTGCCGATGTCACTTTCATTTCTTTCACCATATTTCATATATTCATGACCATGAAGGACGCCTTTCGTATTCCCACGTATACGAAGGTTTTCCTTCAGCTTAATGATGAGATCCTGATAGGTGTGAAAACACCCATCTTTTCTACCACTTAATTACAATAATAACCAAGCCAAAACGTGTATTTTATGTCTTTTATGTCGGAATTATGCGTGGTTTGTGTTTTTGTTGTGATTTAGGACGAAAAGGTGAAAAGTGGAGAAAACACGGGCATTCACGGGCATTTACGGACTTTTATTAAAGAAAAAGACGAAAGACGAAGTCAAGAAGTCAAGAGTGCAAAAAGAACGGAAGTCCAAGACCAATTCTTAAGATTTATCGAAGAAAAAGTCAAAAGACGGAAGTTTATCAAAAGCCGAGGAACTCAAGTCTTATTTATCGAAGAATTAAAAGACGAGTCCAAAGAAATCCCGAGCCAAAAGTCATCAAAGTCCAAGATTAACAAAGAGATTAAGAAGGAAGGACTTAATGGCGCAATTAAGAAGAAAGGAAGGAGGGGAGGAAGCTTCCTCTAACCACCCTCCTAATCTCCTATAAATACACCCCATTTTCATTCATTTGTTTTGGTTGACTAATCGTGACCATTAGTTCTTCCACCTTTACTTTTATGCACCTTTATTTACTTGCACCTTTATTTACTTGCACCTTTTATTACATGTCTTGCATCTTATTTACCATTTAATTTCAAGTAAGTGTTTCTTTTAATTTTCGCACCTTTACTTTATATTGTTGATCTCATTCTACCTTTCTTTAATCTTTGATTTATATGCCTTTTGTCTTGTTTATTTGTTTAAAGATTTCATTTTTATGCTTTTGATTGTTTTAAATCATTTATTTTCATAGCTTATTTTGTTTATTTTCAAGTTTATATAGTTTTTATAAAAGTTATTTTTGTTTAAAAGTTGTTTTTCTTAAAGCTTATTCATTTCTTGTCTTAAAAGTTGTTAAATTTCAGTCTAGTAGCTTATTTTCATACGGTTTACCTTAGGATTTTCGTCTTGTGCTTATTAGAATTATAGCTTATTTGTTTAGCTTTATTTGTACTTTTTCCTTCGTATTCCGATTGGTAAAATCGGAAAAGGGATATACATTCCGACCATAGCTCCTGGCTTGGTCGGAAAAGGGTTTGTATATTCCGATTGGTGGATTAGTTGGTATTCCGATCAGGGCAAGGTAAGTGGGTATTCCGATTTGGTCTAGTGACAGTTATTCCGATTGGTGCTTCACTCCTCATTCCGATCGAGGTGTGTGTTTGGTATTCCGATTGGGACTAGTGACAGTATTCCGATCAAGGGGTTCGATCAGCATTCCGACCAGCATCTAAGTCATATTCCGATCAGGTAAGTTTATATTCCGATTGAGGTTTGTCTGGATATTCCGATCTGGGGTAAGTGACATATTCCGATTGGTTTTCCGATCAATATTCTGATTTGGGTGTAAGCTAACATTCCGATCAAGGTCTGATCGGAATATATTCCGATCTGGGTTTATTTTCTTTATACTTTGTCTTGTTTAATTTTTACATTCTCATTTTAATACTTGTCTAATTTTAATTTCCACCACGCTTTTAATTCTTGTCATCTAATTAATTTACTTTTGAAAAGTAAATTAATTAGATGACAAGAATTAAAAGCGTGGCGGAAATTAAAATTAGACAAGTATTAAAATGAGAATGTAAAAATTAAACAAGACAAAGTATAAAGAAAATAAACCCAGATCGGAATATATTCCGATCAGACCTTGATCGGAATGTTAGCTTACACCCAAATCGGAATATTGATCGGAAAACCAATCGGAATATGTCACTTACCCCAGATCGGAATATCCAGACAAACCTCATTAGGAATATAAACGTACATGATCAGAATATGGCTTAGATGCTGGTCGGAATGCTGATCGAACCCCTTGATCGGAATACTGTCACTAGTCCCAATCGGAATACCAAACACACACCTCGATCGGAATGAGGAGTGAAGCACCAATCGGAATAACTGTCACTCGACCAAATCGGAATACCCACTTACCTTGCCCTGATCGGAATACCAACTAATCCACCAATCGGAATATACAAACCCTTTTCCGACCAAGCCAGGAGCTATGGTCGGAATGTATATCCCTTTTCCGATTTTACCAATCGGAATACGAAGGAAAAAGTACAAATAAAGCTAAAAAAATAAGCTATAATTCTAATAAGCACAAGACGAAAATCCTAAGGTAAACCGTATGAAAATAAGCTACTAGACTGAAATTTAACAACTTTTAAGACAAGAAATGAATAAGCTTTAAGAAAAACAACTTTTAAACAAAAATAACTTTTATAAAAACTATATAAATTTGAAAATAAACAAAATAAGCTATGAAAATAAATGATTTAAAACAATCAAAAGCATAAAATTGAAATCTTTAAACAAATAAACAAGACAAAAGGCATATAAATCAAAGATTAAAGAAAGGTAGAATGAGATCAACAATATAAAGTAAAGGTGCGAAAATTAAAAGAAACACTTACTTGAAATTAAATGGTAAATAAGGTGCAAGACATGTAATCAAAGGTGCAAGTAAATAAAGGTGCATAAAAGTAAAGGTGGAAGAACTAATTGTCACGATTAGTCAACAAAAACAAATGAATGAAAATGGGGTGTATTTATAGGAGATTAGGAGGGTGGTTAGAGGAAGCTTCCTCCCCTCCTTCCTTTCTTCTTAATTGCGCCATTAAGTCCTTCCTTCTTAATCTCTTTGTTAATCTTGGACTTTGATGACTTTTGGCTCGGGATTTCTTTGGACTCGTCTTTTAATTCTTCGATAAATAAGACTTGAGTTCCTCGGCTTTTGATAAACTTCCGTCTTTTGACTTTTTCTTCGATAAATCTTAAGAATTGGTCTTGGAATTCCGTTCTTTTTGCACTCTTGACTTCTTGACTTCGTCTTTCGTCTTTTTCTTCAATAAAAGTCCGTAAATGCCCGTGAATGCCCGTGTTTTCTCCACTTTTCACCTTTTCATCCTAAATCACAACAAAAACACAAACCACGCATAATTCCGACATAAAAGACATAAAATACACGTTTTGGCTCGGTTATTATTGTAATTAAGTGGTAGAAAAGATGGGTGTTTTCACACCTATCAAATCCCCTACACTTGACCATTGCAATGTCCTCATGCAATGCATTAGTTACAAAGCACATTTACATTTTTCATCATAATTAATCCATGTTGGCCTTTATTAAAGAGATAGAAAATTATAAACATTAAAAGTAAAGAAATCAAAAAGCATACCTTGGGTTTTGAAATGTTACGAATAATCATCATCCTCAAGTTTTCACTTTCTCCAAACCAAGCTTAAAAACGAGATCATTGTTATTATAAGTTAGCAAACTAACACGAACTCATGTGGGCTAATTATTCACTTAGACTCTCTTATTCCTAGGTGTATCTCTTATATTTTATTTTTGTCTTGAATGATCACGAGGATGCAATTTTGACTTATTTCGATAGTTATTTAGTCCGAAAATAAAGTGAACGATTTAATCAATAGTTAGCTAAAGGACAAAATCTTTTAAAACTGCTTCTCGGGACCTCATAAAGTTCATATCTTGGCATAACTCGCTTCGCGATTTGAGACCTTTCTCGGACCGATATTTGGCAGTGACTTCATACTTCACCTTGAGAGACGTTCATGAAATAATGGCCTTCTCTTCATAATAGGAATTTCTTCACTTGAAGTTTTGAGAGATTCGTACTTGGACCACGACTTCTTCATTTTTCTCCAATCTTTATTTTGGACTTTGATATACAACGATCCGCCTCCTTTTTAACTTGGATCTATTTATCCTCATACCTTGCTAGGGTCTTTTCGGATACACTTCTCCATGACTTTTGGGGAGTTTTTGCTTTTCGTCGTGTGTCTCGATCCTTCATATTGATTTTCGATAAATGATTCTTCACATCACTTCGAATCTTTAGCAACAAAATATAGCCCTCATGCCTTGTTAGGGCCTTTTCGGACTCGCCAATCTTCGTCTCCCGCTTCAATAAGTTATGCCTTGGCTATGAACTCTAATCCATACCGAGCAACTTTTAAACGATCTTGGGCTAGAAGCTAAGTAACTTTTCAAATCGTACAACCTTATTTATTACCAGATAAATTATTTAGCAAGCGATGGGAGAATAGGCTCATAATTAACTCACATAAATTCACGTAAGAATACCGGACTTATAATTGGCTCTATCATCTCTCGTTCTCCACAATTTAAAATCTCAAAGAATGAGACTCGTGGATGCTTAGCCTATTAAATTAAAGTTTTGGGTTTTCGAGTCGCCTATAGGATCTTGCAAATTCTTAGACTTTTTCAAGTTTAGAAATCGCGTTTTAAAGTTCCCTTGATAAACGACTCTCTAGGATCAATTATAGGAACTTGCGAAAAGTTCTTGTTCTTAACCCGTGAGAGTTAAGACTTTCGTGTTTTATAGCGCCCTATATAAAAGCCTAGCAAAACTTGACTTAAACACGTTAAGGATACTAGCTAGAGTAACTTAGTTAAGTAAACTCGGGTTGAGTCAAAAGATTCACAACGTTTGAAATTAAAACCACTTATTCAAAGATTTATTCTAGCAAAGGAAGAAAATAACTATACAAAGGGAAAAACTAATAGGCCAAAATAGATCAAAAATTTTGAAAAATGTCGAAAAATTAGTTTTCCGGTTAAAATGAGGACAAATACAAGGAAAAGACCACTTAACTTCAATAGAAGTCCCCCCTACACTTAAGATAAACATTGTCCTCAATGTTTAAGCATGTGCGAGTAAACTCCCCTACACTTAGGACATTGTGCACTTTGTTTAAATCTTGCTAAGGAAGAGACAACTAAATAGATTCCTATTTTAATATTTTGAAAATATAAAATAGTGAATCGAAAAGGGTTTAGGATAGAACCGGGAAGAAGTAGAACACGGAATCACGGGTCGTCAAGAATCATCAAGAGTGGATCATTGAAGCTCGAATCCCTGATTAAGAAGAAGAGAGGAGAGAGCAAACACCAACGGGTCTCCCCTACACTTATGATAAAGAAAGCGAAAAGATAGATGCATGGGTTGCCTCCCAAGAAGCGCTTGATTTTTGTTAACCGAGTCATTAGCCTGACTCGACCTTGATCATCAACGGAAGAAGCATGAAACATATCCACCAGGATCAAAGACATAGTTTTCGTCCACTAAATAGCACGAGCTTAAGGCGAACGAGGCAAGCCAAAGAAGAGTAGGCAAGGTTCCCTTAAGCAGCGATGGATCACGGTGGAAGCAATGTTGAAGTGGTGCAAGCAGATTTCCATAAGTTCCAAAGATTTAAATATCGCACCACCTTTCGTTTAATTAGACTTAGATTTAATTTCACGCCACTTTACTTTAACGACATTTAATTTTAATTGTTTTACACTTTAAATATACTACAACAACAACCTTTTTGTTCCACCAAAGAACGACTGAGTCGCACATTAAACACAAGTTTTTCAATTCGAAGAGATTGGTACAACGATAAATTTTTTATACGGGCTAAAAACCAGTTATTAAATGGCGCCGCTGCCGGCTCTTTTCGTAAAGATTAACGGTTTTCTGTGAGAGACGCATTGCTTTTTGGGATCCGTTCACTTGTGAGCGTTATTTTTCTTGCATAAAAAAATTCAAAAACCATAAAAATTAAAAATTGATAAAAATCCATAAAAGTTAAAAATTTCAAAAATCCAAAAAGATTTTATCTTTATTGTGTATATATATTGTTTTTGTGTTTGGTTTTGTTTTCTTTTGCATTTTCAGGTGTATGCGTACTAGATCTTCTAATTATCAAGAGCCCGAGACTCAAGAAGATTTAAGTATGTCAGGTGTTAACAACAATAATATTTCACCGCACCTCAACAATAACAACAATGTTCTTCCACAGCCCGATCTTCGGACCATGGAGGAACTTTGTCAACCTACCATGTTTGGACGAGGAGGACCGATTGCGCCGATGCAAATCAATGCTCCTGAGTTTTCGTTGAAGCACCACATGATTCAGCAAGTGCAAACTAACCCATTCCGTGGATTGCCTGATGATGATGCCAACAAACACCTCGACAAGTTCATTACAATCACCCAAAGCATGAAGTTGGCTGGTGCCACAATGGATGAACTTCACCTACAACTCTTTCCACATACTTTATTACATCATGCCGAGAAATGGTTTGATCGTCTCCCGAAGAATTCTATTCACACTTGGGATGACATGACTCAACGCTTTTTGTCGCGCTACTTTCCACCATCCATGGTCACGAGCCTTCGCAATCAAATCAGCGGTTTCATGCAAGATCCCGATGAATCTCTTTTTGATGCTTGGGAGAGATATAATGTCTTGATCGATAGATGTCCAAACCACAACATGCTACCCGTGACCTTAATTGATACTTTCTACAACGGTTTGACTTTTCGAGATCGTGATACGATCAATGCAGCCGCCGGTGGCACATTCATGAAAAGGAGACCCGAGGAGTGTAGAGAGCTAATTGAGAACATGACTACTCACCACAAAAACTGGGATTCCTCCGCTTCTTCAAGGAACCACCCGAGAGTCAATGTTTCCTCTACTTCAGCAAACCCTGATATGACCGAACTCACACGCGTGTTGACCGAAATGAGCAGAAGTATGCAACTCTTGGCTTCAAACCAACAACAACAACAAGTTAAAGCTGTTGCTACTCCTTGTGAAACATGCGGCGATCCTCACTCATACACCGATTGTCCTTCGACACAAGGAAATCCGGAAAATGTGTATGCAGCTTATGGTAATTATTCACCGGAAAATTACCAAGCTCGACCTCAAGGGGATAGAAATTTGCTGAGTTACCGATCAAACAATTACCTTTCACCCGGTTTTTCTCCTCAGAACCAAAACTCCGCCAACAACTACACTAGAAGCAACCAAATCCCACCAAGAGCTTCTAATCCTTATCACCCACCCGCTCAACAACTCCCACCCATTAACCCCGATGTTGACACCATCATGAGAACCCACGGTGAGCAAATCAAGAACCTGCAGAGCCAAATTATCAATCTGAAAGGAGATATTACCAAGCAAGGAAATGAGATTAGATCAGAACTTCGAGATAATCTTCAATCCTCCATCAGCACTCAAACGAATGATATAAAGAATATGTTGGCTAGTTTCTTGCCCCCTGCTCAACCTTCTACTTCGAGTTCTCTACCTTCAAACACCGTCACTAATCCGCGAGCCAATGTGAGTGCTATTACTACTCGTAGTGGAGTCACCAAAGTAGGACCACCAATCCCACCCCCACCACCATGTGTCCCTACTCCTCCTACACCTAGTATTATTGCACCATTACCGTCTCCGCCTCGACGTGATGAAGTTCCCACGAATGACCCTTCAACATCTCAACCTTTACCTACACCTGTACCTTCACCACCCAAACCCAATATCCCATATCCTTCTCGTTTAGGCAAGACCAAAATGCTAACCAAGGATGACTCTAAAGTGACACGCTATGTGAAGATGATCTCTCAGATGAACTTCAACATTATCTTTCTTGAAGCACTTGTCCACATGCCCAAATTTGTTAAAGCATTTAAGGAATTGCTTAACAAGAAGGAGAAGCTGATTGAACTCGCCAACACACGCTTAAATGAAAACTGCTCTGCAGTTATTCTTAAAGAACTGCCGGAAAAGCTTGGAGATCCCGGTCGTTTCGTGTTGCCTTGCGTGTTCAACAAAACTGAAGAATTTACTGCCCTTGCTGATCTCGGGGCTAGCATTAATTTGATGCCATTAAGTGTTTGGAAAACACTATTATTGCCCGACCTCACTCCAACAAAGATGACTCTTGAACTTGCAAATCGCACTCTTGCTTACCCCGTTGGTATAGCCGAAGACGTGTTTATTAAAGTTGGCACATTTACATTCCCGGTCGACTTTGTCGTTGTTGATTATGAAATGGACCATCGTATTCCTTTAATACTTGGTCGGCCATTCTTGAGAACCGGACGAGCTTTAGTGGATGTGGCCGAAGGTGAGTTAATCTTAAGAGTCGGGAATGATTCACAAATTTTTAAAATGGGGAAGCTTACAGGCAAATCCTTTGGAGGACGAGAATCAGTGAATATGGTTAATGTGCTCGATGACTTTGTCGTTTACAACAATCCTCTATTCGAGTCTTGCGATGATAATCCACTTTTTGAAGATGATGTGGATGATTCTCTCCCTACTTTGGAACCTTCTCCCATTTATGATTCTCCACCGATCTTTGATGCTTATGATGATGATTCTAGCTCAGACTCGGATGATTATGATGACCTTACTTCTGAGTATCCCGATCTGCCCACGTATGATGATTTCGATGAGGCTGATACTCTTTCGAGCGATTCTTCACATGATGAAGATCCTCCGCCATCACTCGATCCTACTTTGGACGATTACTCATTTGAGGAAGACTTCTCTATGTTTCTCAACACTTACTTCCCTCATGAGAGTGATGCACCTCCTTTGGACTTTGAAGATTATCGTCTTGATCCTACTTTGAATTTGAAGAACATTCTTTCTAAGGAGAAGAAACCGTTCGACACCAATATCCGCAGCAAAGCAATTGGACGAGAAGGCGGATGCTGTTCACAACCTGGAGATCTTACAAGACGAAGACAAAGGCGTCAGAGCAAAGCAATTGGACGAGAAGATGCTTCACCATCAGACGATTTCCATCAATCATTGTCCCTAATTCTTAGTTACATGTCACACGTCATTCGGCTGTCATTTCAGCCATATGAGTACAAACCGGTACCAGCCGGCCACTCAGCTGAATAGTTACATGAATCACGGTCATGAGAATGACCGTCATGGAATAGACAGACAGGACGATAGTAACCACTACTATGACAGAAACTATCCTAGAAATCGCAACCGAGGCTCCAGTCGCGGACGTGATCAGACACACAATTGATCAGTGGTCCATCCGTTCCGCCAATCCTGGCATAATAACCTAATATTGTAGTTCTATTGTTTTTACGTCTCGAGACACATGTCAAGACTACAGTCAAGACACATGTCTCACGTATACTTTCTGAAAACACATGTCAAGACATCAGTCAAGACATATGTCATGCCTATAGTTCCAAGACACGAGTCAAGACACATGACTCATGTCCAACTATGGAACATTTCTAATAAATTCAGGGTACCCTCCAAGGGTATATCCATTTTGTTATGCCATGTATTAATCAGGCCACAAGAATTTCAATACCATTACCGGCGCATAAGTGAGAACTGTCACGTTGCCGATGTCACTTTCATTTCTTTCACCATATTTCATATATTCATGACCATGAAGGACGCCTTTCGTATTCCCACGTATACAAAGGTTTTCCTTCAGCTTAATGATGAGATCCTGATAGGTGTGAAAACACCCATCTTTTCTACCACTTAATTACAATAATAACCGAGCCAAAACGTGTATTTTATGTCTTTTATGTCGGAATTATGCGTGGTTTGTGTTTTTGTTGTGATTTAGGACGAAAATGTGAAAAGTGGAGAAAACACGGGCATTCACGGGCATTTACAGACTTTTATTGAAGAAAAAGAAGAAAGACGAAGTCAAGAAGTCAAGAGTGCAAAAAGAACGGAAGTCCAAGACCAATTCTTAAGATTTATCGAAGAAAAAGTCAAAAGACGGAAGTTTATCGAAAGCCGAGGAACTCAAGTCTTATTTATTGAAGAATTAAAAGACGAGTCCAAAGAAATCTCGAGCCAAAAGTCATCAAAGTCCAAGATTAACAAAGAGATTAAGAAGGAAGGACTTAATGGCGCAATTAAGAAGAAAGGAAGGAGGGGAGGAAGCTTCCTCTAACCACCCTCCTAATCTCCTATAAATACACCCCATTTTCATTCATTTGTTTTGGTTTACTAATCGTGACCATTAGTTCTTCCACTTTTACTTTTATGCACCTTTATTTACTTGCACCTTTAATTACCTGTCTTGCACCTTATTTACCATTTAATTTCAAGTAAGTGTTTCTTTTAATTTTCGCACCTTTACTTTATATTGTTGATCTCATTCTACCTTTCTTTAATCTTTGATTTATATGCCTTTTGTCTTGTTTATTTGTTTAAAGATTTCATTTTTATGCTTTTGATTGTTTTAAATCATTTATTTTCATAGCTTATTTTGTTTATTTTCAAGTTTATATAGTTTTTATAAAAGTTATTTTTGTTTAAAAGTTGTTTTTCTTAAAGCTTATTCATTTCTTGTCTTAAAAGTTGTTAAATTTCAGTCTAGTAGCTTATTTTCATACGGTTTACCTTAGAATTTTCGTCTTGTGCTTATTAGAATTATAGCTTATTTGTTTAGCTTTATTTGTACTTTTTCCTTCGTATTCCGATTGGTAAAATCGGAAAAGGGATATACATTCCGACCATAGCTCCTGGCTTCGTTGGAAAAGGGTTTGTATATTCCGATTGGTGGATTAGTTGGTATTCCGATCAGAGCAAGGTAAGTGCGTATTCCGATTTGGTCTAGTGACAGTTATTCCGATTGGTGCTTCACTCCTCATTCCGATCGAGGTGTGTGTTTGGTATTCCGATTGGGACTAGTGACAGTATTCCGATCAAGGGGTTCGATCAGCATTCCGACCAACATCTAAGCCATATTCCGATCAGGTAAGTTTATATTCCGATTGAGGTTTGTCTGGATATTCCGATCTGGGGTAAGTGACATATTCCGATTGGTTTTCCGATCAATATTCCGATTTGGGTGTAAGCTAACATTCCGATCAAGGTCTGGTCGGAATATATTCCGATCTGGGTTTATTTTCTTTATACTTTGTCTTGTTTAATTTTTACATTCTCATTTTAATACTTGTCTAATTTTAATTTCCACCACGCTTTTAATTCTTGTCATCTAATTAATTTACTTTTCAAAAGTTTTAAATATCGCACCACCTTTCGTTTAATTAGACTTAGATTTAATTTCACGCCACTTTACTTTAACGACATTTAATTTTAATTGTTTTACACTTTAAATATACTACAACGACAACCTTTTTGTTCCACCAAAGAACGACTGAGTCACACATTAAACACAAGTTTTTCAATTCGAAGAGATTGGTACAACGATAAATTTTTTATACGGGCTAAAAACCAGTTATTATATCGAAGCTGCTAACGCATTTCCTCGGACATACACGAGATGAATTTTATCCTAATTATGGACTATGAACAGCACACCATGCTACGATTCATAATTATGTACAGTAATGTTCAGGCTCCTGAATACATTCAGCTTGATTTTCCATCAGGAAAATCTGTATATGCTTACAAGCATGTGCGTTGTTAGCCATGGTCGCTAAAATTTTCTAGCTGTCAGTAAGACACGACTACTGAAGTCCTTTTTTGCAGAGCCAGTTGGTTATTCCAAAATCTTCCCATACATTCCAGAAGAACCTTCAAGGAGAAGGACGGTACCATGAGATTATGTCTCGACTACCGTCGACTTAAACAAATCACCATTCATGACCGTTATTCTCCTCCACGTATTGACAACATGTCCAATCGACCTTATGGTGTTAATCACCTTTCCAAGATTGAACTCATGATCATGCTGCCAACAGTGACGAGTGAAAAAGCAGGACATGTCAATGACTGCTATTCGTACACGACTCGGTCATGCTAGATTTATGATTTTGAATTAGTCACATCAATGCTCCAATGGCATTATAAGAATGAGTTTCCATGAACTCATAGCAAATTCATCAGTGTTTTCATTAAGGATAACCTGATTTCCTTTAAGCCTAGAGAAGAACAGGAAGACCATATCTGCACTATGTTGCAAATTCTTTGACAAGAGAAATTTTACCCTAGAAAATTTTCCAATATCAATTATGTCTGATTACAATGACACGCTGAATCACATGGGTTTCTACAGTTAATCTTACCATGACTTAGCTTATGCGCAAAGGAGAGAACCCTACACTACATTAGGTGTTCTAGAAAATCCTACGCTAGGAGAAGTCCAGATTCAGAGACTCAGAGTTTCGCAAACTCCTATGTATCAAGTTCTACAAAGCAAGATACAGTTACGTTCATATCTAAGTACCTGACATACCAACAGGTTAAGATAGGACACCAACAGACTGGGATGTTTTCATCATCTGCAATTGTGAATTGAAATAGGACAAGATCTCCACGGATTTTGGTTACCAGATTAACGCAACTTAGAAGAAGCATGATGCTATCTGGTTTATTGTAAACAGTTTTATCAAGTCTGCATAATCCTTACATCCGCAAGGATTGCAGAACCAACAGATTGATCGGACATGTTCCAGCCAAGGCTCATCCGATCACTTGGCAATCCCTCAGTTATCGGGTCAGATAAAGATTCGCAATTGTACTCCTTAATTACTTCACGTCTTCGTTCTAATTCCACGACTTGATTTCACGCTCGCGTTCACGACACTATTCACGTTCATGATAGCATCTCGGCTTACGACTTTATGTTAATTTTTCTCATTCTGGGAAGTTTTGCAAAAACTTGAGAGACCAGACCCAAGTTTAGTATAACTCCCTATCCTCAGATAGACGTTTCTCGTCATATTCTATGTCTCACCTTGTAGCGTTTGGCGTTACCGCCATTATATTCTATGTTCATGATATGTTTCACATGTCATGTTCATTCCACGTTCCTCATATCATGATCAAGATATGTTACACGTATCATGGATCGCGATATGTTTACTCATACTACACTCATCATATCTTCACGTATCACGTTCAAAATTTTTCACGTATTACATTCAAAAATTTTCACGTACTACGTTTCTTTATGTCTCGCGCATCGTTGCTAACTATCAGTTAAGTTAGAGTGTTTTGCACGATAACTTTTTAGTTGCCCTTACACGTTAATTCTTATTCCCTCGATCAAATTTAGGGGATCTACCTTACGTTGATAACCAAGAACTTCTTCGTACTTCAAGTCAAGGTCAGGAGGACCAAGAATTATCATTGTGTCAAGATCTGTGAAGGAACCGTTCTAAGAGGGAAGCCACTTGGAAACGGACAAGTTCATCCGGACTTCTTATCCGTTTTTCTCTTATCAATTAGATATGTCCTTTAAGTCACGTCACGTTCCATGTCTTTTCAAGACATGTCACGTTCCGCGTGCTTTCTGCTAGGTCACCTGCACGCTCATTTATCTTACATACCCTCTCAGTTTGATTCGGGTATGTTTCTCTTTCAGTCACGTTATCTATAATTCGAGGACAAATTATTCTTTTTAGGGGGAAGAGTTGCAAAACCCGCATGCTTTTACCATGAGTAGTACCCTTAAGATCGTACGTACTAGATTAAAACTTTCCTTTTATAGTATGATTACGTTTACATGTTAGGATTTTACGTATTACGTACGTGTTAGAACACGATAAGTATTTATTACGCACGAACACGCAATAATTATTTAACAATAATAAATCACGGACATGCGATCATGAAATCATGAACGTAATTTAATCACGAGCTAATATTAATTACATATATATATATAGTTATCACGAACTAATATTACGCATGTATATATATTTATTACGAACACGAATAAATATATTGAGTCACGATCGATAACTAATTAAAACACGTAAAACACGAACACGATAAAACACGAGAATATACTATAATATTTGGACTCGAGAAAATTACGGGTTACCCCATGTGGGCCCCATACCATGAAATTAGGAAGGAGGAATGGGCCAAGCCCATTTTAATTTTTACTAAAACATGGAATTAGGAAAGATTTTGGTCATTTTCACATTACAGGAAAAATAACAAAAACCCTAAAAGTTTTATTCCTTCTTCCTTTTGTTCCTCTTTGGCAGCCACCTACAATCACCATGGAGGGGTGATTCGGTTTAAGTTTAACCTTGGAATTATTACAAGCATTCGTGTGTGTTCATCCTTGATCGATCCACGCATTCGGTATAACCTTTTTAATCCTTTTCCTTTATGTTTTGATTTATTAAATTACATAAGATCATGATGTTTTTAAAAACTAATTAAAAATATTTATTAAACATGTCTATGATTATGGGGTAGATCAAAACAAGGGTTTTAGGGGTGTTTTGTTTGGTCGGCGCCTAAACCGAACCCCAAGGGGGTCTCGGTTTGGCTAATAGACCACCACCGAGACCATGTGGTCCCGGTTTGGTGGTGTGGGTCCCATGGCAGCAGCAAACCAAAGGGAACCCCAAAGTGGTTTGGGGTGTGGTGTCGATTTCATGTCTGGTTCATGGTTTCTAGTCAAGATCCAGTTCACGGTTTATGTTAAGATTATCTTTTTTTATAATCATATGTTAAAATTAAATTAATAAGAATGACATGATTAATTTAATAAACATGACTTAGGTTATATTTAATTATTAGAATCATGAAATTATTAACCTAAGTATTTTGTATTTTTTAGACTTATAATTAATTAATTATTTAAAAACCATGGTTATAATAAATTAATTAACATGACTTAGGTTATATTATTAATACATAATAATACATGTTTTAACCTAAGTATTTAACTTTATTTAATTAAAACATGATACATTTAATTAAATACTTTTAACCTATAGTTTATTTAAATTACATGAAATAATTAATAAACTATACATTATATCATTATGATTTAGAAAATAATCAGAAAAACACTTAGGCTTATATACTTAGCTTATTTAACCAGCTTATATCTAATTATGGAAACTTTCTATTTTTAGAAACTTATTTAATTAAGGCATCTAATCTATGTATGGAAACTTTCTATTTTTAGAAACTTATTTAATTCAGGCAGCTAATCTATTTATGGAAACTTTCTATTTTTAGAAACTATTTAATTAAGAAAGCTGATCTATTTATGGAAACTTTCTATTTATAGAAACTTATCTATTTTAAGCATTAATTCTATTTTTGGAAACTTTCTATTTTTGGGAACTTTCTATTTTTGGAAACTTTTTATTTTTGGTAACTTTCTATTTTTGGAAACTTTCTATTTTAGGAAATATGCTATTTTTGGAAAGTTACTTATTATTACACAGTAAGTATAATAATACATGAAATACCATAAATACTTAATCAGAATAGACAGAATATAAGATAAACACAGTTTAAGGCTTTAAATAGTAAAACATGATATGAACATATAAAATAAGCTAAGACATGACATAAAACCAGTTACGTATTTAGTAAGCAGATACTTATTCATGTATGTATTTATGTAGCATTAGTGATACCGAAGTAGGATTCTCCTCAGTTCATCTTCTTCGTTCACTGGACATAAGGTACGGATTCCCGTCCTTTCAGTATGGACATTCTTTCCTTATTAGGATTCCCCGTATGCAGCCAAATGTTTTCCCGTAGTATAAGTTATGTGTTTGATTTGCTTTTGTTTAATTTGGAATACCTATAGCCATATACATGCATGACCAGTTTCACCTAGTTATGGAGGTACCATAACCATAACATTAGAGGCACTGATGTTATGACTTCACCACGACGGAGTGATTGCTCGTGGCGTCCCTTCAGCTTTTGGCCATATTTTTTATATTTATCATGTGGGGTGTATGGGTGTATCCTAGTTACATGTTTCAGTCAGGATTTCATGGTGAATGTGGTGTGTGCCTTGCATCCTTCACAAGGAGCTGATCCCTCCTACCCAAAACCAATATTTTAAATTAGAGGCAGCCCCTCTAATTTGCATGATGAGGTCACCCCTCCAAGTATTCATGCACGGTGGATTTTCATGACCTATATTGGCTAATGGTAAAATTATGTTAAACAGTTTTCATAAGATAAACATAAGGCTTTTCAAACTATAAAACCAGTTTTATGAACATGTTCCAGGTTTTCCAGGATTTATACAATTCCGCTGCTATTAAGTCTTTATTGTGTTTCAGTCATTCACTATGTCTATATCCGTGCACTGAGCGTTTTGCTCAGCCGTTACTTTCCTTTCCATGTCCCAAAACGGCAGGTACCCTAGGAAAGACTCGAGCAATTGGAGGACGTGCATAGGATGGAAGCTGCTAGAGACTTCTTTTCCTTTTTGCCTTCATATACTTATACTTGTTTAGTCTTTCATTCATTTCTTTTGGCTTTATTATGTTTTGGGCTTATGTTTGGGAACCGATGTTTGATTCCGGTTTTCCCTATGGTCATGTATGTTTTAGTACATTTACCTTGCATGCTTTGATGGCACGCCATAATTACGCATGACATTCCATTTATAAAAATGGGGTGTTACAATTATGGTATCAGAGCTAAGGCTTCGACCTGTAGGCTCTAAAACTCGACCTGCGACTAGCGGGTAGTCACCAGAAGTTTCCTAAGCCAACGTTTGTTATTCTACGTATTGATGTAGCCTTAAGACTAAGATTTTAGAAGCGCATCATTCAATCTAGCCTTAAGACTAAGATTTTAGAAGCACATCAAGAAGCTGCAAAGGACTTTAAGGCTCCAGCTGAATTGCTGCGAGGATTAGATGCTCAATTTGAAAGGAAAGATGATGGAACAATTTACTTTGTCGGACGATTATGGATTCCATTAGTTGGAGGATTAAGAAAGGTAATAATGATATTCGATTCACCCTGGTGCAGATAAGATGTACTACGATTTAAGGGATATTTACTGGTGGTCAGGTATGAAAAGGACATAGTATAATACGTTAACAAGTGTCTGACTTGTTTAAAGGTTAAAGCAGTACATCAGAAACCCTCAGGTCTTTTACAACAACCAGAAGTCCCAGAATGGAAATGGGAAAAGATTACAATGGACTTAGTTACAAAGCTGCCTAGAAGCAGTGGTGGTTTTGATGCAATTTGGGTAATTGTTGATAGATTAACCAAATCTGCTCACTTCCTTCCTATTCGTGAGGATTATAAAACTGATAAATTAGCGCGAATCTACATCAATGAGATTGTTGCAAAGCACGGAGTGCCAACATCGATTATTTCTGATAGGGATGGTCATTTTGCATCTCATTTCTGGAAAGCACTTCAAAAGGCGTTGGGTACGCAAGTATTAATGAGTACAGCATATCACCCAGATACTGATGGACAGAGTGAACGCACTATTCAGACTTTGGAAGACATGTTGCGAGCATGTATTATGGATTTTGGTGGTAGCTGGGATACACATATACCTTTAGTCGAATTTTCTTATAACAATAGTTATCATAAAAGTGTCAAGTGTTCACCATTCGAGGCTTTATACAGACGTAAGTGCAGATCACCAGTAATATGGAACGAAGTAGGTGAAAGTCAACTGATAGGGCCTGAATTAGTTCTAGAAACTACAGACAAGATTGTACAGATTAGGGAAAGACTGAAAACTGCTAGAAGTCGTCAAAAGAGTTACGCTGACAAAAGACGCAGACCTCTTGAGTTTCAAGTCGGAGACCGTGTGCTGTTACGAGTATCTCCATGGAAGGGTATTGTAAGGTTTGGTAAGAGAGGAAAAGTTGCACCACATTTTGTAGGACCATTCGAGATCGTCGAGCGTATTGGTTCAATAGCTTATCGACTGAAGTTACCTCAGGAGTTAAGTTGTGTTCACGATGTATTCCACGTTTCCAATCTTAAGAAATGCTTAGCCGAATCAGATGTTCAGATACCGTTAGAAGAAATAAGGGTGGACGAGAAAATGTACTTCATTGAAGAACCAATTGAGATCGTGGATCGCCAAGTCAAGAAGCGGAAGCGTAGTTGGATTCCTATCGTTAAAGTTCGTTAGGATTCACGTCGGGCTGCTGAGTTCACTTGGGAAAGTGAAGACCAGTTCAAGACTAAGTA
This sequence comes from Glebionis coronaria, assembly GCA_025667525.1. NCBI lineage: Eukaryota > Viridiplantae > Streptophyta > Magnoliopsida > Asterales > Asteraceae > Glebionis > Glebionis coronaria. The sequence continues at coordinate 313,228,552 of CM046880.1, read as the reverse complement.
TCTGCATCTGCTCTCGTCTTCTTCTTCTTCCATCTCCAGTTAAACTCTGAGGGACCAGAGTTCCTTTTGGGGGGAAGACTGTGAGATCTCTTATTTTCCTGGTAATTATTTTATTCTTATTCATTATTTTAATCGTTGTTGATACTTGTTCGAAATTATAAAATTATTTTTATTTTATAATTTGATATTCGTTTAAATCAAATATTTTGATTTAAAATCACACACGTGCATTTTTATAAACGTTTACTTGAATCAACGGAATGAGAACGAGGGATAAATAGATATTGATCTTTACATTGTATTAAGTCTAGACCGATAACGGGCACAGTAATAAATTCTTGTATTTCATATTTTTACTGTCGATTGTTTCAATGTTCGATGTTTTCAATGTTTTCTTTTAATGACGTGTTAAGTCGAGTCGGGAGTCCATATTATCTTATTTTGAGTGCGTTTTAACTTTTGAAAAGTATTTTTACGAAACCCGAGCCCCGTAAATATTTGTAAAATTGACTATTAGTTATTTCCCACTTTTTAACAAAAGTATTTATTTTCTAGTCCTAAAGTTTCATACTTGACAACTTTAATCCCTCACTTAACTAGCCATATATATAACCATTTAATTACTTCCACTAACACAATTAAATAAGTTAATAAAAAACACACCCTCACCTTCTCCTTCTCCTTGTTGCCGTGACAACCCCAACCAAAAACCACCCTGAATCACCATCATCCATCTTGATTAATCAAAAACTAAATAAAGAGCACCTTTTTTTTCAAGGTGCATCTTTTGATACAAAAATTATATACATGCAACAAGTTTTCAAGTTTTGATGATTTCATGGTTGAAAAGTTGTTTGGTCATTGTTTTTAGGATGATCATGGCAAGATTATGTTATTTTGATGTTTAAAAGTCTAAAGTTTGATTTTGAGCTTTTGATTTTGTTACATGCAAGGGTTTAGGATGTTATAGGATGATATTAGGATGATTTTATGAGTATAAAATTGGTTAGATCATGTTGAAAAAGTCATTTGATATGATTTTCAAAGTAGTAATTTTAGGCAGAAAGTATAAGTTGGTTTTTGGGTATCTTAAACTTGTTTTATTATTAAACTAATAAGATAGGGCTGTAGATATTTTTCTTAGCTTCGATTTGATATAAATTAGAGCTTCTAACTCCAAACGAGTTGGAAATAGCGATAATTTGATTATTCGTGTACCGGGAGACGAGTATCGGCACAATCTAAAATTGTTGTCGATATTTGGATCGAATCTCGGGGACTATAAGTTGAGTTTTAAAAATACTCAAAGGCTGTTTTTGGACATTAAACCTAGGGTTGTGAGTCTATTATCAAACTTAAGTATCGGTTTTTTAAACGGTGTTGTTTATAAAGGTCAAAATGGTTTTACGAGTCAAAGACATAATTCTGTCCGGTTTTTGTAACTCGAAGATGTGTCGGGCAGGAAGTCTTAGAATTGTAAACTTTTGACAAGCTTTTTATATGTCTTTCTATAGATGTTAAGTGAGCTTCTCAGTTAGTACCATAAACATTTGACGTGTCTAAGCGAGGTAAATCAGCCCGTACATTTGTTATGTGCCGGCAGATTTTTATCGAAAGCATTGTCTAATAAAAATATACTTTTAGATGGAGTCTAGAAGTACCCCTTGCATAGTTTTTCTCATGTGTCATAATTGATTTATGTACTCATTTAATTCAAGTGTTTTATAAACATTTATTTTGTGTCTTCTAAACTTTCGTGTCCCGTTATCGTAGGTCTCGGATGACTTAACGTTGCTTGACTTTCCGTTGTTACTACTGAGCCCTCCAGTTTCGTGTTGATTCCACCTTATAGCTAAGGTGATTCATAGCCCCTCTAGCTACTTATTCATTGTTTCAAAACACGGGGTGAGATTATCATGTTGGAATACAATCTTTTAAACTGTATGCTATTAAGAACTGTATGTTGCCAAATGAATTTGTGACAATCCGTCAATTTATGGTTGATATTTTATTCTCAAGTATTATTTAAAAACATTATTTTAATGTTATATTATGAACTCGCTTATTTTTGGGAAGAAATTTGGATTCACGTCTTGAAGTAGCATCGACTACGTCTAAACCGGAGGATTCTACGTTACGTGCTTACGTTTACATACACCGTTTTGGTGACAAGTCCGACACTTCAGGAAATAAATTTATCCGTGAATATTATTTTGAGATTTTAAATTTGTGTTGGTTCATAAACTCACAAATTTACGAGAAGAGATTAGGACTTACGATTATAATTTAACGTCCTTTACGACTAAACCGGAAACCTTAGGATTACGTATTTACGTTTTTGAACTCCGTTTTTGATGAGACAATTTTTATTAGATTCGTTTTGTGTCGTTGATTCATAATTTATAAAAACATTTTTCGTAAAACGACCCGAGGACACGTAAATCGAGGAAACTAGAATCAAGGAATACCCGTAAATTAGTGGGATGGGATAAGTTTTACACTTGCCCACCCCACTATATGGATGGCTAAATAAGCTCCAACACACTCCATGATGTGTTAAAATTTCAACTAACAAGTTAACACTTGTTAACTTGAAGCTTACAAAGTAAGCTACCAACATCAAAACCATTTCTTCCAAACCATTCACTCATTCCATCCCATGCAAACCACTCATAATCTCCTCCCTCTATCTCAATATTTCGTCCACTCTTCACCCAAAACAACCCCCATTTGATCTTGATTCAATCATAAATCATATGTATAATTTACATATGATGAAAACCCATTGAAGTTATAAAGATTGGAGGTGATCTTAACATGTAAAAAGGAGTTTTCAAGGGAGTTTGGGGCTGATTTCTCAAGGAGTTTTCATGAAGAACAAGGGCTGGTTTTTGGAGGAATCTACAAATACTTGGTGATCCTAGAAGTGATGTTGATATCTCATAAGATTGGTTACCCAAAACCAAGTCTTGTTCATCATCAACCCCATCTTTTCATCACTTTGGTGGTATAGAGATTATTCTTCCCATCCTCTTGTTATTTTGATTATGTAATCATGTATTTTCTTTCTTATTGTATATGTATATGATGAATATATGATGATAAAAATGTTGTGTGGGGATCAAGTGTTGATAAATATGATTAAAAAGATGAAAAACCATAAGAAACAAGGCCAAAATCTTGCTTAAATTGTTAGCTGTATAAAAACAGTAAGTAACCAAGTTATGAACTGATAAAATTTAATGGTGGAATCCATTTACAGTAAGTGTTAGATGTCATACACATGTGAGAGTTGGCCATGCAATGGAATCATCAAAATGAGTGAGATATGATCAAAACAAGATTAGTGTACCAATCTGAATAGTCTGTTTTGTAGGAACTGTTAAGGATAGTAAGACATGTAATGAGCAGTAGCTATAACTAACTTATTTGTAGCACATAATATGAAGTTTATGCCATCCAAAAATGAGCTTCTATCTCCTTATAGAACTCAAGATATGATAAAATTGGTGAAGATGAAACTAAAAATCAGATTTTGAAGAATTAATGTTTAATAGTATTATATAAGCACTCAAACTAATATAGTATAAAATGTGAATTAAAACCCACTAACTTATAAACTTCATTTATATAAAAATGCATAAGGATAAATAAATGGACATTATATAAAAATGGTAGTTTGGTAAGTTTTATAAGTTATAAAAACTATATACTAAGTTTTACGTCTTTTCAGCTAAAACCGAAAGATTAACGTTTTTGTTAAATACAACTTAGACGGTTGGACCCGTCTAATGTAAACTTTTATAAACTCACATACTGATATATAAACATATATAACAAGTAAAAATCGATAAAACCCGAGCTTTACAACATATAGACATTAACGGGCCAAAGTAGCTTTAATGGACAATAAACCCGACTAATTTGGTAAAACACTTATAAACTTATTTATTGGGCTTAACCCATTTGGGCCCAACATATAAAGTATAAATACTGATAATAAAAGTATAATGGGCTAATGAATAGTATTGGGCTTGTAATAGGCCCATTGGGCTTTAAAATGTAAACAAATTGAACTAGTGTAACTAGTCTTGAAAATTTCCAACACATAACACTAAAATGAGTAAATGGGAATATATAAACCCACTTGATCATCCTATATATAAAATCATCATATGTATACATAATTGTTATTTTGAAAGTCATTGGACAAAAGTCTAAGACGAGTATTATTTGTCTAGGTTTCCGTGATTGAAGCACGTACCGTACATCCGAATTACCGATAACCCGCTTTCCCACATCAACGTGAGTTCATAGCCTCGCACTCTTTTAAATGTTTTTATGAAATATTTTATAAACCCGCGAGGGAGATAACATGTTAGTTTTGCTAAAATAGGACACCATTTGTCCCGATTGTTTATTTATTGATTTGGACCCGAATGATTGTATGACCCGATGAATGATTTAATGACCCGATAGATGAAATGAAATGGATTATTAAAGTTAGGTTATGTCACTAAAAGTCCGATTAGCATGAATTGTGAACTACCGGGATTTGGTAGACGCTTATGCATATAATAGTACTATTTGGGGACGATCACCCCAGTTCGCGCCTTGACGGTTGATCCCCGTCGTGCCACATTGATTGGTAAGCGAATTTATGTATGAGAAGATTTACAAAAGCGTGATTATTGTGACGACACGCTAATTTAGATGGGCAAATGATATTCGGCCTAGCTACCCGTTGTTTGTTGTAGTAAGGTAACAATGTCATGCGGCTTATAATAATCCAAATAATGAAAATACTGCTTTATGCATTGAATTACGATATATTGCCTGACTAGCAATACAGGGTCTTATTATTGATTTTATGTTCGTGTTTTGGTTTTATGTAACCATACTCATATAACGGTTTCTATTTAACTTTATACAACGTCATAAGACGTATTGTATGATGTTTTTACGACATTGGCTCGTATAATGATTTTGAAGGCAAATGCCTATATTATGATTTTTGATAAGGATTTGTATAAAATGACTTTGGCTATTTTATGGCCTATTATAAAGATTTGTATAAAATGATTTTCGGTAATAATTATATACCGATGATATATTGATGTATATTAAACTCTATGAATTCACTCGGCGTTATCGCTGACCTTTTCTTTTAACATGTTTTTTCTCAGGTGCTTTGAAGGTAATTCTCGGGAAGATGACAAGAATTCATGGCCCGCACTTAAATTATAATTTCCATTCAAATGTTTTGTAAAACCTGTAGTAAATACAATGACTTGGGACCTATGTAAATTTGATATTTATGAATGGAAATACTTTATTATTAAACGACGCGATTTTTAAGCGTTGTCTATGATGTGAGTAATGTGTTATCCCGTAACACCAACGAGTCTTCCGCTGTATTGAATTGTATAAATTTGGGGGTGTTACAGTTTGGTACCAGAGCTCTCGTTATAGAGAACGAAAGATTTTTAAAACCAAGGTTTTGAATAAAACATTTCAAAATCTTTTAACTATAAACATTTTTCTAAAAATGTCTAAAAATCTTTTGACTATAACGGTGCCGAAGAATTCCCGAGTTACCAACAAGGCCAGACTGAGAAGTGTTATTTTAATATATATATATATATAACTTGGATTATATATATATGTTGTAATTTGATTACATGATTGTTTGATGATTATTTTGATATTTATACGAGGTATTTATACGACGTAGATTGTCACAAGGAACCCTAAATCCCCTAGTAAATTAATCGAAGCTATTCTCATAGGAAATTCTAGCTATCCTAGATCTAAACCAAGTTGTGGATATTTATAATCCCAAAAATGGTTGATATTCGTAGGAATGTTGTTATTAGTTGATTGTGATACTGAAAAAGAATTGGCAAGATTAAATCTGATATCGATGTCATGACGATCTTTCCTTATAGAGTGGAGTTTGACAAAACGATACCACCTGGAAAGGTGTCATCTGATTCGTTATCACCCAATTCTTAAATTTGAAATCGAAAGGGGGAATGTTGCACTTGAGGCTGTCATTGGAACCATTACCCAAAAGCCTCATGCCACTAATACCTTTCCGAGAAGTCTATTTGAATGTATGAGTCATCTCATACTAATGACTCATTTGATAACTATTGTTGAAAGAGCTATAGGATTGGAAATTAAGTGTTGTTCATATCAAGCTTTTATTGCTCTATTAAGGTCTAAGAATAAGGTTGAAAGTATTGGAGAATGAAGTAGGATATCGCATTGAGTATAAGTTGACTGAAACTTGAATGAAGTAAAATTTAACTTGTATAGAATACGAAATTGTTAAGAGGAAGTCATTGAGTCATGTGATTGAATTATAAGGTTTTAATTGATTGTTAGTTCATGTTAAGGGTTGTTCCTAGACCATTGTCCAATGATGAGGATGCCCAGTGTCCAATAAATAAATTGAAGAAATCTTCTTCTGAATTGGGACCGATGGATCTTTCGGGACATGTGGAACACCTAATGACTCTTGTAGATTAGTATTCATTGTGTTATCTTTTAAAAATAATCCCTAACTTAACTGAGACATCAGTTGGTAGGATGAGTTCTTGGAATTGTATGACATAGTGACACATGATGTGTTACGGTACAATTTTGACTTGTTTGAGATTAATGAAAATATTACATTTGATTGCTAAATCGTACATGTATCGATGTTATCTATCTTTTATTGCTTCATCCTAATGTTCGCACTAGTGATGCAACCATTGAAGAAGTACTCATCTCGATTTGAGTTACGTTGTGGATTATTCTCTTTTGAGTGCCATCAAGGTAATGAACCTCATGATTACTTGGCTAAGCTCATTTCCTATTATATTGTAGTTAGTTCTTGGTGAATAACTTCTCATCACTCTTTTGCAGATCACTCATTGTTTTTATAAGATAAAACAGTATCCCTTGAGAAAAATTGAATTTTCATCACTATAAGGATTATTCAAAGTGAGATTTATAAGTGATCGTTATCGAAATGAATTTGTTTATGAAACACCTTGGAGAACTTAATTGTTTTCATAACAAAGAACATCTTTGTAAATTTATTTTTGATTCTTATTTAAGAATTAAGCATGAAAATGTTTTTATTATAAACATGATGATAAAATTTTGAAGAACTGAGTATTGCATCGTTAATCTTGAAATTGTATATAGTTGCGCGCCTACATACAATTTGGAAGGGACCATGCAAGACTGATTAGTAGTCACCATGAAATTATTAATAAACACTATATTTTCTTTGAAGATTGTGAAAGATTAAATTTTATGAGATCTGCTAGAAGTGAAAAAATAGGGACATAGTGTTAGGGACACCTACATATGTGCCTGTAGCATCTATTCTTCTGAGTCGAATTTACTCATCTGTGAAAATTGTCTTATTTGACAATTGACAATTCTTTCTTGTCCAATTCTCTCGTAGTGAGATTCTTAGGAAAAGTATCTGATTACCTAGTGTTGATACCCGACTGGATGTATCGACGTTCCTATCATTTCTTTTGATTTGATTTCATTTGAATGACCTGGGTAACGATCCGAGGATCTTTCGAATGCGTACTCAAATTATGAAAACATTGGATATATTCATATTCATTAAATATTTTCGTTTGTATCTGATTTGAAATTCTATCGCGTAGATTATGCGTTGACCTTACTCTTTTAAGGTTAGTTATGTATCCTGATATCCTTGAATTTGTGAAGGATTATGAGTTATTATTAGTCTTTTGAGAAGATCACATCTTATCAACGACAATGAAACTGGAAAGTTGATAGTGCCATTAGAATGGATTGATTGATTATGACATGACGACATTGTCTTAATTGATGGGAACTCGAGTAGAATTTCCCTAAAAGATAAGATGTTGATTATCAAAAGTGATCTAAATAATTCTTGATGGATGACCATATCCTGCATTTAGACTTGAAATTATACCATGAATGGTTGTGAAATAGTCATAGATACTATAATCTAGAAAGAACTTAAAATAAATGTATTAAAAGATGTTTATGTTATCTGAAACTTTAGGAGGTATTCGCTGGTGAATTACCTAGACTTTCGCCATTAAGGCAAGTTGAATTTGGTATTGATTATATTCCCGATGCTGCACCTATGGCATGTGCACTATAAGTCAGCACCATCTGAATTAAAAGAATTACCGTACAACTGAGAGAGTTGTCGGAGTAAGATTTTATTCTACCGAGCTCGTCATCATGAAGAGCTATGGTGTTATCATTCCTTATGTTTATTGATTACCATGAACTAGGTAAATTGACGATTAAAAATCTATATCCACTACCCAAGATGATAGATTTGTTCGATCATTTACAAGGTTCTAGCGTATGTTTTAAAGATTTGATCAACGGCATGGTTATCATCAACTTCGCGTCCGCGAAAAAGATTATCTATTCTAATTACTACATCTAGAACTTGTAATGAACATTATGAGTTTCACGTAATGTCATTTGGATTAACTAATACACATGTAGCATCCATAAATTTGGTGAATCACGTGTGTAGGCTGTAACTTGATAAATTCATGCTTGTATCATTAAGGACCATCTGTTTGTTTATAAGAATAGGAAGGAGTTAATAATTATTTATAGATTGCCCTGAATTAGCCAAACAACGAAGACCTGTACCTTGAATATTTAACATGTGATTTAAGGCTTAATCATTTACATTATTTGACCGTGCGATTAATAGAAAACGGAATCTATATTGACTCTTCCAAATTAGAGCCATTTGAAACTTTGGGTTTTACCAAAAAGAAAGTGCAAATATGTTTTGACAAATGTTTTATCAAAAGAATTTTTAAGGGGTTATTTCCTTATACTGAAATTATTTAACTAAACTCCTGTTTAGGGGTAAATGTTTTTGCATACCTTAAGACAACTTAAGAAGGATTGAGGAAACCATTTAAACCCTGACTTGAAATTTGAAACGACAATTTTTTGCTTTTCAAATAAGAAAATTTTGACCAAAGTGTAACCAAAGATTTTTCGAACATTTACGAATCTTAATAATCATTTTCGATAAATCAACAAAAATCGTGTTAATTAAATTCAAATTTTATTTTGAACACCTTTATATAATTGGACAAACTGAGAAAATTTAAAAACTTTTTGTGTTTACGTTTCATAAAAATTAAATATTTATTTAATTAGTTGTAATAATTATCGACGCTTTAAAACGTCAGATTAAGCAAAACTGATAAAAATGATAGTTGAGACGAAACTAAAACTTAGAAAATATAAAGAAAGAATTTTGAATAAATACGGTTATGATATTTATTTCATCAGGAAAGTGAACGTAATTACTGACACATTATGTATAAAAGATAAAGAACTAATTAGGACATGTTCCTTAATAATGAAGGAGCAAAATAAATTGCCGAACAATTTAAAATAGCCGATGATTGTAAAAAGGATAATATAGATATTTAAAAGTGGTCCGCGGCTAATGTGAACCATTAGAATTGAGAAGCCGATAGCGTTAAATATTTTAACGACCACTTGTGATTTTCTAAATATGGAGGACTGTGAGATATAGTTATGTTGGAATCTATAAGTATAAGTATTCTATTCCTGTCATTTCTGATTTAATGTATCTTTATCTGAAGAAGTTGTACTTATAATAACCCGAACTTTAAAATCAACATTTAGACCGAGATCTAATCTTATTTCTAGTATTTAGACCAATATTTATTACTCGACTTTTATTTGTCATGTTCGTTTGACGAATAATATTGATTTCTCGGCTAACCAGCGAGGGTAGGGCTTTAACATATCGAATATGTGTCAATTATTATTTATTGGCAAGTTTATGTCACTAATCGATCGTAAATATCCTCGTTATGACACAGAAATATTTTCTATTGTCGTCATTTTAATTTTTCGTTTTATGAGTATTCTTTGTAATTTACGCTAAACCATTAAGCGTCGTTTGTTTATAACGCGTTAATATTTATTAAATCTTATTCCTCATTTATTTATCAAAATATCAACGTTCTCTGAATGTCAATGTTTTTGTTTCATATTGAGCGTTTATTTTTCGTGTTTCACGCGTATCTTTTAAATCGCGTAACTTTTAAAATATTGGTCTTCAATAATATCCGCTTTTACAAATTACGAGACAAATTTATAAAATAAACCATATCTTTATACCCAACACATGGGACGAACATAACAAAATCAATGTGTCACTTGGTTGTTGATATTACATATATACGATGACACGTGCATACTAGAAATGCATGTACATAATTATCTTTAGGTACAATTTTCTATATTCCATATAAACAAAAATCAGCACATTCTATTTTCTCTAACATTGCCGAAGACCTCAAGCTCATAGCACATGATCTTTCCAAATAATTAGCCATCAAATATGGTTATCTTCATTTTTGTAAGAATTTTTATCTATTTTGTAATTTTCATTTCAATACAATTTTGTAATGATTTAAATATATATATTTCTAATTACATTTATATACTTAGATTTACTATTATTAATTATTATTAATTTTGTATAGTTTGGGCATTGTTTATGAATTTGAATCAAAGAAATATAGCTTAAACAAGCATATGATAATTGTGAATTTTAGTTTAGTGACAAAAACGTGACTTTTATGGAAACTCAGTAGGGTTGAACCTTTGATAACAGTACATGATGATAGGCTTTGGTTTTGTGACGATTTCGCCGGGTGACTTGTCCCGTGACGATACCCGGACAATGAGATATGGCTAAAATACGACACTAGATCAGAATCTGACCTGCTGTAAAGATGGACTGTTTACTCAAAAATTTCGTATATCAACATATGAATATGTAAAACTAAAAGTTGTAGATAAAATCATGAAGAACTAGATTCAATTGGATAGTTTATCAGTTCGTTACGGTTTGGAAATGGCGACCAAAATGGTAGAACGAGTTTGGCTGCCAAAAACAACCAACTCTTCTAAGTGATAAAAGGAGTATTTGAGCTATGATTAGTATAAATTAGAGGTAATTGGACTTATAATAAGTAAACTAAGTAACTTAAGAATGATTTTGGTAAAAATAACTCATCTAGATTATTTATGGTTTAGGAGAAATGATCTAATCTATGAGACATGTTGGAAAAATTATAATAAATGGACTATTCTTCATTAATGTAAAATGTGATGATTTTTATACAAACCAAAGTGGTATAACCAACTTGTCGGGAATTATAGACTCATTTGTATACTAATAATTATATAACCCAAGACCAGACCAACGTGAGATATTAAGTTGATGTCGTTTGAGGCATTTGAGAACCCGAAAAGCTTATAAAGTGGAATTGGGCTACAAAAGCCCATCATACACTTATAATGGCTATTGGGACATTATTGGACCTGAGATTGAAATGGACCAAGTGATATGAACATGTAATAAGCTACTAATGGGCCTTAATGGGATTAATGGTCATAAGGGATAACACATGAAATTATTATCAAAAGTCTTATGAAAAGTTTTACAAAACTTATGCAATGCCCAAACTTAATAAAGTGAACTATTTACATATATGACTTATGTATGTCTCGAACCTAAGACGCGCCTCGTCATGGTTAGGTCTCGTTCGGTCATATGTCGACCGTTGGGCATCTCGTTCTCGATCAATGAGCGAATGATATCTCGTGAAGTCGTGTATCGACTATTGGACGTTTGTTCCCTGATCTACGTGTAATAGCTATATCAGGTGAGTTCATAGCCTCGCTTTTACTGCTTTATATGCTTTTATAAACCCGCGAGGGGGAATACATACTGCCTGCAAAATAATCATATGAGATTATATATATCCTTTGAAATTATACATGTTTATGAATAAACATTCGTTGTTGGAATATATGCTTTGAACGAATACAAGCTGTTGTTAATAAACGTAAAGACGTTTGATTAAATGCTTTTGAAAGATGAACACAAGCGTTGATTGTATTGATTGTGAACCGCTGTTTGCTAAGTGCTGTATTGCCAAAAATTGAAAGTCCCTAAAACCCATGAACCGTTAACTACCTGTAATGGGTAGGCGCTGGTACAGACGGATGGATCCATCGGGGATGGCCCCCACCTGGGCAGGTCGCACCTGTGGGTTGGAGGCTCAGCCATGTGTGTTGTATTAGAAGTAAGGGGGTATTCGGCAAAATACCTGACTAGGGCATTATTATACTTAAGGCTTCGGTGTCATGGCTTAGTAGAATAGCGTGGACTTTGGGTATTGCATGTGTTGCACTATCGACAGTGGATGAGATTCTTGTGTTCAAAAGCTTTATGGTTTATTTAAAACCCCATTATTTTTTATTAAAAACCTATGAATTCACTCAACCGTTGTGTTGACATGTTAGCATGTATTCTCATGTGTGTAGGTTTAAGAGCAGCTGGAGCATGGAACCACGCAGGATAAAGTAAAGTCAAAACAAATAATTTCCATTCGATACATTTGACAAATCTTTATTATTTCTTAAGGTTTATATAAATTGGTGGGACCTCTTTTTAGTTAACTCTGATTTAATAAAATTATCGAATGGTTTATTTTATCAAACGTCTCTTTTGAGGTCGTTTTCTATGACTGTGTGTGATGATCTATGAAGTAGCACCCAAAGTTGATATTCTGCTGCCTTGTGAAATTTGGGGTGTTACAGATTGGTATCAGAGCACTAGTTATAGAGAACTAAGTCATTTTTAAAACCTAGACTATAACTGCTCTTTCGTAAAATTGTTTGATTGCCTTACAAAGTATTCGCGCGCTCATGGCTCATAGAAACCAATGCTTTGTTGAGATAATGTGATCCTATCTGTATGTAGAAATGGTTGTATGTATATGTAAGTACATACTATGGTATTTAAAGGCATTGCGCGGGAAGCAATGGTCCTTGCTTGAATATCGTACATTTAATTATACGGTTTTATACAAAGTTTGGCCTCACCGCCAATCACCTTTCTCGATAATTAATTTATTATCCGAATGCGAGTATGGAACTCGTTTTATATTTTGAGTACATATATATTTTTTTCATAATCTATCGCATGTCGACTAATTTAAGCTCGATTTTGTCATCGCATCGTGATGTGCCATTTAAGGACATCTCCTTTTGAAACGTAATTGATAAGCGTATTATTATATTTATGCACTCCTTATGGTTTTGAAGAATCATTTCTACAAGGAAACATCTTCTACGTAATATAACGTTTAATTTAATTGTGTTTGATTACGTTTTGTGGCGAAAAAAGAGGATGCCAATGTTGGACCTAAAATATATATATACCCAAATCAACTATATATTCTCTGGGTACAACAAAGATATGCTCATAGTAGTCATTAGTTGAGAAATTTAATACTTTGTATTTAAATGGAATGGGACATTTAAATATAATGATTTTAAATCACCCAACTATGTGTCGTTTAAGGTTATCTTATTGAAATGGATTGGGACATTTGAATAAGAAATTTTAAACCACCGGACCTTAGATTCTCGATGGTTTCTTTATTCAAATGGTATGGGACGTTTGAATACAGAAATCATGGAGTAAGTTTGACACCCTATACTTTTATTGGCATTTAATTTGGTTATGATATCGTGTTTTGTGACGGTATTACTGAATAGGATGATTTATAATCGTCTTGTTGAAATAAATTGGGACGCCTTTTTATTTGAATAAGAAAGTTATAAGTTCCCGAACCATAAATTTATAAATTATTGTTTACATGGATTGGGACGCCTTTTGATGTAAACAAGAAATTATAAACTAGTGGGCTCAAGAGTGCTTGACTTGGTTTGTGATTATTTTGTATACGGATGCATTTCTTCGACTCGTGTTTCGTTGGTATGAATCGTTCATTACCGTCGTCATTATGGTTATTATTGATTATCGTCTATGTACGAGTAATACGTTAGAATTCTCTCGAGTTATGATTTATTTATATTGACTATTTCTAATAAGTCCCTACTATCGCGAGCTTAATAAGATAACCGTTAAGGACCATTACTCGTTCAAAAAATAGACGACTTGTCTAATCGACACCAGGATTTAAACGTTTATTTGGGGTTTGACCGACGATTAAGTCATCAACGACTAGTTAGCTTGGATGTAAATATTTTGATTTTTTTTTATTAACAAGCGTTCACTAAACGCTTTCTTGGTGATCAACGGTGGCTAGCCATATTTGAGATTTATGTGCAAAGCCTTTTCTTGTAAGGTATTTATATGATATCTGATTTAGTCAATTGGCCATACATTGTGTGAGATCAAGGCGGCATTCTGAAATGACGTATGATCTTGGGTAACGTATACCTCATAATATCTTTTGGGTACGGATCCGTGTGTGAGAACCCTGTATTATATTTTAGGTATGGATCCATTTATGAGCACCATGTAATATCATTTGGGTATGAATCCGTGTGTGAGCACCCTCTGAAATAATAATAATAATAATAATATTTCAGGATATGCATCCATGGCTATTAGGCGCGTGAACATCCATTAACTTGCAAAATTTTCTTTGACCGGATTATCCGAAAATCTTGTCAAGTATTCTTATTTATCATGGCTTGGCTATTTAGCAAGCATGAGTTAACTTGATTGAACTTACTGATTTGGCATGGCTTGGCTATTTTGCAAGCATGTCGTAATCTGATTATATGAGCTTGGTGATGGCTTTTGTGTTCGATTTGGATCGTAGTTCTTTTGATAGAATAATGTATACTCCGAACCATTTCCGTCTCGATGAATTCGCTTTTGATGAAATAGGTTTGCATGTTTGAGATCATGCAACTGGGTGGTTTTGTACGACTAGCAATAATTATCTCGTTTTGAATATTTTGTAAAGTTTTCGATGGAGTTATGTACTATCCATGTGAATTTCATTTTATAACGTGATCTCTTCAATTTAGACTTTTGGACTATATGTTCAAACTAATCGATGTGATCACCGATAGTTTTGAGTTGATTGTCGCATTGGAGATTTTTCAAACTCATATCACTTGTCGTATGTACTTTTTCGAACTCATATCAACTGCCGCAAGTTTAATAAGCTAGTAGTAATGTACCTTGAAGCACTTCCAAATATTTACAATATGTTAATTTTTTAAGCTTCCAATGGCTTCTCCATCGACTTATGTATTCATCTCTCTTTATAAGGATTGGAGCATCATTCAAACTGTACATTTTTACCTGTTATGTATACTCGTTGCTTTGAGTTCTGTTCATTCAACCTTCGTTGGAAACCCCAACGATGACTCGTCTATTCCTCGTATCTTCATCATTTAACCGAAGGCAATTAAGACAAATTAAGCGCCGGGACGTCGCTTCCTAAAGGAGTAGCTACTATAATAACCCGAACTTTAAAATCAACATTTAGACTGAGATCTAATCTTATTTCTAGTATTTAGACCAATATTTATTACTCGACTTTTATTTGTCATGTTCGTTTGACGAATAATATTGATTTCTTGGCTAACCAGCGAGGGTAGGGCTTTAACATATCGAATATGTGTCAATTATTATTTATTGGCAAGTTTATGTCACTAATCGATCGTAAATATCCTCGTTATGACATAGAAATATTTTCTATTGTCGTCATTTTAATTTTTCGTTTTATGAGTATTCTTTGTAATTTACGCTAAACCATTAAGCGTCGTTCGTTTATAACGCGTTAATATTTATTAAATCTTATTCCTCATTTATTTATCAAAATATCAACGTTCTCTGAATGTCAATGTTTTTGTTTCATATTGAGCGTTTATTTTTCGTGTTTCACGCGTATCTTTTAAATCGCGTAACTTTTAAAATATCGGTCTTCAATAATATCCGCTTTTACAAATTACGAGACAAATTTATAAAATAAACCATATCTTTATACCCAACACATGGGACGAACATAACAAAATCAATGTGTCACTTGGTTGTTGATATTACACATATACGATGACACGTGCATACTAGAAATGCATGTACATAATTATCTTTAGGTACAATTTTCTATATTCCATATAAACAAAAATCAGCACATTCTATTTTCTCTAACATTGCCGAAGACCTCAAGCTCATAGCACATGATCTTTCCAAATAATTAGCCATCAAATATGGTTATCTTCATTTTTGTAAGAATTTTTATCTATTTTGTAATTTTCATTTCAATACAATTTTGTAATGATTTAAATATATATATTTCTAATTACATTTATATACTTAGATTTACTATTATTAATTATTATTAATTTTGTATAGTTTGGGCATTGTTTATGAATTTGAATCAAAGAAATATAGCTTAAACAAGCATATGATAATTGTGAATTTTAGTTTAGTGACAAAAACGTGACTTTTATGGAAACTCAGTAGGGTTGAACCTTTGATAACAGTACATGATGATAGGCTTTGGTTTTGTGACGATTTCGCCGGGTGACTTGTCCCGTGACGATACTCGGACAATGAGATATGGCTAAAATACAACACTAGATCAGAATCTGACCTGCTGTAAAGATGGACTGTTTACTCAAAAATTTCGTATATCAACATATGAATATGTAAAACTAAAAGTTATAGATAAAATCATGAAGAACTAGATTCAATTTGATAGTTTATCAGTTCCTTACGGTTTGGAAATGGCGACCAAAATGGTGGAAACGAGTTTGGCTGCCAAAAACAACCAACTCTTCTAAGTGATAAAAGGAGTATTTGAGCTATGATTAGTATAAATTAGAGGTAATTGGACTTATAATAAGTAAACTAAGTAACTTAAGAATGATTTTGGTAAAAATAACTCATCTAGATTATTTATGGTTTAGGAGAAATGATCTAATCTATGAGACATGTTGGAAAAATTATAATAAATGGACTATTCTTCATTAATGTAAAATGTGATGATTTTTATACAAACCAAAGTGGTATAACCAACTTGTCGGGAATTATAGACTCATTTGTATACTAATAATTATATAACCTAAGACCAGACCAACATGAGATATTAAGTTGATGTCGTTTGAGGCGTTTTAGAACCCAAAAAGCTTATAAAGTGGAATTGGGCTACAAAAGCCCATCATACACTTATAATGGCTATTGGGACATTATTGGACCTGAGATTGAAATGGACCAAGTGATATGAACATGTAATAAGCCACTAATGGGCCTTAATGGGATTAATGGTCATAAGGGATAACACATGAAATTATTATCAAAAGTCTTATGAAACGTTTTACAAAACTTATGCAATGCCCAAACTTAATAAAGTGAACTATTTACATATATGACTTATGTATGTCTCGAACCTAAGACGCGCCTCGTCATGGTTAGGTCTCGTTCGGTTATATGTCGACCGTTGGGCATCTCGTTCTCGATCAATGAGCGAATGATATCTCGTGAAGTCGTGTATCGACTATTGGACGTTTGTTCCCTGATCTACGTGTAATAGCTATATCAGTTGAGTTCATAGTCTCGCTTTTACTGCTTTATATGCTTTTATAAACCCGCGAGGGGGAATACATGCTGCCTGCAAAATAATCATATGAGATTATATATATCCTTTGAAAGTATACATGTTTGTGAATAAACATTCGTTGTTGGAATATATGCTTTGAACGAATACAAGCTGTTGTTAATAAACGTAAAGACGTTTGATTAAATGCTTTTGAAAGATGAACACAAGCGTTGATTGTATTGATTGTGAACCGCTATTTGCTAAGTGCTGTATTGCCAAAATTTGAAAGTCCCTAAAACCCATGAATCGTTAACTACCTGTAATGGGTAGGCGCTGGTACAGACGGATGGATCCATCAGGGATGGCCCCCACCTGGGCAGGTCGCACCTGTGGGTTGGAGGCTCAGCCAGGTGTGTTGTATTAGAAGTAAGGGGGTATTCGGCAAAATACCTGACTAGGACATTATTATACTTAAGGCTTCGGTGTCATGGCTTAGTAGAATAGCGTGGACTTTGGGTATTGCATGTGTTGCACTATCGACAGTGGATGAGATTCTTGTGTTCAAAAGCTTTATGGTTTATTTAAAACCCCATTATTGTTTATTAAAAACCTATGAATTCACTCAACCGTTGTGTTGACATGTTAGCATGTATTCTCATGTGTGTAGGTTTAAGAGCAGCTGGAGCATGGAGCCACGCAGGATAAAGTAAAGGCAAAACAAATAATTTCCATTCGATACATTTGAAAAATCTTTATTATTTCTTAAGGTTTGTATAAATTGGTGGGACCTCTTTTTAGTTAACTATGATTTAATAAAATTATCGAATGGTTTATTTTATCAAACGTCTCTTTTGAGGTCGTTTTCTATGACTGTGTGTGATGATCTATGAAGTAGCACCCAAAGTTGATATTCTGCTGCCTTGTGAAATTTGGGGTGTTACAGTACTAATGGAAAACTATGAAGACAGACATCGCCTCATACATTAGTAAATGTCTAACTACTGCAAAGGTCATCATCTGAATTTGATTCGATTTGGGTCATCGTCGACAGACTGACCAAATCTGCTAATATCATTCCTGTTAATGATAGATTCTCGATGAAAAAATTGACTCTTTTAAGGGAGATGTGTAAACACAGTGTTCCTGTATCGATCATCTCTATCAAGATCCTCGCTTCGCATCGAATTTCTAGAGATTTGCTCAGAAGTCATTGGGAACGAACCTTGATGAAAGTACTGTTTACCACCCCAAATCGAAGGGATGAGGTAAAGTAATGATACAAAACACTAAAAGTGTTGTTTTATGCTTGAATGGTTGACCTTTGGTAATGGACCATATAATCGCTTTCCTTTGGTGAGATTATCATTGATAATTATCGTATTAGGATCAAGATCGAATCTTGTTAGGATCTAAATATAAGAGCATCTGTAAGCAGGGGTTGGGATGAAGACATCCGACATACACCCATTGTGAGTTGGACATGTCTTTTAGGTTTAAGGTTTCCTATGATGGCGAACCTAACCTTACAAAATACTCGACCCGTGAGACCTGAAATGATTGTTGAAATTAGGATCTAATTATTGACTGCCGGTAGTGGGCAGAAGGTTATGTGAATATGAAATGTAGATCTTGAAGTGCCAGAAGGGTAGCAAAGTTATGCCAAAACTTTTCACCTTGGAAAAATGAATTAATGACCTGAAAGATCATAGGAAGTAAGTCCCTGTTGTATGGGACCATTGAGATGATGTAAAAGATTGGTTTGAAAGGCATATAAGCTGGATCTACCCTAGGACTTCAAGAGCTGCGTGAAATATGATTTGTATATCAAACTTGATGAAATGTCTATCAAGTGAAAATCTGAATTCTTCTTGATAAAGTTTAGATCGGCGAAAAGTTGCATTCATCAGAAACCCGTGAACATCATGGATAGAGAAAGTAAGTCAACATTTAGCCTGATCTTATTCCCGTAGTTATGTTTGAAGAAACTCGCATATTGTAATGTATTACACTTATGAGAAAAGACCGAATGTGGAGGAAATACCTACATGGCTTTTACTCTATAAGAAGCGAGTAGTAAGATAAGATGGTCTTTGAGGACAAAGATCCTGTTTAGGGGTAAATGCTGTGACAATCCGTCAATTTATGGTTGATATTTTATTCTCAAGTATTATTTAAAAACATTATTTTAATGTTATATTATGAACTCGCTTATTTTTGGGAAGAAATTTGGATTCGCGTCTTGAAGTAGCATCGACTACGTCTAAACCGGAGGATTCTACGTTACGTGCTTACGTTTACATACACCGTTTTGGTGACAAGTCCGACACTTCAGGAAATAAATTTATCCGTGAATATTATTTTGAGATTTTAAATTTGTTTTGGTTCATAAACTCACAAATTTACGAGAAGAGATTAGGACTTACGATTATAATTTAACGTCCTTTACGACGAAACCGGAAACCTTAGGATTACGTATTTACGTTTTTGAACTCCGTTTTTTATGAGACAATTTTTATTAGATTCGTTTTGTGCCGTTGATTCATAATTTAAAAAAACGTTTTTCGTAAAACGACCCGAGGGCACGTAAATCAAGGAAACTAGAATCGAGGAATACCCGTAAATTAGTGGGATGGGATAAGTTTTACACTTGCCCACCCCACTATATGGATGGCTAAATAAGCTCCAACACACTCCATGATTGTTGTCCCTAATATAATGATGTTATAATCACACTAATTAAAGAAAGAAAGGTAGATAAGAGAAGAATTCTAGAGAGAGAAAGTAGTGAGAGAAAGTAGAGAGAAAATGGTTGGAACTTGTAGAATATTAGATTAAGGAATAAGAATGAAATGAACAACCAACCCTCCTAACATGCTAGGAGGGTAGTATATATAGTCCACCCACATGCGGTCTTTAATGGACTATATATTGGGCCGGGCTTGTTGTTTGGACTTTAATTAGTTTAAATCCAAGCCCGTAAACCACGACTAAATAACTACCTATTACAACGTTCTAACTAATGTTACAATAATAACCTATGACCGAGCATTCTTGTTTGACTCAATATTTTGAGGCTAACAATCTCCCCCAATGTGAGGTCATACCCTTTTGATGTTTGGAGATCAATGGAGATTACGGATCTCGTCATAAATGAGTCTTGAACGTGTAACAGTAGTTTTGTTCCTTCATGCTGTGATCTTTGAGCCTTTGTTGTTGTCTTTCGACTTTGTCTTTTAGTCTTGAGATCTTCAAATCATCCTTGACTTGTCATTGCCACCTTGTGATCTTGTGTCTTTATCCACATGCTCACACTATCAATTGTTGGATAAATCTTTGGGCATGAATATGTGGTTGTGAATCTTTGACTTTGCTGAGTACACCGTGACGCCACCTTCTCGAGACAAAACATAGACACGGACTGAATGGCTTTGACATTCGTCCTAAATCGGTAGCGTTTTACCTCCGGTCGGTGAAGACCGTTATACGATATTAAATATCGTACCTGTGATCAGGTAGATTCAATTAAGAATCTCCTTGACAGGGTTTCGCGGCAGTACTAGCCGTTCTCTTTACTCGACCGTCTCAAAGCAAGACTGCGAACATAAAGAGTGAATCAATTGGATAAATATCCACTTGATTAAAGTCGTCAATTCAAATTCCTGGAACAAGTTTGATTCATTAAGAATCTTACCATTGTTGCTTTCCAGTTGACACAAGTTTGATTCATAAGAATCTCACAAGTTACCTACCGTAGCGCTGTTTGATGTTGACGCTAGAAGGATTTCCATTCGTCACTGTGAATTAATAAATATCACTCTGAATGTTCTGGCAAGACCATAAAGATATTGCGTAGAAACCTGAAACGAGTTTGAATCAATTCAGAATCAAACCACTGTTGCTTTTCAGTTTTACATATGTTCAATTCATAAAGAATCTTGCATATGACCTACCGCAGTGCTGTTTGATGTTAACACTGGAAGGATTTCCACTCATCATTATGAATACTAAGTAGTATCACTCTGAGTGTTCTAGCAATATCACAAGGATATAGCGTAGGACTCTCTTGATCTTCATCCGTGTGTCCTAACGAGATTTGATTGATCTCTTGGCTCTAGACTCGATTTGTGCACTTTTAGTGATCGGAGGCTGGAGCAGATGCCACCTATTCAATATCAACAATCTCGGAGTGAGAAAGTCAATAGAAGTCGTGTTGATCTCCGTGACAATAAAACAAACTTCTTTTGAGAGAAGTCTGAGTAGCTAGGAAAGGGTTGTGCTTCACATCACTGGGTCCATGATGAGTTTGTCTTCATGATGAGTTGACCCAGTTTTTGCCTAAGTTGTATGGAGGGCTTCTTTCTTTAGACCCTTTATCCTTACATTTCTTTTTCATTCTTCAACCCCTTCAATGCTTACCAAGACATCATTAATAGCACCTTGTTGTGATTGTTCCAGTGCTATCATCAGTACTTAGTCGGCATTCAGCTACGTTAACATTCTACTCCATCTTTCCTAAGGACTTCTAATAATCTATTGGATTGTCCCTGGGAAGATCCCTCCGGTTCTGGTTGGATCATAGGACTTAAACCTAACCACCCTTTTGACACCAATAACGTCGTGAATTAAAGATGTTGTGGGTATTTGATCGTAACCATGAAAACCACTTTAAATTCTAACAAAGTGTTTGAAAAACATTTAACACCTTGCTAGTTTTGTCGTTTCAGAAATGCTCCCCCTTCACATGTGCATCGATAATCGAAAGTGTTTCGCACATGTAGGTAAGAGTTAAAGTGCTTGAGTCTTATATTAGATCACATTTTAATCACATTTTCTCCCCCTATCTCTAATATATAAAATCTTTTGATATTAGAGATACCAAATTTGATTAAAATATATTTTGAAAAATAGTCTTGAAATCTATGGGAGAAAGATGTGTTAATCTTTTGCATGAAGTGAAAATGCTCCCCCTCAAAAATTGATCCAATTGAATTGTCATTGTGAGGATATGATCCACATTTCGCTTTTTGAGGATGGGAGTTGTTGAACACACAATTTTTGAAAGATTTTGAATAATCATTGAGAAATTCTTGAAAAAATTGTGTTCAACGCTTTTTGAAAAATCCTATTTCTTTTTGTCGAAGAGGTTTTTCTAAAGCATAAACTTGAGTTCATAGACTTTGAATGTCTTGACGATTCCACTCAAGTGTAAGAAGATTTCTCTTCTTTTGCTGAGGGTAAGGGTACTAAGTCGTACACTCCCCCGTGAATTTCGATCCGGGTTGCAATCTGAAAGTGATTACAAGCCATTGTGTTGAGCTCAAAACGTTGAATGTTTTGTGACAAGCTCAACCCGTGATAGATTGCTCTACCCGTTGTTTGGAAATATTGTCCAAAATAGACAATTTCCTTTATTAAAATAAAAAATGACATGTTTTGAAAAATATTTACAACTTTCATTCGAGCTTTATGTACACACCCGTGTCGTTATTGAGCGACATTTCTAGGCACGTCCATATTATCGATACTGAAAGACATGTCGAGAAGAATATTTTTGGTATTTTGAAAGTTTTTCCGTTTTTTAGTTTGTTTTTCTTAGGATATTTACGTTTTATTATATTTTTGTGTTTTCTCAATTTTTTCGAAAATAATCCAAAATAGTCTTTTGTACAGCAGAAGAAGGTGATATTGAATATACAGAATTGGAACCCTTTGAAGAAGGAGAAGTGGGTTCAGAATCCGATGTTGTACCTGCAATCACAGAAGAAGAGTTTGCACAAATACTAGAATTAGGAGTAACAAATTCCTTTTCAGCGTGTAGAACAGTAGCATTAGTGTTGGTGCAGGTGTCATCACTCTTCTCTATAGGAATCCACTTAAGACCAACTTCTGTGAAGATCCGACCCGTTGGTTTCCACTGAAGACTAGATTTAGGAGTAGCTTTCTCTTGCACAGCGGAAGACTTCTTTGGAGAGAAACTATGTCCTTTTTGAATCCACGTTTCAGAATTGGTGTGGTTGCTTTTCTTTACGACGGGTTTGTATCTCCTTGTTGTCTTGTGGGATTCTGTATTCGATCTCCGTTCAAAGGAACGAGATTTGACCTTATAGAGGTATTGCAAAATGCAGTGGTCATGATTTCCATTGTGAATGCCCTTTTTGCAAGTGAGACATACAGGGAATTTTGGATTCACGAAAGTACTTGTATTCCTTTGTTTTCCAAATCGTTCAGGCGTAGTGTTTGAAACACGACTATTCATGGATGGTTTCCAATTCCTAGATTGCTGAAGAGGGATCCTAGGTTTTGGTTGACTACCATTAGGAGTGTGTAGAACTCTAGCGGGATTTGGTGAACTAGGTTTTTCATACACTGGTTTGTCTTTCTGAATCTTCCCTTTTTGTTTCGCATCCTCTAGGTTGTGGGTATGAACGAGGTCATTTGAACCTACAGATTCCTTTGTGGACGTGAATGTCACACGTTTTGGAGGAGTCCTAGAAGTGCTAGGTGCATTCACATGGTTGGGTTTAGCAATGGTGTGCTTTCTAAATGGAGGAACATAGGGTGAAACGGATGGTTTTGGAACACTTGGTTGCACATCGGTCTTAGGGGGTAACCTAGATTTTACATGAGAAGAATTGGAGAAAGGAGTCGGTTTTCCTAAGATAGACGGCTTTGGATCCTTGTAGGCATTGGGTTGTCGAACAACAGGTTTCACAACTTTAGGTTCCACAACTTTCCCACCCATCTTAGCAATGAGTTTCTGCAACTCTGCTATAGCTCTTTCCCTGTCTTGTAAAAGAGCTTTCAACCCTTTAATTTCCAAATTCTGTTCATTCATTTCTCGAAACGTTTGGGAAAGTTTTTCTTGCAATTTATTATCATGTGGAAAACTACCAACGTCTTTTTGCAAAGCAAGTTCAAGTGAATGACAATGTTTTTGAAGGAAATCAGTTTTGTGTTGAAGTAACTCAAAAGCCTTTTTGTCAACATTTTTCTTTACGTTTCGAAAGCTCAATTTCAAGACGTTCACATTCTTTGATCTTATCAAGATATTGGCATGCAACTTCAGAATATTCATCAATACGAATTAAATCATACGAATCAAATATAATAACAACAATCAATCACAAATCTACCCCGTGGCGATTGATACCAAATGTTGTCCCTTTTATATGAATATATAATACGAATTAAAGGAGAAAGAAAGGTAGATAAGAGAAGAATTCTAGAGAGAGAAAGTAGTGAGAGAAAGTAGAGAGAAAATGGTTGGAACTTGTAGAATATTAGATTAAGGAATAAGAATGAAATGAACAACCAACCCTCCTAACATGCTAGGAGGGTAGTATATATAGTCCACCCACATGCGGTCTTTAATGGACTATATATTGGGCCGGGCTTGTTGTTTGGACTTTAATTAGTTTAAATCCAAGCCCGTAAACCACGACTAAATAACTACCTATTACAACGTTCTAACTAATGTTACAATAATAACCTATGACCGAGCATTCTTGTTTGACTCAATATTTTTAGGCTAACAATGATGTATTAAAATTTCAACTAACAAGTTAACACTTGTTAACTTGAAGCTTACAAAGTAAGCTACAAACATCAAAACCATTTCTTCCAAACCATTCACTCATTCCATCCCATGCAAACCACTCATAATCTCCTCCCTCTCTCTCAATATTTCGTCCACTCTTCACCCAAAAAAACCCTCATTTGATCTTGATTCAATCATAAATCATATGCATAATTTACATATGATGAAAACCCATTGAAGTTATAAAGATTGGAGGTGATCTTAACATGTAAAAAGGAGTTTTCAAGGGAGTTTGGGGCTGATTTCTCAAGGAGTTTTCATGAAGAACAAGGGCTGGTTTTTGGAGGAATCTACAAATACTTGGTGATCCTAGAAGTGATGTTGATATCTCATAAGATTGGTTACCCAAAACCAAGTCTTGTTCATCATCAACCCCATCTTTTCATCACTTTGGTGGTATAGAGATTGTTCTTCTCATCCTCTTGTTATTTTGATTATGTAATCATGTTTTTTCTTTCTTATTGTATATGTATATGATGAATATATGATGATAAAAATGTTGTGTGGGGATAATATGATTAAAAAGATGAAAAACCATAAGAAACAAGGCTAAAATCTTGCTTAAATTGTTAGCTGTATAAAAACAGTAACTAACCAAGTTATGAACTGATAAAATTTAATGGTGAAATCCATTTACAGTAAGTGTTAGATGTCATACACATGTGAGAGTTGGCCGTGCAATGGAATCATCAAAATGAGTGAGATATGATCAAAACAAGATTAGTGTACTAATCTGAATAGTCTGTTTTGTAGGGACTGTTAAGGATAGTTAGACATGGAATGAGCAGTAGCTATAACTAACTTATTTGTAGCACATAATATGAAGTTTATGCCATCCAAAAATGAGTTTCTATCTCCTTATAGAACTCAAGATATGATAAAATTGGTGAAGATGAAACTAAAAATCAGATTTTGAAGAATTAATGTTTAATAGTATTATATAAGCACTCAAACTAATATAGTATAAAATGTGAATTAAAACCCACTAACTTATAAACTTCATTTATATAAAAATGAATAAGGATAAATAAATGGACATTATATAAAAATGGTAGTTTGGTAAGTTTTATAAGTTATAAAAACTATATACTAAGTTTTACGTCTTTTCGGCTAAAACCGAAAGATTAACGTTTTTGTTAAATAAAACTTAGACGGTTGGACCCGTCTAATGTAAACTTTTATAAACTCACATACTGATATATAAACATATATAACAAGTAAAAATCGATAAAACCTGAGCTTTACAACATATAGACATTAACGGGCCAAAGTAGCTTTAATGGACAATAAACCCGACTAATTTGGTAAAACACTTATAAACTTATTTATTGGGCTTAATCCATTTGGGCCCAACATATAAATTATAAATACTGATAATAAAAGTATAATTGGGCTAATGAATATTATTGGGCTTGTAATAGGCCCATTGGGCTTTAAAATGTAAACAAATTGAACTAGTGTAACTAGTCTTGAAAATTTCCAACACATAACACTAAAATGAGTAAATGGGAATATATAAACCCACTTGATCATCCTATATATAAAATCATCATATGTATACATAATTGTTATTTTGATAAAGTCATTGGACAAAAGTCTAAGACGAGTATTATTTGTCTAGGTTTCCGTGATTGAAGCACGTACCGTACATCCGAATTACCGATAACCCGCTTTCCCACATCAACATGAGTTCATAGCCTCGCACTCTTTTAAATGTTTTTATGAAATATTTTATAAACCCGCGAGGGAGATAACATGTTAGTTTTGCTAAAATAGGACACCATTTGTCCTGATTGTTTATTTATTGATTTGGACCCGAATGATTGTATGACCCGATGAATGATTAAATGACCCGATAGATGAAATGAAATGGATTATTAAAGTTAGGTTATGCCACTAAAAGTCCCATTAGCATGAATTGTGAACTACCGGGATTTGGTAGACGCTTATGCATATAATAGTACTATTTGGGGACGATCACCCCAGTTCGCGCCTTGACGGTTGATCCCCGTCGTGCCACATTGATTGGTAAGCGAATTTATGTATGAGAAGATTTACACAAGCGTGATTATTGTGACGACACGCTAATTTAGATGGGCAAATGAGTTTCGGGCTAGCTACCCGTTGTTTGTTGTAGTAAGGTAACGATGTCATGCGGCTTATAATAATCCAAATAACGAAAATACTGCTTTATGCATTGAATTACGATATATTGTCTGACTAGCAATACAGGGTCTTATTATTGATTTTATGTTCGTGTTTTGGTTTTATGTAACCATACTCATATAACGGTTTCTATTTAACTTTATACAACGTCATAAGACGTATTGTATGATGTTTTTACGACATTGGCTCGTATAATGATTTTGAAGGCAAATGCCTATATTATGATTTTTGATAAGGATTTGTATAAAATGACTTTGGCTATTTTATGGCCTATTATAAAGATTTGTATAAAATGATTTTCGGTAATAATTATATACCGATGATATATTGATGGTTTATTAAACTCTATGAATTCACTCGGCGTTATCGCCGACCTTTTCTTTTAACATGTTTTATCTCAGGTACTTGAAGGTAATTCTCGGGAAGACGACAAGAATTCATGGCCCGCACTTAAATTATAATTTCCATTCAAATGTTTTGTAAAACCTGTAGTAAATACAATGACTTGGGACCTATGTAAATTTGATATTTATGAATGGAAATGCTTTATTATTAAACGACGCGATTTTTAAGCGTTGTCTATGATGTGAGTAATGTGCTATCCCGTAACACCAACGAGTCTTCCGCTGTATTGAATTGTATAAATTTGGGGGTGTTACAGAATTCATTGATATTATTGCTTTTAGTCTCTAGCCTTAAGTTTCTCTCCTGATCATGAACCGTTAATTATCTAGTGTGCAATGCGCGAAGCGCGAATGTTGTGGGTGGATGCATCGGGATTGATTATCCCCGTCCCGATTACCTTGATGCACTTACATTTGTTTATACTTGTGTATTAGGCTGGATACTCACTAGAGGAACTTACACTGAGTTAAGCTTCGGTTCATGAACTAAATAGCAATAATATAACATGATTATGGAGAATGTACATAGTCTCCCCCCATTACTTGTTTTACAAATTATATTGTGTTCCATTACTTAGTGTTCTAAACCTATGAATATCACTCAACTTTTTGTTGACGGGTTTTACATGTTTTAATCTCAGGTAATAATGCTTAATGTGCTTGGACGAGGTACCGCAGGATGTTGACAGCTTGGAAAGATCTGTGTTGTGATATGTTTATGTTTTTGTTATAAATGACGTTGTTAATGTCTTTTGTTGATCTTTTGTTATCTTAAAACTTTAAACTATGATGTTATGATACTTTGTTATGTTTCAAAACTTGTGGGACCGATGCTATAAAACTCTGATAAAATATGATGTAATATATATGTCTTTTATTACGTCATCTTTCGTGTCATTCATAACTCATTGTTACTTGTACCTTGACGTGTGATCTCCTCGTTATCTAGTGGTTCCATGTCAGATTCTGGGGGTCTCACAGTATTAAGTACGACGATTTTGGAAAATCGTGCACTAATTACCCAAAGTGAGTTCGTTTTAAAGGAGGCTTGGTGTGTGTGTTAAATTTGATTAAGTTTGAGATTAATATTGAGGCAAAAAGAGGGAAAAGAAAGTGATGACGGTTACGACTATGATTAAACTACGACGAAAGCTAAAACGTAAAGCGTGAAAACGTGACGAAATTTAAAAATTACTCTTAAAATTCCTATAAAATCACAGTAAATCCCTAACAATGCAATTAGAGTTTACCAAAAATAAAAACTTTTTCAAGCCTTTTATTTAATTAATAATTAATTTTTTAATGCTAATTAAAGCCCTAAAAATCAATTTAATTAATAAAAAGCCCAAAATAAAAATTTTCAATTTGTAAACCTCCAAATTAACTTAATTAAACTAAAAAGTATTTTTGCAAAATTTAAAACTAATTAAAACTATTTAAAATGATTAAAAATTAAAATTAAATAATAAAATAATATTAAAAATTCAAAATTTGTAAAAATTTCTAAAAACTTGCAAACTAACTTATTTTAACTTAATAAAATAAGAAATGAAAGTAAAATGACGTAAATACCTCTAATGGGCCTCCAAATGGGCCAAAATAGTAAACAGTCCCCTAAATTGGCTTTTTAGGCCCAATAAGAAAAATGTTCACCAAATAAGCCCAAAATTTCCAGATAAGCTTAAAAGTTGATTTTAAACAAAAAAACTCTAAAGGTGTAAAAGCTGAAAGAGTGCTTATCACAGCTTAATAGAATTCAGCTTATTCTTAATGGGCTTTTTGGCCCATTAAGCCATAAGCTGAAAATTGACACACGTCTTTCTTTTGAGCTTATAAAGCAGTTTGTAAAAAGAAACAATGAAAAAGCTCAAGAAATAAGTCTGAAATAAGCCAAGACTTTCTACACAAAACGACAAAATAGTCGTTTTCGAGTTCTAGACCACTTCAGGAGCTGATTGAAGTTGCAAAAGGTTTTAAATGACCAAATTAAGTTAAATCAACAAAAGGTTTTCAAATAAGAACACTAAATAAGCTGGATTAATCAATAAGCTGTTTTGGAAAAAGACAAAGTAGTCGTTTTCTAGTGAAAAGCTAAAACCAAAAGCTGTAAACCTCAAAACCGACTCATAAGCTGAAAATAATAAGATCTATCACAAAAACAAGTTGTTGCACAATAGAATAAGCTAGATAAGCTTATCAATAAGTTGTTTGAAAAATAACACTAGTAGTGGCT
Organism: Glebionis coronaria; assembly: GCA_025667525.1. Lineage (NCBI taxonomy): Eukaryota > Viridiplantae > Streptophyta > Magnoliopsida > Asterales > Asteraceae > Glebionis > Glebionis coronaria. Next base: position 313,198,678 of record CM046880.1, on the reverse strand, counting down.
AGCAGCAGTGGGAAAGGAGTTCCCACTGCTTGTGAACTGATTTGCTTTTTTAGAGAGTTTCGCTTGGTTTCTTTGGACAAGCAAGGCACCCCTACAACCAGTGAGTTGTAGGGAGTCACAATCAAGCAAGAAATCAACAAAGCACAGAGCCAAATAATACAGTTTAAGCAATTAGCATACAGACATGGAAATAAGCAGATTAAGCAAGAATAAGCAGACTAATCTTCACCAAAAGCATACAACAGCTTAAATAAAGTTAGTTGAACACAAATAAACTTGTTTCATGAAAAGGCTTCAAGATTAGAACTGGTTTCAAGCTTATGTGAGTTACTGATGTACAATGATGAACACAAAAGCCTTTAACTAATGCACTTGACCAACTAATGAACTTCAAATGACAAAAACAAGTTATGTAGTTGTACAAATTCAAGTTTATCACTTCTCCATCTTAGTCCTAACCCATAGTACAAAAATGGCCAGATTTGAGTTCATAAACACCTAAAACAACTTTGTTTATGGCAAATATTCATATTAGTGTTTACAAGCACAAGTTAAGCAGATTTGTACTCTCAACCAACCCAATATCCAATACAAACTCAAACCACCCCTTAACACCTACTCAATCTACAAAAACACTAGAACAATCTACAGTCCCAAACACCCTTTTAAAATCTTTAATCAAAAGTTAATAAAGCAAAAACGTTTTTCAGACTTAGCCAAGTTTAAACATGCATCATAACAACAATATCATGCAGTTAGAACAAGAATCCATGCATCAAATAGCACCATACAACATCAAACACCAAAATCACTTAGTACCACTTTTTGACAGTGTGAACAAGGAAAGAAAACAAACCTAAGGAATGTAGTTCCACACTCCCGAATGTTAGAGCTTCAGTGATAGCTAAACAATCACTAGCTTCCAACAAAACACCCTGCTAAGATCAAAGTCAAGAGAAACAGATTATATAAAAAATGGAAAACAGGCTGATTTCTTCCAATCTTGTTCCCCACCCCTTGAATATTCCCAAACCAGAAGCCTCACTTCACCTTGATAAGTATCTTATAAGGGTGATATGATCAACCTTTGATCCAAAAAGTTCAAGTGTTTGAACAAGAAAGTTGGAAAAATCAGATTTTCGGAAAACTTTTGAAATAAACTTGCATAAAACTTAAAACCAAACTTTGAAACCTCAAATCAACAAACTAGAACCATTAACTAACAACAAGAAAGTAAAGTGGTGCTTGGAATTCGTCACAAAGTTCAAACTTTTTTCATTCATAGAACAAATGATTTACAGACTTTTAACCAAAGGAAAACAAAGAAAAAGTATGAAAGTGAAACCCTAAGGCCTTTATATAGGCTTACAAGTAATCTAGAAAGCTGATAAAATACTAGAAACCCTAGTTGATGAAGTTCCATATTTGCCCTTGTCGAATTTTTGAATCTTTAGGCCAGGTGAAGATTTCTAGGACGTATGTTGATGCCAGTGGTTAAAAAATGATCTTGATCGTCCAATGTGAGCTTAGGATTGAAGCTAAGCTGTGGGTCATAGATTCCCTGGCATGTTTGTCTTCTTCCCAAAAAGTAGTAGCAGGGGAGGCTTCATATGACAAAGTGAGTGAGGTGGCAACAAGTTTAAGGGTGGGGTTTTGATTAAGGGATGGTTAATTGTAAATCTGGAGTTAATCACACAAAATCCCTTTGATTTAAACGAGTTAAGAAATTAGGGTTTATGTGTGAATAGTGCCACGTTTAATCCAGATTTGGGTTTAAAATTGTGTTTAGGTGCCAAGGTTAATTAATATTAAACCTGGTATTAGTGGTTTGGTGACGTGGTGGAATGGTGGGTGTCGATTGGCTGTTTGAGATAGTGGAGTGAGGTGTCACACTAGGAGTGGTCTAGGTATCTTTGTTGGTCGGCCAAGTTTAACCCCTCCCTTTTCTTCTTTGTTTCATTTTATGTTTAAACATGCAAAGCTGAATTTCCTTTGTAAATGAAGTTTTCATTTTCACACTTTGGCCACAAAAACTTTCCAAAGGGTTTATAAAGGACTTGTTTTGTAATTCATGATATTTGAAGGACCAAACTTGACATGTCTTCATTCTTCAAGGTCTTTACTTGTATCTTTGACTTTGTGGAGGACTAAAAATGACAAGTATTCAATTTGTTGGGACCAATCTTGCCAGTTCTTTAAAGTTGAGGGTCCTTTTTGTAAATTTGACAAACTATAGGGACCAAACTTGTAATTATGAATAAAAAAGGGTATAAAGTGTCCATTCTTCAATAATGAAGGACCCTTCTTTTATAATCTTCAATTCTTCAAGTACTTTTCATGGATAATCAACTTTAGGGCCCGGTTCATTGTGCGGCTTCGTTTCCCGTGTTCGTTTTTGCTTGTTTCTTGTAATCTTTTGTCATTCTCTCAATATCCGTACCTAAAATACACATTGAACAAACACAAGCATATATTTGGCACTTTTTATGATATTTGAACCATTTTAAGCCCGTTTTAGACGATGAGACTATGTATAAAAGCAGTCTCATCACCCCAATCTACAATGACTATGATGACGACACTTCTTTAAGTGATCTCATTTCTTTGGGTTTTGACGAGACACCTAGTGAGTCTAATGATCCTGTTATCTATATAAGTGATCCTCCCATTCTAAAGTCTCCCTTTGACTCTTATATTCCTATATTGGGAGTTAGGACTTTTGAAGAGGATTCTCCACCTTTAGAGATTGACCCTATTTTAGAGGGATATTTTTGAGGAGGATTTATATATCTTTCTAAAATCCTATTTCCTTCACGAGGATGAGTTTTCCTATGATTCTGATGATTCTTATGTTTTGTTAACATAAGATTCAAAGCTATTTAGGGGGGGATCCGGAGGTCGGGGAGGATAAAACAAGTGGTTAGACATTTTTAGAGAGAGAAAGTGAGAGACTATAAATGTGTGTGTTTTATTGAGAGAGAAAGTAAAATAGAAAAATGGGAATCCTCACCCCTTCATAGAAGTATGGAGGGGTATATATAGGCTAGACATGGAGTGACTTTGACAACTTAGCAAAAATAGTCCCTCCATGTTTTGCCCATATGAAACTAATGTAATTCCATAAATAGCGCTCATAATCTTCCCCCAATGTGGAGACATACGGAATTACTTACAATGTTCCTAACAAGTAAAAGTACAACAAAATAAAGTCTTCCAATGCGCTTCTAATGATGAGGATGTCTTTTAATTCTTTTTGTCTTCATAACTTGTACCTCAGCTTAAATCCTCTTTGTCTTTGCTTATTGTGGAACAATTGTAATATGCATGATTTGGATTAACTTCCCCCCAGTTCATGCAGCATGTATTAAAAAAAATTTCTTCATAGACTTCTTTTTTACGAAGTTTTTGAATCAGCTTCCCCCAAACCAATATATGTATCTTAAGCAGATTCTGACACTTTGATGTAGTTTGAAAAATCTTCTAGGTCATCGGTTTAAGTGCACAGCGGAAATTTGTAGAAGAACCACACCAAATAATACTGCTTCTATACTGTTTCATGTCGTTTAGGTTTTGGTGATAATCCGTTTGGGGTAACATGCAGGAAATCAGCAACAATTCTTCTCACGCCTGCAGAATACTTCATAAAAATCATATAAATTAAGTAGATACCATTCCATGTACACTAATTCCCCCTGGAAGTTGATCTGATTACTTCAAATTACACGATCTTCCCCCATGATGATTTCGAACTCTCGGAAGCATCATTATCGTGGACGTCCATATACTCGAGAAGTTCTTAGTCTTAAGAAAATGTCTTGAAAAGTTTTGAAAGTCGTTGAGAAGCTTTGAAATATTTTTTGCTTAGACTATGAAGTACCATTGTCGTTATGAGGCTCATAAATATCATGTGAGAATTGATTGTTGATTCCATCTCTCTTTGTCTAACTTACCAACCTCGAATTCATTCGGCTATTTGTTGTGACCACATGTGAAGTAAACCCGATATTCCAAACTTGAACTGAAGTACAATCCCCCAAATTTGTTACTTAAGCTTGCACTTATGTCGATTGAAGAACGGTGCAGAAACAAGTCTCTTATACCTCTTGAAGTTATCCACACGAGCAACTGCGTGTGACACCCAAAAATGATAGTTATCCATGTCGTCGACCATCTACCCCTTGACAGTGGAAACTAGATAATTCAACTCTCAATCATAAATTTTATCGCCCAAGCAAGTCATCAATCGATAGACTGGGTTTAAAGAAAAGGGGTGGCAAAATAGAAGGAAGGCTCGATGATGAAATAAGTAGACGCCTTCATGAAATCCCACTTCAACTTCAAATATACAATACCAAATCCACTTCGTGATCACTTGTCTTTATAGAATCAAAACTAGCCGTTGTCGTTAAAGTGAATCTTATATCGGATCGTTTTAGCGTTAAGTGTTTTGGTTGCTTTGATGTGTGCGTGTTGTGAATGTCGTTATCTAGAACAAATTTTGAGATGAATTGTCATTAAGGGACAAAATTTGTCTAGACAAATTGTCATTTAAGCTCAATGTCAGTCTTATGTCCAACTGATGCGCGGTCGAATTTTTTTTCGAAAATAATAGATATCAAACCTAAGATTTTCTTTGTCCATAAAGCACTTTCGATCGAAACATAGTGAATACCCGACATCGAAAAATAATATCGTCATAACCCAACTAATAAAGCCCGTATATAACACCATGTACCATCATTAATTATTGAACATCAATCAATACGGTCCAAGAAATTCATTTGCTCAAACTGCGCGCCTACAATAAATAAGCCAATCCATTTACTGTCTGAATTTCGTGGCCCACTCTATGTTCTATCACTTGTGGATCAAGTCCCTTCTCCAAATTAAACACGGTCCATAGCCCACCATTAAAGAGACCGACCCGATGTCAAGAAAATACCCGATCCACCTTTTTAGATATAAGTTATTATAAACCTGAAAATTAGGTCACAATAACCCTAATCTTAGTTTACAACCGCCTCATAAACTCTCTCACAACTTATCAGCCACCATCTATCATTTTACAAATCTGCCCCATCAATCTTAATAAAAAAAACCTAATCTCAATCTCATCTAACCAACACAACAACCAAAAAAATATAGATCTTCATTTTATTTCGATTAATCCACAACTAATTAATGTAGCCTCGCATTCTTTTGAACTCCGATTAACAGTCAACACACATCTGAAACGAGATGAAGATGAAATAATCATGGCTTCAAGATCTTGATACATAAGGTCTCGGGTAGGTTATGATATGATTGATTTGTATTGCATGTCGAGTTTCCGTGATTAACTGAACGAAACAAGGCAAGAGGATAACATAGTTGTTATAACTCTTATCTTATATTCGGATATAAACGAAAAGAATTTGTCTTTTATAGATCTATGATGAACTATATATTTCGTGTATCTTGATCTTAAAAAGGTCACAGCTTCTTTAGTTTATAACACGAAATCATTAATCTGAGATCTCTTAATTGATTTTTTTAGTCAGATGATGATATGACATGGGTCTGAATAAGATTTGGATTTTTTACTTTGATGTACACACGAAAACGAAAATAAGCTGAGGTCTTTTATTAATCTTGAGTCTTGATGTGGGAGGAGTTGTGATGGATATGTGACGATGGGAAAAAATTAGAGTCGAGATTTATTTTTTATGGTTGAAAGACTTCTATGGTCTCGGTATATTTTTGATAAGTCACGATGTCACAATGTTTTTAGAAATGTTTTCTTTTAAAAACAGTCATCACAATGTTGATAACCCACTCATCGTAATGTTTTTCAATACAATCCATCGCAGTGTGTTTCCATCGTAATAAAAATACCACCCCATCGCAATATGTTGAGCCATCGCAATGTACCCATCGCAACGAGCCATCGCAACGAGCCATCGGAATAAGGTTTTGACCAACTTTTTGGTAACCCCGAAAAAAAAATAGATCAGCTCCATTAGTTTTATTCCTTTTCCCACCATGAAAAAAATACAGAACTAATCAATGTATGATGAAACTTTACCAATAAATGGGTACCAATAAATGGACAAAAAAACGGGAACCAAAAAGTGGACAAAAAATGATGAAACTTTATCAGACACAGATTTCTAGACATAAATGGATTGAAAAGAATAGATATATCGTGACTAGAATTGATAAGAATAGATTATAACAAGACACGAATACCTACCATGGATCAGAATGATACAAACCATGATACAAACCATGAAACTGATAACACAACACGAACACCAAGAAAGATAATCAAACACAAACACAAAATACCCCCGGTTAGCTTTGATACCAATTGTTAACATAAGATTCAAATCTATATAGGGGGGTATCCGGAGGTCGGGTAGAATAAAACAAGTGGTTAGACATTTTTAGAGAGAGAAAGTGAGAGACTATAAATGTGTATGTTTTATTGAGAGAGAAAGTAAACTAGAAAAATGGGAATCCTCACCCCTCCATGGAAGTATGGAGGGGTATATATAGGCTAGACATGGAGTGACTTTGACAACTTAGCAAAAATAGTCCCTCCATGTTTTGCCCATATAAAACTAATGTAATTCCGTAAATGGTGCTCACATTTTAGGGCTAACATGTTTTCACATCGAGTTTGGAAGAGGACGACTCGCCCACTTCGGATTTTGATGACATTTTGAGCTTTAAGGAAAACACCTCTTGCTATTTTCCCCTTAAGGAAAATGTGTTTGATCCGGGAATAGAGAGTTTAGTGATATCATTACCATATCACCATACCATTCCTTGTAAGAGATTTTTTTACAAAGGATACCCCTTTTGTTTTATACTTGTGTGCTTTTACCACCTTGGGGTTTATTTCCTTTCGAGATGGAAATTATGTCTTTGACCCCGGTGGATTTTCTTGGGGTATTCTTTATATGAGCATATTTCACCCTTTATCATGGAGAGATTTTCCTCCCTTGGAAATCTTGGTTTTTCCATGATTTTCCCATTTAAACAATGATATTCGGGGAATCGAGTCGAGCTAGAGACTTTGGTAATAAATCAAGCATCGTATAACTAGGTTAGATTTTACCTTTTTCAACCAATAAGTGTAGGGGAGCCAAGTAGGTTGTTGTTTTGTGGTGTTGTGCAGGGATATGTGCTTTAATGATCCACTTTTGGTGCTTTTGACGCGACTCGTGATCTCGTGCACCCGTGATGCCGGTTCTATCCAAAACTATTGTGATTCATACTTGTATATAAGTAAGTTGAATAAATGTAATCACTTTAATTGTCTCTTCCTTAGCTCAATTTAAACAACATGCACAATGTCCTAAGTGTAAGGGAGATTACTTCCACATTCTTAAACATTGAGGACAATGTTTATATTAAGTGTAGGGGAGACTTCTATCGAAGTTAAGTGGGCTTTTCCATGAATATGTCCTCATTTTAACCAAAAAATTAATATTTTTCGACGTTTTTCAAAAATTTTGATCTATTTTGGCCTAGTAGTATTTTTCATTTATTTTCTTTTATCTACTTTCCTTTTGTCATCACCATCATATGTATATATTCCATTTCATGAATAAAGTCAAAAGAGAAAAAAACAAATAAATAAAATGGTTTTAACAAGTTTAGACGTCTTTGATATATTAGGCCCGTCGTTTATATTTTGACTCAACCCGAGTTTACTTATTTAGGTTTACTCTAGCTAGTATCCTTAACCATATGGACCTTAATTGGTTTATTAGGCTAAGCATCCACGAGTCTCATTACTTGAGATTTTAAATTGTGGAGAACGAGAAATGATAGAGTAAATTATGAGTTACGTATTCTTTCATGAACTTATGTGAGTTAATTATAAGCTTTTGCTCCCAACACTTGTCAATAAATAATTGCACTGAATAAGGTCGTACGATTTGAAAAATTACTTAGCTTCTAGCCCAAAATCGTTTAAAAGTTGCTCGGGATTAATTAGAGTTCATAGCCAAGGCATAACTTATTGAAGCGGGACACGAAGATTGACGTATCCAAAAAGGCCCTAACAATGCATGAGGATATCCGAGTCCAAAAAGGCCCTCACAAGGCATGAGGATTCACTTTTTTTGATAAAGATCCTAAGGTGATGTGAAGATCATTAATCCAAATCAATATGTAGGATCAAGACACACGACGAGAAGCAATTTACTCCCATAAGGTTGCGGAAAAGTCTATCCAAAAAGTCCCTTACAAGGCATGAGGATAAATAGATCCAAGTCCGAAAAGGAGGCGGATCGTTGTATATCAAAATCCTAAATAAATACAAGGATAAATGAAGAAGTCGTGGTCAAAGTTTGAAGCATCTATCACTCCAAATGAAGATGTATACCATATATGAAGAGAAGACCATAATTTGAAGATCGTCTCTCAAGATTTGAAGTTTGAAGTACATGCCAAATATCGATCCGAGAAAGGTCTCAAATCGTGAAACGAGTTATGCCAAGATATGAACTTTATGAGATTTTGAGAAGCCGTTTTAAAAGATTTTGTCCTTTAGCTAACTATTGATTAAATCGTCCTACTTTATTTTTTGACTTAATAAATTATCGAAATAAATTCAAAAATGCATCCTCGTGATCATTCAAGACAAAAATAAAATACAAGAGATACACCATAAGAATAAGGGGGTCTAATACAAGGTTTTTGCAAACTCTTTTTAGATCTTTTTTTCGTTCCACAAATCGACTCGAATTTGAAATCGGATAAGACGTAAGACTTAATTTGTTTTTGGTAAATAATATTTTGGTATTTTAAAACTAAAACTATTTAAACTAAAGACTATTTATTTAAAACTAATTCAATAAAGTAAACTAATTGACACTACTTTTTTAAAAAATAAATACTTTTATACTATGACTAGTAATTAATTAAAAACTTTTAATGAAAACTTTTTAAATCTATTTTTAAACAAATCTAAAATCTATATTAACTAAATTTAAAACAATTTAGAATTTATAAAAGTAAACAAAATGAAAATATTTTGTTTTATCTTTTTATTTTTTTTTTAAAAACTGAAATAAGGAAATAAATACTTATATTTAAAATTAATTAAACTAAAAACATGTAATTAACTAAATTAAATAAACTGCCACTAATTAAACAAGCTATATTAATTAATAGACGCAAAGTAAAACATAAAAACAAGCACTACTGAGATGGTTAAGGTTGTTGGCTAATGAGCGCGAGGTCTGGGGTTCGAATCCCAGGCCAGGCAAGATTTATGCTATTTATTTATTTATTTTGAACTTTAGTTTAACTTTTTTGGAAATGAGAAAACAAACAGATCAAGGGATCTGTTTGTTGCACCAGTAATACAAATAAATTCCAAATGAGCATATAAAACAAATTGAAAAGAAAACCAGATAAGCCAATAAGCAACGAAGAAAACAAATACGCTAGAACTTTATAAACTAAAAACTGAATAAGCAAATCCAAAACTATATTTTATTAAGCTGAAAAATCAAATAAACAAAAAGGCTGAAACAAATAAGCTAACTAAGCAATTCCTAAATAAGCATAACAGATAAGCAGTTAAAAGTAATAAGCATACTAAATTGAAATAAGCCAAATAAACAATAACTACTAATCAAGTAAGCAGGACCTTCAAATCTAAACAAAATAATATTAACCGACAATGAAAATAGCAGATCCAAACAACTCAGATAAACTAAACAAGCAGAAATACTAACCAATAAAACAAGCATAAGCAGATTAAAAACCAACTAAATAAACAGAAACATAAAAACTCAAGATATCAATAAGCAGATTAACAAGACAAGCATTACCAAATAAACAATAAGCCAACAAAAGCAGATAATCAGCTAAATAATAAACTAAACATTAACAATAAAAACTAAAAGAGATTTAAAACCTTTCGTCAAAACCGTTGGGTCGAAGGTTGGCGCTGAGCCACCTTGTGAACCGAAGCAAGCGAACACCACCGTCTTTCACCTTCTCGAACCAAGATCATCAACTTCGAACATCTTCTTCGAAACAAACAGTACTCGAACAAATTCTTTCTTTATTTTTTTTATTTTTTTTTTTAATTATTTTTTATATTAAATCAATAATAACGGTAATAAAAAAAACTGATTAAAGTGGATAGTTAAAATTGGAAGAAAGTAAATTGATACGAATTTAAACTGACAGAAAATGTAAATAGAGACGAAATTAAATGAAATTAACTTTTCATTAATTATAAAAAAAGTACATTACTGGAAAATAAAAAAAAATACAGTAACCCTAAAACTAATTTGCAAAAATTAAAATAAAGAAAAAGTGCTCCCTACATAATGATTTGGTGGGATTTTTATTGGCAAAACCCCATAACCTTCTTCTTGAATCTTCTTCAACAAGGATTGAATCTGAGCCCTTAAATCTTCTCTTCTCTCTCTTCTCTTCAAATCTTCGGCTGAAATTAAATCATGAGCCACGGATTGCCAAGCTGGATATGGGTGTGTTTGTTGTGTTTGTTTAGAGGTGATGTGGCAAATGGTTATTGGATGGAGGGGATATGGAGAGATGTATTGGCCAATCACAAGCCAAGGATAGGCCACGTCGGAGAGAGATGAGGACCACCTTGTGGGTGTTTGCTGCGATTCTTAAGGGGATTTATTTCCAAACCGTGTGAATCACACGTTTTTAATAAAAGCCCCAATATTTCATGGGTTAATTTTTGGTGAAATGATTTAGGGTTAGGGTAAAAGTCATGTAGGTTGATGCGTTTTTCAGGGGAGATAAAAGGTGGGTGAGAGATAAGAATGGAAGAGGGGTGAATGGACTTTGTTATTATCGAAGTGTGAAAGTGGGAGTTAAAAAAACGTTTTATACAAAACGTGTGGGTGGGTAAATGGGGTTATATAGTCAAGGCGTGTGTTGACTGGTAAGGAATAAAACGGTTTATTTATGTGAGTGGGGGTGTTGGTAGACACGTGTGATTGGAGGAGAGTAAATAAGTGAGATTACGTTTGTGTTTGTTGACTGAAAGGGTTGACCCCAAATTTGCAAAGCAAAAATGAATAACAATTCGTCCCATTATTTATCAGTTAGGCTTGTGGCCCAAAACAAATTGAATCCGTCCCTTAATGTTTCACATGGTATTTGATTTTGGGCCATAATGGGCTATTTTTTCCAAAAGATGATAATTTATCCACATAAATGGGCTTTTGGGCCCATTAATCACAAGTGGGACCCACAAGCCCGTTTATCTCCATAAATATTAAATCCGCTAAAAACGAACTCGACTTCGGCTTTCTTGTTCATTTTCTTCAAACTCGTGTTTGTTTAGCCTGTTTTCGTGAACTTGGGCACACTTTTGGTCTTTTGACTTTGTCTTCGTCTCTTTTTGGACTTTTCAACATTTGACCGTGAAATCCCGTGTTTTCTCTTCTTTTTGATCATTTGTACCTATTTAACACACAAAACGTAAAACCACGCGTAATTCCGACTTTTATGATATTAAACACATGATTAGGTCTTGTTTTTCCTTGATTTTAGTGGCAAAAGGATAAGTGTTTACACACTTATTAAATCCCCTACACTTGACCATTGCAATGACCCCATGCAATGCGTTATTTTAAAGCATAAAATTACATTTTTCTCATAATTAATCCGTCATGGCCTTTATTAAGATATACTATTATTACTACGACGGAAAGATAAAAACATTAAAGGAAATAAAAGTTATAACAATTTATTAACTTGGAAATTATTTGATGGAAGAAACTCGTAAAGAAATCTAAGACTTGAATTAGGGCTTTGGTGTTATGAATATTAATCACCCTCAAGTTTCACGTTCCCCATACCAAGCTTAAAAACGTGATCATTGTTTACCATAAGTCCTCAAGTTAAAACCACTTATATAAGATAATTGTGTAATACTCTTTCTCCAATTCCTACTTTGTATCTCTAGATTTTATTGATTGTCATTCACCCGTAGGCTCATTTGACTTATTTGATAATTATTAGTCCAAAAATGAAGGCCAAACGGTGCAAACCCGACACTCAAAACCTAACCTCGTCCTCAAAAAGTTGTCAATAAAGTACGCCCACATCAAGGATGATTTAACACGATTTGGGGAATAAATTCCCGGACCCAAAATTTGGCCAAATAGTACTACTTATTAATTATTCCTCCAAAGTCATGTAGACTTTATGTGGAGTTTAGCAAGTTCACATCATATACCCTTAGGCTCTTTAAGATGTAAAAATGCTCCCCATCTATTGTCCACACCCTAAGGCTCCTTGAACGATAAACGAGGGAATTGATTTTTGATCAATTTTTATTCAACACTTACCATGCCATACACCCTAAGGCTCTAATGACAAGGTTCGTGCTACATGCCCCACACCCTAAGGCTCCTTGAGGTCATGTTTTAATCTTATTCTTTTTTATTATGATATATATAGTAGGCCAAATTCCGCGGTCCCATGGTCTGAATACCTCCTACTTAGTGGTTATGAGCCACCTTAGTCGGAAGTCCACAACGCTGGCACCCTCAATGTGTCAATGCTTTAATTACAAGGAAAATAAAGAGTTGTCTAAGAGTTAATATATCGAATCGACACTGCAAAAATCCTCATTTATTAAGCAATTAAATATACAAGCGGGAAGAAAGAGCCACAAAAACTCATATAAGCAAAAATTAACCCTTAAACTTATTATCAACTCTATCATCTCTCGTTCCACAATTTAAAATCTCAAGGAATGAGACTCGTGGATGCTTAGCCTAATAACCAATTAAGGTCCATATGGTTAAGGATACTAGCTAGATTAAACTTGGATAAGTAAACTCGGGTTGAGTCAAAATATTCACGACGGGCCTAATATATCAAAGATATCTAAACTTGTTAAAACCATTTTATTTATTTATTTTTACTTTATTCTTGAAATGGAAATTATTATGATGCGATGACAAAAGAAAAAAAATAAATGGAAATACTACTAGGCCAAAATAGATCAAAAATTTGAAAAACGTTGAAATTTTTTTTAAATTTTCCGGTTAAATAGGGTCAAATTCATGGAAAAGTCCACTAAAATTTTGATAGAAATCCCCCCTACACTTAATATAAACATTGTCCTCAATGTTTAAGCATGTGGGAGAATAAACTCCCCTACACTTAGGACATTGAGTACGTTGTTTAAAATCGAGCTAAGGAAAGGACAACTAACGTGATTACATTTATTTGTTTTATTTATATACATGATTGAATCACAATAGCAAAAACTTATTGAAGGAACCGGGTACACGGGTCACGTCAAAAGTACCAAAAGTGGATCATCAAAGCACATGTCCCTGCACACAACATCACAACACACAAACAACCTACTTGGCTCCCCCCTACACTTATTGGAAAAAATAGATAAAACAGATCATCGGGTTGCCTCCCGAGAAGCGCTTGTTTTTGTTAACCGAGTCACGAGCTTGACTCGACCCCGAATTAAATGGTCCATGGGGAAACCTCGAATGTAATACCGGGATCAAAAATCTTATCCTCGGTCCCAGAGGAACATAATAAATGAGAGGCAGGAGGATAAGTCATAAAAGGTAAAAAGGTCCTCTCAACATATGTGAAATTATCATCCACGGGAGTATCAAGAAACTCATCGATCTCGGGAATGAGAAAACCATCATCATCACTAAAAGTGATATGTGGAATAGAATCGATGGTAGAATTAAAAGTAATTGGCGAAGAGGCAAATGTGAATTTATCAAAATCCGAGTTTTCAAAATCAAAATCAATATCAAGTTTTAAAACACCATTTGCCTTCTCATCAATACCATGATCACAATTAAGCTCATGCGAGAAATCCAATAACACGGGATCATAAAAAGCATCCTCGTGATGGAATTTCTCAATACTCGGGATATAAAAGTCATCACTAAGGAGTAAAGAATCTGATAAATCATTAGTATCATGGTTTTCAAAAGTCGGTTTTGGTAAAATAGGAGAATCATCCTCATCCGAACCCGAGGAATAATTAATAATGTAGTCAGAATCACAAGATAACTCATCCCTATCTACAAACTCCTTAGGTGAAGGACAAATTAAGGGTTCTTCTTCTATGCACTCATTATAAATTTCTTCACACTCCTCAAAAATTGGTTTATCAAAACATGTCTCACTAAGAGGATTTGAAGAAAGCATAAAGTCATTTGAAGGAGTAGGTGAAGGAGTCATAAAAGAAATGGGGTCATCAATGGGTAATGGAGGCTCAAGAATAATCTCGGGAATTTCCTCAATAGGTGAGGAAAGAGGAGAGCTAATAATATCCGTGGGTATCAACACCGGAGGGTGAGTAAAACTCATGATAATCTCCGGGCCTTGTCTCTCCTTTATTTGCGGAGAGATGGAAGGATCCACGGTGGGAACATCACTACTAGTAGTTGTGTTAGCCTCAATATCAACTCTCAAAGACGGCTCAATATCAAATTGAGCTTGATAGTTTTCTAAAATGAGCATGAATTTCCTATCGGTTTCCTCTTGCCATTCTCTTAGGAATTTATCATGTTCCTCAAGTTTATTAAGAATTAAATCCATTTGAGTTTGTGAAATACTCCCTTGATTATAGTTTTGAAAATTGCCATCATTTGGAAAACCTTCATTATTTGAAAACCCTTGATTTTGAAATTCCCCATAAAACCGTTGATCATATTGTGGTGGGTCACTAGTTGTAGGAAAACTAGGGGAGCCAAAATAAGTATTAGTATCATAACACATACTTTCCTCATTATTATAAACATCCTCATAAGTTTTGTCACAATTAAAATAAGCATGAGGCCCACCACAAGTCGAACACTCCTCGGACATAATCTTATAACGCTCTTCTTGCAATATTTCCCAAATCGGACGATTATCCATGGTAGTGTCGAAAGAAATCGAAATAACAATAATACGTAATATTTCTGGTGTAATACTTTAGGAAAAGTATTACTTTTTGATTTTTTTTGGTGCAAATCTTAGGAAAGAATTTGCTTTTGTTGATTTTTAATTTTTTTGTATTTTTATCTTTTTTATTTTTCTATGTTTTTTGATTTTTAACAAGAAAAATAACGTCCAAAATCGAACGGATCCCAAAATCCAAATCGTCAATCGTAACGAGCGAAGCGGCAGCGGCGCCATTTTAATACAAGATTTTTGCAAACTCTTTTTAGATCTTTTTTCGTTCCACAAATCGACTCGAATTTGAAATCGGATAAGACGTAAGACTTAATTTGTTTTTGGTAAATAATATTTTGGTATTTTTAAAACTAAAACTATTTAAACTAAAGACTATTTATTTAAAACTAATTTAATAAAGTAAACTAATTGACACTACTTTTAAAAAAAATACTTTTATACTATGAAAAGTAATTAATTAAAAACTTTTAATGAAAACTTTTTAAATCTATTGTTAAACAAATCTAAAATCTATATTAACTAAATTTAAAACAATTTAGAATTTATAAAAGTAAATAAAATGAAAATTTTTTTTT
The DNA here is from genome assembly GCA_025667525.1 of Glebionis coronaria. Taxonomy (NCBI): domain Eukaryota; kingdom Viridiplantae; phylum Streptophyta; class Magnoliopsida; order Asterales; family Asteraceae; genus Glebionis; species Glebionis coronaria. The sequence continues at coordinate 313,183,154 of CM046880.1, read as the reverse complement.
ATCTTTTTATTTTTTTTATAAAACTGAAATAAGGAAATAAATACTTATATTTAAAATTAATTAAACTAAAAACATGTAATTAACTAAATTAAATAAACTGCCACTAATTAAACAAGCTATATTAATTAATAGACGCAAAGTAAAACATAAAAACAAGCACTGCTGAGATGGTTAAGGTTGTTGGCTGATGAACGCGAGGTCTGGGGTTCGAATCCCAGGCCAAGCAAGATTTATGCTATTTTATTTTTTTTTGAACTTTAGTTTAACTTTTTTAGAAATGAGAAAACAAACAGATCAAGGGATCTGTTTGCTGCACCAGTAATACAAATAAATTCCAAATGAGAATATAAAACAAATTGAAAAGAAAATCAGATAAACCAATAAGCAACGAAGTAAATAAATAAGCTAGAACATTATAAGCTAAGAACTGAATAAGCAAATCCAAAACTATATTTATTAAGCTGAAAAATCAAATAAACAAAAAGGATGAAACAAATAAGCTAACTAAGCAATTCCTAAATAAGCATAACAGATAAGCAGTTAAAAGCAATAAGCATACTAAATTGAAATAAGCCAAATAAACAATAACTACTAATCAAGTAAGCAGGACCTTCAAATCTAAACAAAATAATATTAACCGACAATGAAAATAGCAGATCCAAACAACTCAGATAAACTAAACAAGCAGAAATACTAACCAAAAAAACAAGCATAAGCAGATTAAAAACCAACTCAATAAACAGAAACATAAAAACTCAAGATATCAATAAGCAGATTAACAAGATAAGCAGTACCAAATAAACAATAAGCCAACAAAAGCAGATAATCAACTAAATAATAAACTAAACATTAACAATAAAAACTAAAAGAGATTTAAAAACCTTTTGTTGAAACCGTTGGGTCGAAGGTTGGCGCTGAGCCACCTTGTGAACCGAAGCAAGCGAACACCACCGTCTTTCACCTTCTCGAACCAAGATCATCAACTTCGAACACCTTCTTCGAAACAAACAGTACTCGAACAAAATCTTTCTTTATCTTTTTATTTATTTTTTTTGTATTAAATCAATAATAACAGTAATAAAAAAACTGATTAAAGTGGATAATTAAATTGGAAGAAAGTAAATTGATACGAATTTAAACTGACAGAAAATGTAAATAGAGACGAAATTAAATGAAATTAACTTTTCATTAATTATAAAAAAAGTACATTACTGGAAATTAAAAAAAAATACAATAACCCTAAAACTAATTTGCAAAAATTAAAATAAAGAAAAAGTGCTCCCTACATAATGATTTGGTGGGGGTTTTTATAGGAAAAACCGCATAACCTTCTTCTTGAATCTTCTTCAACAAGGATTGAATCTGAGCCCTTAAATCTTCTCTTCTCTCTCTTCTCTTCAAATCTTCGGCTGAAATTAAATCATGAGCCACGGATTGGCAAGCTGGATATGGGTGTGTTTGTTGTGTTTGTTTAGAGGTGATGTGGCAAATGGTTATTGGATGGAGGGGATATGGAGAGGTGTATTGGCCAATCACAAGCCAAGGATAGGCCACGTCGGAGAGAGATGAGGACCACCTTGTGGGTGTTTGCTGCAATTCTTAAAGAGATTTATTTCCAAACCATGTGAATCACACGTTTTTAATAAAAAGCCCCAATATTTCATGGGTTAATTTTTGGTGAAATGATTTAGGGTTAGGGTAAAAGTCATGGAGGTGGATGCGTTTTTCAGGGGAGATAAAAGGTGGGTGAGAGATAAGAATGGAAGAGGGGTGAATGGACTTTGCTATTATCGAAGTGTGAAAGTGGGAGTTAAAAAAACGTTTTATACAAAACGTGTGGGTGGGTAAATGGGGTTATATATTCAAGGCGCGTGTTGACTGGTAAGGAATAAAACGGTTTATTTATGTGAGTGGGGGTGTTGGTAGACACGTGTGATTGGAGGAGAGTAAATAAGTGAGATTACGTTTGTGTTTGTTGACTGAAAGGGTTGACCCCAAATTTGCAAAGCAAAAATGAATAACAATTCGTCCCATTATTTATCAGTTGGGCTTGTGGCCCAAAACAAATTGAATCCGTCCCTTAATGTTTCACATGGTATTTGATTTTGGGCCATAATGGGCTATTTTTTCCAAATGATGATAATTTATCCACATAAATGGGCTTTTGGGCCCATTAATCACAAGTGGGACCCACAAGCCCGTTTATCTCCATAAATATTAAATCCGCTAAAAACGAGCTCGACTTCGGCTTTCTTGTTCATTTTCTTCAAACTCGTGTTTGTTTAGCCAGTTTTCGTGAACTTGGGCACACTTTTGGTCTTTTGACTTTGTCTTCGTCTCTTTTTGGACTTTTCAACATTTGACCGTGAAATCCCGTGTTTTTTCTTCTTTTTGATCATTTGTACCTATTTAACACACAAAACACAAAACCACGCGTAATCCGACTTTTATGATATTAAACACATGATTAGGTCTTGTTTTTCCTTGATTTTAGTGGCAAAAGGATAAGTGTTTACACACTTATTAGGGTCTAAGTGAATAATTAAACCACGTGAGTAAGTGTTAGCTTTAATAACTTATAATAACAATGATCTCGTTTTTACGCTTGGTATGGAGAACGTGAAACTTGAGGGTGATAAATATTCATGACACCAAAAGCCCTAATTTAAGTCTTAGATTTCTTTACAAGTTTCTTCCATCAAACAATTTCAAGTAAAATGGGAATTGTTATATCTTTTATAAAGTTTTGATCTTTTCATTGTTGTTAAGTTTCTTTTATTGTAGTAGTAATAGTATATCTTAATAAAGGCCAAGATGGGTTAATTATTATGAAAAATGTAAATTTGGGCTTTAAAATCGTGCATTGCATGGGGACATTACAATGGTCAAGTGTAGGAGAATTTAATAAGTGTGAAAACACTTATCCTTTTACCACATAAAACAAGGAAAAACCAAACTAAAACGTGTATTTATAAACGTAAATATCGAAATTACGCGTGGTTTTGTGTTTTGTTGTTAAATAGGTACAAAAGGACAAAAATGAAGAAAACACGGGATTTCACAAACATTTATCAAAGATAAAGTCAAAGGACCAAAAGTGCCAAAAGAATGAAGTTTTGAGGGATACGGATGAAGATTTAATGAAGTTTCAAGATTAAAATCAAGTAATGCAAACAACAAGGACTATTTCTGCCATACTACAAAGTTATCCACTAACAAACCACATGGACCCATTAAGAGCACGAATTTACTAAGCTAACGGTTCCGCCATTTGTGACAATCCGTCAATTTGAGGTCGTTATTTTATTCTCAAGCATTATTTTAAAATCATTATTTTATTATTAATTTATGAACTCACTCACCTTTGGGAAGAAATTGGGGTTTATGTCTTAAAGTAGCACCGACTACGTCTAAAACCGGAGAACTCTACGTTACGTGCTTACGTTTACATACACCATCTTTGAGACAGTCCGACATTTCAGGAAAAAAATTTATTCTTGAATATTACTTTGGAATTTTTATTTGTGTTGGTTCATAAACTCACAAATTTACGAGAAGAGATTAGGACTTACGTGAATAATTTAGCGTCCTTTACGACTAAACCCGAAACCCTAGGTTTATGTATTTATGTTTTTGAACTCCGTTTTGATGAGACAATTTTTATTAGATTCGTTTTGTGTCGTTGATTCATAATTTATAAAAACGTTTTTCATAAAACGACCTGAGGGCACGCAAATCGAGGAAACTAGAATCGAGGAGTACCCTTAAATTAGTGGGGATGATACAAGTTAACAACTTGCCCCACCCCCACTAACGGGCGGCCAAAGCTTAATCAACACACCTCAATAGGTGTCAATATGCATGATAACTAAGGATACTTGTCCTTAGTTACACACAAAACCATCTAACACATAAAACAACCAAAACACAAACTAGCTAACTCATTTGCAACATGCAAACCACTCCATTTTCTCTCTTCCTCCCTCCTTTGTGCCGTCCACCACCACTACTAAACACCCCATTTGATCAAAAATTAAACCATGAATCTTGTGATTTACTTGCACAAGATGAAAACCCTTTGAAGACTTGGTGATTTGAGGTGATCTTAACATCTACAAAGGAGTTTACATGGATTTCAAGGGCTGATTTCATGGAGTTTTTCATCCATTTGAAGGACCTAAAAAGTTGTCTTGAAAGGTTGAAGATTTGGTGGCAAGATCAAACCTTGTTCATCCAATATCTCATCATTTCCATCATATAGATTGGTATAGAGATCAATTTCTTTCTATCACCCTATTGTTTTGAATATGTAATCTTGTATTTTCTTTCTAAATGTATATGTATATGATGATTAATGATGATCAAAGTATTATGTGGGGATCTTGTGTTGATAAATTTGGTTAAAATGATTAAAATCTACATGAAAAGATGTTAAAATCTTGACTAAAATTATGGGCTGTATAAAACAGTAAGTAACCATATGATAACTTGATAAAATGACTTGAATTATGAAATATACAGTAAGGTATATGATTTTTACATGTGTGGAGAGTTGGCCACTCAATGGAATCAATAAAATGAGCAAGATATGATCAAAATACTATTAAGGTTCAAATCTGTATAGTCTGTTTTGGATGAATTATTAGGGAAACGTAGAAGATGATTGAGCAGTATCTGAAAAGGAGTTATTTGTAGCAAATATTATGTAGTTTGTGCTGCCCAAATTTGAGCTTCTATGTCTTTGTAGAACTCAAGATATGGAAAAAATGGTGAAAGTGATTTTGATAATCAGATTTGTGAATAAAAGTATATAATATAAAATGAGCACTCAAGTAATATAATTATAAAATACACATATAAAACTCACTAACTTATAATAATACTTATAAAATAAGTTGTATACTAATACGTGTTTTATAGTGAAGTTCGTTCTCTCGATTCTTGACAAATTGAAAGGCCTAACAATCTAGTGTTTTTAATTGTTCTTGGTTGGTTACGGTTTTTTTGATATTCTATTGCTAATTCAAACAAAGCTATTTAAAAATGAAAAAATATTAACCTACGTATATGTAAAACAAATTGCAATTACCAAGTTTTTATTCAAACACAATTAAAAGTACCAAATATAAAACTACAAGGACTAAAAATGTAAATTCTAGGAAAATTAAATGCTTGAAATATAAATCCTAACAACTTAAAGGACTAAAAATGCAAGAAAGTTAACTAGAGGGACTAAACTTGTAAAAGTAACAACTAACTAACTAAATTGTAACTAACTAACAAAATTAACAAACTGCAATTAACAACTTTCCAAAACAGAAGGACCTACTTATGCAAATTCCAGAAAATTAGGGAAGTTAGCTAAAGATTAAAACTGTTTAAACCTTGGAGGACCTAAAAGCAATTTTTGAAAATGTTTAAACCAAAAACGGGCTTATCACTTGAATAAGCTGGAACTGGCTTATTTCTGAACCAAAATTAATGAGACAACTTGCAAACAACTTCTAATTCAAATTAAGAAACGTGTATTCAAGGAATTTGTCTAAAAGTCAAAGATAAGCAAAAGAGTGCTTATTAATAAGCTCAAAATAAGCTACAGAAAAATCCAAACATCCACAACTTAATTTTTGTAAAGAAAATGAATAAGCACTTGATTTAAAGCAGGGGAAATCAAACTAGAACAAATTTCATCCACTAATAAGCTAGAAATCCGAAAATAAGCTCAAATGAGCTTATGTTGACCAAACGTTGACCAAATTTATGAAAAAGCTCAAAATCTCAAAACTTGATATTCAACCCTTTCTAAACTGATTTGTGAAAGAAAATAAGGACTTTTATGAAGTGGATAACGAGAACTGGCAAAACAGTGGTTCCAAAAACTTCAAAACTTCACAGAAAAATGCACTTGCTTGTGCTGAAATAAAAAGCTGATTCCTAGCTTATCTATGAATACTGTAGAAAATCCTTATGAACACTGAAACTTTAAATGTTGTTTGAGATATAGAAAAAGGTTTGAGGTGAAATGGTTAACTAATAAAGGTGTATTAATGATTTGAAAGTAGCAAGTTCTAAATGAGCTAGTTAAGAAAACTGATGCCAAAAGTTTGAAAACTCAAAAGTGAACTAGAGGACTTAAGAGTGGAAAATAACAGTCAAAATGTGCTACACTAGATCACATTCAACAACAACAAGCTAGAAATCCAACTAATAACAACTGAATCAACAAGAGAATCACAATGATCATCTATAAAACTGATTGCCAAACACCCTATCTGATCTTTTGTAGAGTTTTTATGAAAGTTTATTAAACACAAGTGAACACTGAGCAAAAGGCTATAGTAATCTCAAATGAGCAAGTAGAATGCAATGTTTATAAGCAAACAACTAGAGCTAAACACCACAAGAACTCAAAATGAATGGCTAAGCCTATGAAAACTGCAATAAGATCAATTATCAAGCTATGAATGCTAAAACAGATTACACTAAGGCTACACCAGTTCTACAATCAATCACAAGCAACTAATCAACTATTATCATGCACTCAAATCAGTTTTACACTAAGAATTGAACATGGCAAGTACAATTGAGAGGAATTATAAAAACAGAAGCGAATGCACCAATTGTAGTTAGCCTTTGAGTAGAAGAGGAGCGCTGAGCTCTCTTGTACTAGTGATACCACCACCTATCACTAGTATCCACTAATATCAACAATCAACAGCTACAAAAATCATCTACAATCTTCAAATTCATCAAAATTCTTCAATGAACAATGGCAATAATGAAAACTTGATCAAGCAGCAACAATTCTTCACAAATTTCAGTTATGATCAATGGTTGATCATAACAAACATCAACAGCAACAATTGAATCCAATAACAGCAAGAAAGTAGCAGGAATGGTAAGAACAGTATTTGGCGGGAAAACTTGAATTTGAAATTTTATTGAAGAATTCAGTTACAAATGGTAGTTACAAGCTAACAAACTAATTAACCAACTCAAGAGTGTGTCAAACTCTTGAGAGGTTAGGTAGAATGAGGGAAAAGTGAAAAGGAAATTTAAGGAACTAGGTGTTTTGCAAAAATTAACTACTCCTGAAAATGAAGAACAATCTAAGTATTTATAGGCTAGACTTGAGAGTTTGTTGGAGATGTGACGTGTTCGGGCCAATCACAGCTTGACACGTGGAGGAATTCTGCAAACCCACTTTGAAGGTGATGAACTCATTTGGGTGTTTTTGATCCATTGGATAATATGCTAATTAAGTTGCACCATTGGATTCCTCTCTTCAAGACGAGCAAGATTGGTGTTTTGATTTTCTTCTGAAATGCATTCTATCAAAAACGCGATCTGGAAATATTTCTTGTGAAGGAGAAGGACACGTGGCATCTTCTTATTGGTGGAGAAAATGTCACACGGATCACACTGTACAGATCCTGTATTAAATGAAGGCGGCGGAAGTGGGTAATTAATACTCAATCCGTGTGAAGTGAATCCCTGCTTCTCATTGGTTCTCTTCCTTTTGACATGGATTGATCTTTATTAACTTTCCAAACTTGGCAGAATAAGCCCCTTAACTTGGCAGATTTCTCTTTAAGGCTAGAAACTTCATTCCTTTGACAATTTTGGCCCTTCAACTTTGATTCTTCAACAAAATGACCCTTTGACTTGATTGACTTTGTAGTTTGACCAGGTTTGACTTGGATCTTGACTTTGCAGTATTTGCACTTTAAGTCCCTCAACTTTCAAGACTTGTCAAGATAGGTCCTTGAGCTTTGAAAACTTGTCACTTGTGATCCTTCCTTGTCTTTTTCATCCTTTTGAGCTTGGTTTTTCCTTGTTTGCTTGAAATTGTATCCTTTTACCTACATAAGATCACACAAACACAAACATACCACATAACACTGCTTTTTACAATATAAAAGGGTATTTTGCTTCGTGTTTTAGGGTTATTTGTTGATAAAAGGATATGAGTTTAAGCTCATATCAAATTCCCCTACACTTGAGCATTGCCATGTCCTCATGCAATATTATCTTTCAAGGCTTAAAAATTTACATTTCCCTCATAATTAATCCACCTTGGCCATATGAGATGCATCTACACTACTCTAAACTAGATGATGCATGATTTTGACTTTTAACAATGCAATGAATTAAAATACAATTCTATCTATATCTTTTTTATTTTTCTTGAAATGGTTTTGATGGAAATAACTCATAAAGAATTCAATGACTTGGATTAGGGCTTGGGTACCATGGACACTTATCACCCTCAAGTTTCACTTTCCCCATACCAAGCTAGTAAATGGAATCATTGCATTCACAAGTAAAAAGTGCATCAACTTATTCATGACAATTAAATATGGAACCGGTTATTAATTGAGCAAATTGCTTGAGGGCAAATTTGTCATTATTCAAGCGTGAAATATAAGAAGTGTAAAATCCAAAAATAAGGAAGGACGGTTTTAATCCTAAGTAATCTTCTCATCCATTACTTGAAAAACCGCTCACAATTAATATAAGTCCGTATTAAGAATAATAAGTCATTCGCCTTATGTGTAAAATCCTCATGCCATGCTTTCATAAGTAACTACACACTCGCTAAGGAAAGAAAAATAAAACTCACGCAATAATTTACATCCGCATCTTTTTGAGATTTTGGATCTTCAACCCCGCAACCCGTCAAGGTAATATTGGATTGGAGCAATCTATTGAATCCCCGCAACCCGTCAAGGTAATATTGGAACTCAATAGTCACTATAATTAACACCACACTGCCCCTCTTAGGAGTCTTGCATTATTATTTTTTTTCTTTTTTTTTCTTTTTTTTTTTCTCTAGCCACTCATTTTTTTTCATAAGCCGCTCTTATTTTCCTTTATTCCTCACCAAAAAATTTGCAAAGAAGAAAAGGAAAAACACCCGCTAAATATGGAGCATGACACAAGTCTAGTACACATAAAACGTGCTAACTTAGAATCTTAAGACGTACTCATATCAACCATAAATGATTAGCCAAAAATGCATAAGAGATTACGAACCAATTAAAACCGTACTTGATTATTTATTAACAATTATATACAAGCGAAGAAAATAGAGGTAAAGAAGAGAAGGGTTTAGCCACAAGTAATTGCCATGAAGTCTATCTAGCCCTTTTACACTTGCTTCAACCCTATCATTTCCCATTCTCCACAAATTTAAAATTTCAAAGAATGAAATTGGTGGAAGCTTAGCCTAATAGACCAATGAAGGACTACATGGTTAAGGATACTAGCTAGAGAGTGCTAAAATAAGCAAACTCGGGTTGAGTCAAAATATCCATGGCGGGCCTAATATGTCAAAGAAGTCTAAACTTGTTAAAACCATGTTTTATTTTATTTTTTTCCTTTTTATATATTTTTGATGAAAAATAAAAGAAGAAATATATACAATGCAAATGTGTTATGCAAATGAAAAATGATTGATGCAAAAATTATGAATGCATATTTTTGTTGGCCAAAGTAGATCAAAAATTTGAAAAATGTTGAAAATCCAATTTTCCATGTTATCATGCAAGACAATGACAAGTTCTAGGTAAGGTCACTTTGATAGAAGGCCCCCCTACACTTAAGCTAAACATTGTCCTCAATGTTTAAGAGCATGGAAGTATAAAAACTTCCCCTACACTTATGACAATGAATAGACTTTGCTTAACCCAAGTTAAGGAAAGGACTACTATTAGTGAAATCAAGTTTAAGCACAACGTGTCAATGAAAAATCACTAAAGTAACGAAGTGAACCGGATACAAGGGCCTCCTCCATAAGCTCCAAAGCATGAAATGAGTGAGCAACCCTACAAACAAACATGAAGACAAAAGAAGGTCTCCCCTACACTTATCTCCAAATCTATGCCTTTATTTCTAACCTATAACACTCTAACCTAGTTATACGATGCTTGAGTTAATGAGTCTCTAGCTCGACTCGTCCCTCAATGAATTAATTCATGGGGAAAATGGGGACCTCTTGGACCATTTCAACGGAAATGTCCTCCCCAAAGTAATGCTTAACACGGTGGCCATTCACTTTAAAGTTTGGACCATTGGGTTGAGATAACTCAATAGTCCCATATGGAAACACTTGTGCAATAGTGAAGGGGCCGGACCACCTTGACTTAAGCTTGCCCGCAAAGAGTTTCAACCTTGAATTAAAGAGGAGAACCGACTCTCCAACTTTGAACTCACGGTTCTTGATCTTAGCATCATGCAATTGCTTAGTCTTTTCTTTGTATAGCAAAGAATTCTCATAGGTATTGGCTCTCAACTCATCCATCTCATTGATTTGATCTTTCCTATGTGAACCGGCTTGGTTTAAATCAAAGTTAGCCCACTTGAGAGCCCAAGATGCCTTATGTTCTAACTCAAATGGGAGGTGGCACGCTTTGCCATAGACAAGCCGATAAGGAGTACAACCAATTGGTGTCTTAAAAGCCGTCCTAAACGCCCACAAAGCATCATCAAGCTTATCCGACCAAGAAGCTCTATGCTCTCCCACCGTTCTCTCTAAAATTCTCTTTAAACCACGATTTGTGACCTCGGTTTGGCCATTTGTTTGAGGGTGATACGCGGTAGAAAGTCTATGATTCACTCCATATTTCTTCATAACTCTCGTGAATTGATCATTACAAAAGTGCGTACCACGATCACTTATGATGGCCCGAGGTACACCAAATCTAGCAAACAATTGTTTCAAGAACTTTACAACCACTCTAGCATCATTAGTAGGTAAGGCTTTAGCCTCCACCCACTTGGACACATAATCCACCGCCACAAGTATATACTTGTTTCCCTTAGAGGATGGAAAAGGTCCCATGAAATCTATTCCCCATACATCAAATATCTCACACTCTTGGATAAAATTTTGTGGCATCTCATCACGTTGTGTAATTTTTCCTTGTCTTTGACAAACATCACAAAATTTCACCATCTCTTGGGCATCCTTGTAAATGGAAGGCCAATAGTAACCCGAATCAAAGACTTTCTTGGCGGTGTAGTTAGGCCCAAAATGTCCACCCGTAGGTCCTTTATGACATGCCTCTAAGATTTTAAATGCCTCGGGCCCATCTACACACCGTCTAATGATTTGGTCCGCACATTGCCTAAAAAGATATGGATCATCCCAAAAGTAATACTTAACGTCCTTAAGAAACTTTTTCTTTTGTTGGTAAGTAAGACCCTCAATAAGCACATTGCCCACAAGATAGTTTGCAATATCCGCAAACCAAGGTGTGGCATCCTCTTGGGAAGAGATAGACATGAGCTCCTCTAAGGGAAAGGATTCATTGATTTCTTGATGTGGGAAATCTCCTTGAAAAGGATGCTCAAGTCTACTCAAATGATCCGCCGCTAAATTCTCGGCCCCTTTTTTATCACGAATCTCTATCTTAAACTCTTGAAGCAACAAAACCCATCTCAAAAGCCTAGGCTTAGCATCTTGTTTTGTCATAAGATACTTGAGAGCGGAATGATCCGTATACACTATGGTCTTGGAAAGCACAAGGTATGGTCTAAACTTCTCAAAAGCATATACTATAGCAAGCAACTCTTTTTCCGTGGTAGTGTAATGAAGTTGTGCACCGGTCATGGTTTTACTCGCATAGTGTATAGGTTGGAAATGCTTATTAACTCTTTGTCCTAAGACGGCCCCCACCGCATAATCACTAGCGTCACACATAAGCTCAAAAGGTAATTCCCAATTTGGAGAAACCAAAACGGGAGCCTTTGTCAATTTTTCCTTAAGTGTCTCAAAAGATTCTAAACAAGCTTGGTCAAAAATGAAAGGAGCCTCTTTCTCCAAGAGATGAGTCATCGGTCTAGCTATCTTAGAGAAATCTTGTATAAAGCGCCTATAAAAACCCGCATGACCTAAGAAACTCCTCACACCTTTAACCGAGGTGGGTGGGGGAAGCTTAGCAATCACATCAATTTTGGCACGATCAACTTCTAATCCCTTATTGGATATCTTGTGTCCTAAAACAATCCCCTCTTTCACCATAAAGTGACATTTCTCCCAATTAAGCACCAAACGTGTTTCCTCACAACGCTTAAGCATTCTCTCAAGATTGGTGAGGCAAGAGCTAAAGGAGTTCCCAAATACGGAAAAGTCATCCATAAAAACCTCCATGGTTTGCTCTATCATATCATGGAAAATTGCCATCATGCACCTTTGAAACGTCCCCGGTGCATTACATAGGCCAAAAGGCATCCTCTTGTAAGCAAATGTACCGTATGGACAAGTGAATGTGGTCTTTTCTTGATCCTTAGGGTCAATTGGGATTTGGAAATAACCCGAAAAGCCATCAAGAAAGCAATAGTACTCATTTCCCGCTAAGCGTTCAAGCATTTGATCCATAAAGGGAAGCGGGAAATGGTCTTTCCTAGTTGCCTCATTAAGTTTTCTATAATCAATGCAAACTCTCCAACCGGTTACAAGTCTCGTGGGAATAAGCTCATTGTTCTCATTAGGCACCACGGTGATTCCACCCTTCTTTGGAACACAATGAACCGGGCTAACCCATGGAGAGTCGGAAATGGGGTAAATCATACCCGCATCTAAGAGTTTAATCACTTCCTTCTTAATAACCTCATGAATTTTTGGGTTAACTCTCCTTTGGTTTTGAATGGCGGGTTTATAATCATCCTCCATAAGGATTTTGTGAGTACAAAAATGTGGATCAATTCCCCTTATGTCGGATATTTTCCATGCTAAAGCTTTCTTATGTTTCTTAAGGACTTCAATAAGTTGCTCCTTCTCATCCTCTTTCAATTCCTTAGCAATAATCACCGGTAATTGGTCTTTTCCTTCTAAGAAAGCATATTCTAAGTGGGATGGAAGTTCCTTAAGTTCAATGGGAGGTGGACTCTCTATGGAAGGTTTCACTATGGAAGGTTCCTCAATGGTAATCTCTTGTGGAATAGGGGAAGGAATAGGGTCCTCATTGAGCAACTTTTGGATTGTAAGAATATCTTCTTCCCAATTAATGGGAGAATCATCATCACCAAGAAAGTTGGACTCAAATTCCTCCAAGAGGAAATCACTCTCTCCAAAAGGTGTTAAAGAGGGAGCAATTGAGGCCACGGTTTCAACATGTGGAATCTCATCACTAGCATTCTTACAAGCATCATGAAAGTGTTCATTACACACTTCATCTAGCACATCCACAATGTTAATCGTCTCACAAGGTCTAGACTCCTTAACCCCTTTTCTATCACAAACTTTCCCTAACTTAAACACCACTTTCTCATCCTCTACTCTCATAATTAATTCTCCTTCCGCCACATCTATCAAGGTACGACCCGTTCTCAAAAACGGTCTACCAACAATCAAAGGCACTCTAGGATCCATGTCATAATCGACCACTACAAAGTCGGCCGGAAAGGTAAACTTATCCACACCTACAAACACATCTTCCGCTATACCTACGGGGTGAGCTATGGTTCGGTTGGCTAGTTCAAGAGTCATCCTAGTGGGGGTGAGCTCGGGAAGAGAGAGTTGTTTCCAAACCGATAAAGGCATGAGATTTATGCTTGCCCCTAAATCCGCCAAAGCCATGCAATTTTCAACACCGGGAAAATTACAAGGTATCAAGAAGCGCCCCGGATCTCCAAGTTTTGTTGGTAAGGTTTTAAGTAACACCGCGGAACAATTTTCATTAAGTGATGTGTTGGGCAAATCAACCAATTTTTCTTTGTTTGAGAGCAAATCCTTGAACATCTTAGCAAACTTTGGCATATAAGCAAGAGCTTCCGCAAAGGATATGTTGATATTGAGTTGCTTGAACATCCTTAAGAAATTGGAGACTTGTATGTCATCTTTGTTCTTTAACTTGTCCTTTTTCAACCTTGAAGGGTATGGAAGAGTAGGTTTGGGTGTAGGTGGAATAGGTGTTGTAGTGGAAGATTTGTCTTTGTTAGCCTCTTCATTGGGAATTGTGGAAGATAAAGGAGAAGTATGAGGTGGTTGAGAAGGTGTGTTTAAGTGAATAGGAGCACTTTGAGGATGTGGAGTAGAAGTAGAAGGCTTATCACAAGTAGGAGCACAAGTGGGTTGAACAATAGTAGGTTTAGGAGGTGAAGGATCCTTTGTTGTTGTACCACTCCTTGTTGTAATAGCATTGACATTAGCCCTAGGATTTGTTTGTGTGTTGGAAGGTAAAGCCCCTTGTGGTCTTTGAGTTACCGCCACTAAAACCCTATTGATTTGTTCCTCTATTGTACGTTTCACTTGATCATTCATTCTCTTCTTAATGTCACGCATTTTCTTGTCAACATACTCTTGAGTCTCTTGCATCCCATATCCTTGAGTTTGATTTTGAGGGTAAGCTTGATTTGGTATTGGAGCATATGCTTGATTGGGAATAAATGGAAGTGGTTGATTAAATCCTTGTTGTGGTGGATAAAAGGTATTAGCTTGAGGTTGAAATTGATTGGGTGCTTTGTAATTATTGCCTTGGTATGGTTGTCTTTGCCCTTGATTCCTTGCTAAAATTTGAGGAGGATTTTGTGGAATTTGGGTGGGTGGTTGGGGTGGGAAGCCGGGTGGAGTAAGGTAATTTTAGGATTTGTAAGAAAGGTTATTTGGATTGATGTTAGGCTTGAAGTGTTCACGGTGTTCCTCTTGATAAGCATAACATTCCCCTTGATACCCTTGCACCTTGTCACATTGTTCATAAGAGTGAGGTCCTCCACAAGTAACACAAGAAATGGTGATGGCATTCACATTGTTTGAGGAATTGTTCAATGTCATGCTCTTAAAAGTTTGAAGCATGTCTTGTTGTGCTTGCAAATGCCTCTCACTTTCTCTATCCATCCTTTGAAAAATAGCTTCTTGAAACTTGAGGAGTTGGTTGTCAAAAGGGATTTGAGAAGTGTTTTGGATAACATGAACTCTTTCCTCAAATGGATCATTGGTTTGAACCATTGCCTTAGTCTCAATAATGGTCAAAGCCTCTTGGTATGTCTTGAAATGAATACTCCCTCCCGCGGAAGCATTTAGTGAATCTTGGTGGTGAGGTTTAAGGCCATTGTAGAAGGTATTGATTTGGGTTAGATCATCCATTCCATGATTAGGGCATCGCCTCAACAACTCACTATACTCTTCCCAAGCATCACCAAAGGATTGACTAGGTTTTTGTGTAAAGCCCATAATCAAATTTCTCAAAGCCATAGTCTTTTGTGGAGGAAAGAATTTGTTCAAAAACTTAGTGGTAAAACCATCCCATGTGGTGATACTATCGGGTGGTTGGGTGTCTAACCAATGCTTAGCACTCCCATCTAGTGAAAATGACACTAACAACAATCTAATGACATCCGGTGGAACCCCATTATGCTTAATGGTATTGCAAAGTGAAAGGAATCTCTTAAGATGAGCATGGGGATCCTCATTTTGTTTTCCATAGAAAGGTGATGCAGCAACCATATTGATCATAGATGTATGTAGCTCAAATGTGTTAGCGGGATAGTCGGGAATCTTAATGGCACTAACAAATCCATGAATGTTTGTTTGCATACGTTCAAACAAAGTACGGTTATCAACAGCCATGGCTCCTTGTGGTGGTGACAAAGCACGATTCTCGTGATCGGCTTGGTGGACGGTGGTGGTCTTACTCTTTCGCTTTTTCTTCCTTTTCGGAGGAAGAGGTGGTACACCAATCGGTATTTGTGCACGCCCGCGAGTGAGCATGCAACTCAATACAAGGAATGAGAGAGAAGCTCTCGTGTGACTTTGAAAAGAATAAGATTATCCTCTTCGAGTTTCGATATTAAATATCCACAAGAAAGTAACAATATATGTAATACTACTTTGGGTGCAAGACCCTCAATGAAGCTTTCCTTCTTAGAATACTCCCAAGTGAACGGGGGGTTAGGTGGCGCGAAGCACTTAAGTACCTATTGACCCTTAGATGGCATTTTATAGCACATCGCCTTTCTATTCACTTAAATGTTCGTATTCTTCGAATTATTGCTTATTGAGAGTATTTATCTATTCTTGCTTTATTTTGTTTGATCGATACGCGTGTCAAGGACCGGAGCGCCCCTCAACACGGTGTATTGCCTCGGCAATACTTATGGAAGATATGTAGATTGATTGTTCTTATACGTATACGTATGTACTTATAATAATATATGGAAAGTATTTTTGTATTTATGAGTTTTTTAAAGGAAAATACTATATGTACATAAAAACCGAGAGAATCCAATAATATATATTTTTGGGTGCAATCTCTTAGGAAAAAGATTGCTTTTTGGATTTTTTAATTTTTTTGGTCAATTCTTTAGGAAAAGAATTGTTTTGTTAATTTTTAGTTTTTATATATTTTTATATTTTTGATTTTTTATTTGTTTTTGATTTATGATACGTAAAAATAACGTTCACAAAGTAAACGGATCCCAAAAGCCAATGAAAACCGTCAATCGATAGTCTCTCGTGTAGTCAAAGAACCGGCAGCGGCGCCATTTAATACGTGTTTTATAGTGAAGTTCGTTCTCTCGATTCTTGACAAATTGAAAGGCCTAACAATCTAGTGTTTTTAATTGTTCTTGGTTGGTTACGGTTTTTTTGATATTCTATTGCTAATTCAAACAAAGCTATTTAAAAATGAAAAAATATTAACCTACGTATATGTAAAACAAATTGCAATTACCAAGTTTTTATTCAAACACAATTAAAAGTACCAAATATAAAACTACAAGGACTAAAAATGTAAATTCTAGGAAAATTAAATGCTTGAAATATAAATCCTAACAACTTAAAGGACTAAAAATGCAAGAAAGTTAACTAGAGGGACTAAACTTGTAAAAGTAACAACTAACTAACTAAATTGTAACTAACTAACAAAATTAACAAACTGCAATTAACAACTTTCCAAAACAGAAGGACCTACTTATGCAAATTCCAGAAAATTAGGGAAGTTAGCTAAAGATTAAAACTGTTTAAACCTTGGAGGACCTAAAAGCAATTTTTGAAAATGTTTAAACCAAAAACGGGCTTATCACTTGAATAAGCTGGAACTGGCTTATTTCTGAACCAAAATTAATGAGACAACTTGCAAACAACTTCTAATTCAAATTAAGAAACGTGTATTCAAGGAATTTGTCTAAAAGTCAAAGATAAGCAAAAGAGTGCTTATTAATAAGCTCAAAATAAGCTACAGAAAAATCCAAACATCCACAACTTAATTTTTGTAAAGAAAATGAATAAGCACTTGATTTAAAGCAGGGGAAATCAAACTAGAACAAATTTCATCCACTAATAAGCTAGAAATCCGAAAATAAGCTCAAATGAGCTTATGTTGACCAAACGTTGACCAAATTTATGAAAAAGCTCAAAATCTCAAAACTTGATATTCAACCCTTTCTAAACTGATTTGTGAAAGAAAATAAGGACTTTTATGAAGTGGATAACGAGAACTGGCAAAACAGTGGTTCCAAAAACTTCAAAACTTCACAGAAAAATGCACTTGCTTGTGCTGAAATAAAAAGCTGATTCCTAGCTTATCTATGAATACTGTAGAAAATCCTTATGAACACTGAAACTTTAAATGTTGTTTGAGATATAGAAAAAGGTTTGAGGTGAAATGGTTAACTAATAAAGGTGTACTAATGATTTGAAAGTAGCAAGTTCTAAATGAGCTAGTTAAGAAAACTGATGCCAAAAGTTTGAAAACTCAAAAGTGAACTAGAGGACTTAAGAGTGGAAAATAACAGTCAAAATGTGCTACACTAGATCACATTCAACAACAACAAGCTAGAAATCCAACTAATAACAACTGAATCAACAAGAGAATCACAATGATCATCTATAAAACTGATTGCCAAACACCCTATCTGATCTTTTGTAGAGTTTTTATGAAAGTTTATTAAACACAAGTGAACACTGAGCAAAAGGCTATAGTAATCTCAAATGAGCAAGTAGAATGCAATGTTTATAAGCAAACAACTAGAGCTAAACACCACAAGAACTCAAAATGAATGGCTAAGCCTATGAAAACTGCAATAAGATCAATTATCAAGCTATGAATGCTAAAACAGATTACACTAAGGCTACACCAGTTCTACAATCAATCACAAGCAACTAATCAACTATTATCATGCACTCAAATCAGTTTTACACTAAGAATTGAACATGGCAAGTACAATTGAGAGGAATTATAAAAACAGAAGCGAATGCACCAATTGTAGTTAGCCTTTGAGTAGAAGAGGAGCGCTGAGCTCTCTTGTACTAGTGATACCACCACCTATCACTAGTATCCACTAATATCAACAATCAACAGCTACAAAAATCATCTACAATCTTCAAATTCATCAAAATTCTTCAATGAACAATGGCAATAATGAAAACTTGATCAAGCAGCAACAATTCTTCACAAATTTCAGTTATGATCAATGGTTGATCATAACAAACATCAACAGCAACAATTGAATCCAATAACAGCAAGAAAGTAGCAGGAATGGTAAGAACAGTATTTGGCGGGAAAACTTGAATTTGAAATTTTATTGAAGAATTCAGTTACAAATGGTAGTTACAAGCTAACAAACTAATTAACCAACTCAAGAGTGTGTCAAACTCTTGAGAGGTTAGGTAGAATGAGGGAAAAGTGAAAAGGAAATTTAAGGAACTAGGTGTTTTGCAAAAATTAACTACTCCTGAAAATGAAGAACAATCTAAGTATTTATAGGCTAGACTTGAGAGTTTGTTGGAGATGTGACGTGTTCGGGCCAATCACAGCTTGACACGTGGAGGAATTCTGCAAACCCACTTTGAAGGTGATGAACTCATTTGGGTGTTTTTGATCCATTGGATAATATGCTAATTAAGTTGCACCATTGGATTCCTCTCTTCAAGACGAGCAAGATTGGTGTTTTGATTTTCTTCTGAAATGC
The DNA here is from genome assembly GCA_025667525.1 of Glebionis coronaria. Lineage (NCBI taxonomy): Eukaryota > Viridiplantae > Streptophyta > Magnoliopsida > Asterales > Asteraceae > Glebionis > Glebionis coronaria. Next base: position 313,164,242 of record CM046880.1, on the reverse strand, counting down.
ATTCTATCAAAAACGCGATCTGGAAATATTTCTTGTGAAGGAGAAGGACACGTGGCATCTTCTTATTGGTGGAGAAAATGTCACACGGATCACACTGTACAGATCCTGTATTAAATGAAGGCGGCGGAAGTGGGTAATTAATACTCAATCCGTGTGAAGTGAATCCCTGCTTCTCATTGGTTCTCTTCCTTTTGACATGGATTGATCTTTATTAACTTTCCAAACTTGGCAGAATAAGCCCCTTAACTTGGCAGATTTCTCTTTAAGGCTAGAAACTTCATTCCTTTGACAATTTTGGCCCTTCAACTTTGATTCTTCAACAAAATGACCCTTTGACTTGATTGACTTTGTAGTTTGACCAGGTTTGACTTGGATCTTGACTTTGCAGTATTTGCACTTTAAGTCCCTCAACTTTCAAGACTTGTCAAGATAGGTCCTTGAGCTTTGAAAACTTGTCACTTGTGATCCTTCCTTGTCTTTTTCATCCTTTTGAGCTTGGTTTTTCCTTGTTTGCTTGAAATTGTATCCTTTTACCTACATAAGATCACACAAACACAAACATACCACATAACACTGCTTTTTACAATATAAAAGGGTATTTTGCTTCGTGTTTTAGGGTTATTTGTTGATAAAAGGATATGAGTTTAAGCTCATATCATATACTTTGATAAATAAGTATGACATTTTATAAAATTACAAATTGATATGTTTTCTAAGTTATAAAACTATATATATATATATATATATAAGTTTTACGTCTTTTCGGCTAAAACCGAAAGGTCAACGTTTTCGCCAAATAAAACTTAAACGGTCGGACCCGTCTAATGTAAAATTTTTATAACTAATCTACTGATATTTAAGTACATTTGACAAGTAAAAACTGATAAAACCCGAGCTTTATAACTTATGAACCTTAATGGACCAAAGTAGCCTTATTGGACTATTAGCCCAACTAGTTTGGCTAAACACTAATAGACATACTCATGGGCTTAACCCAATTGGGCCCAGCATATGAGTATAGGCCTGTTATTAAAATTATAAATGGACTACCGAAATGTATTGGGCTTTTAATGGGCTTATTGGGCCTTAATATGTAAACAAGTTGAAACTAGTGTAACTAGTCAAAAATTTGACTAACACATAACACTATAATGTGTATGAAGAGATAAAATCCCACTTGATCATCATCATACTTATATCATTATATATACATAACATTTGTTTTTATAAAGTCATTGGACAAGAGTCTAAGACGAGTATTATTTGTCTAGGTTTCCGTGATTGAAGCACGTACCGTACATCCAAATCGCTGATAACCCGCCTTTCCCAATCAACGTGAGTTCATGGCCTCGCACTCTTATAAATGTTTTATGAAATGTTTTATAAACCCGCGGGGGAGATAACATGTTAGTTTTAATAAAATATGACACCATTTGTCCCAATTGTTTGCTTATTGATATGGACCCGAATGATTGTATGACCCGATGAATGATTATATGACCCGATGTATGAAATGAAATGGATTATTATTAGTTAGGTAATGTCAATAAAAGTCCCATTAGCATGAATTGTGAACTACCGGGTTTTGGTAGACGCTTATTGAAATTGAGTATAATGCAGTTCGTTTTTCTCAGTTCTTGCTAATAGAAAGTCCAACCAATTTCGGGTTTTTAATTGTTCTTGGTTGTTAAACTTGCTTGGTTAATCTATTTGCTAATTCAACAAATGCTTGCAAAACGGAAAAATATTACCTACGTATATGTAAAACAAATTGCAAATACCACGTTTTTATTCAAGTAAATCTCAAAATGTAAAATATGAAACTAAAGGGACTGAAAATGTAAATTCTATGAAAAATAAATGCTTGAAATGTAAACTCTAACAATTATAGGGACTAAAAGTGCAAAACAGTAAACTACAAGGATCAAATATGCAACAACTATAACAAACTAGCCAAAAATGCAACAAACTAACAAAATGCTAACTGAATTTTAACAACTTCCAAACTCCAGGGACTAAAAACTTGCAAACCCTAAAAACATGGAAGATTAGCCAGATTTAAACGCTGACAGAACTATAGGGACCAAATGGCAATTTCCAAATCTTTTTAAGCTAAAACGGGTTAAGACCAAAAATAAGCTCGTTTGAGCTTAATACTCAATCAAATTTGATGAGACAAATTGCAAAACTCTTGAAATCTCAATTAAGCTACGTGTGTTCAAGGAAATTTGCTAAAAATAAGAAATAAGCAAATGAGTGCTTATCAATAAGCACAAATTAAGCTATAGCCAAATCTAAGCAGTCACAACTTGATTTTTCTATTAAAACTGATTAAGCAACTGATTTAAAAAATGGGAAATCAAACCAGAACGTTTTTCATCCAGAAATAAGCTCTAAAACTGAATTAAGCTAAAATTGAGCTTATGTTGACCAAGCGTTGACCAGCTTTTTTTCAGAAAGCTAATTTTCTCAAAAATCAAGTAACTCAACTACTTAATGGATTTGTGAAGAAAAATTGCTAAGTTTATGAAGAGAATATTGAGATACAAATTTTCAGAATCCAAGTTACAGAAACTTGAGTTAAGTCTTCATATCTGATTTTTGCTTATTCCTAAGTGCTTATTGAATACTGTGTAAAATCCTCTTGGAATCTAAAACTCTATGATATAAGCTATGAATGAAAACAAATTTGATCCAAATTCATCCAGTATTGAGTGAGTTCTAGCAAATTGAAAATGGCAAGTTCTAAAACCAAAACTAAATGAAAACTGACCCAAACTTTTTAAGAGCCATTTGCCTGTTTGACCTTCTACTTGATTTGAAAATGCCTTAAAACTCTTTAATAACACCTATTAACTACAAATGAACTCTAAAATTCCAAAACTCACAACTTGAAAACTCTTTTTAAGCTACATCCAAACACTCCTTTACTGATTTGAATGAACTTTTTACAAAGGCTTTTTAAGTACTGAATTAAGCTGACTCAAATGCTTTTAACTCCAAGTTTAATACTTCAAATGGACTGATTTAAGAGTACAAGTAAGCTCTAAGAACAACTTTAACCAATTTAGATGCTAGAACCAAATTCCAACTGAAAATAAGCTAAGACTTAGACTTAAACCAAAACTAAGATCAAGTAAGCAGGAATTAAGCTATAAGCAACCAAAATTCAAACAATTAGCAATTCAAAAACAGTTTAATCAGGTAGCCATCAAAATTACTCTAGGAAAGAAAGCATGCAGTTTACTTATTGAGAGGAACAAAAATGAGAACTATTAGAACCTATTGTAGTTATCCTTTGAGAAGAAGAGGAGCGCTGAGCTCTCTTACCCTAGTGATAACCACCACCTTATCACTAGGAATCAATCAATCAACAAATTCTGCTAACAAATCAACTAGAAACCATCATTCTACTTGGAATCTTCAAATATCAATGGAATGAACTGAATTGTGATCAAACAGCTAGCAAACTTCACCAATGTCAGTTATGATCCATCAATGATCATAACAAACACTTAACAGCAACAATAGTATCCAAAAGCAGCAAGAATTGAACAGGAATGGTAAGAACAATTTTGGCGGGAAAGCTTGAATTCAAAATTCATTAATGGAAAAACGGTTACAAGGTTTGTTAGAAGCTAGTAACTAACTAACTAACTCAAGAGTTTGTCAGACTCTTGAGTAGCTAGGGTAAAATTGAGGGAAAAAGGAAAGGAAATGGAGAACTATGTGTTTTTACAAATTTAAGCTACAAGTGAAAATGAAGGCTAATCCAGCTATTTATAGACATGAAGGAAGAGTTTGTTGGGGTTGGTGACGTGTCAGAACCAATCCCAGCTTGCCACGTGTAGAATTCTGCATTTTGCATTTTGAAGGTATGAACAAGGAATTGGGGTTTTCTTCATTGATTGATTTCATGGTAATTGATTTGCACCATTGTGTTTATCTCTTCAAAACGATCAAGTTTGATGTTGAAAACTTTCCATGAAATTGCTTGTAGCTAAAACGCGATCCTGGTAAATTTTTCCTTTGAAGAAGATGCCACGTGTCAGCGTTTTATTGGTTGAAAAGGCTTCACATGGATCACACTGTTGTGATTGGGTATTTAATGCCAAACGCTGAGTGGGTATTAATTGCATGATCCGTGTGCTTCCTTTTCCCTTCTTCTCATTGGTTGATTTATTGTCACATGGATTAAACTTTGCATAACTTTCCATTCTTGGCAGAATTGGTCCTTCAACTTGGCAGTTTATTGTTTTAAGCTAGAATATTCATTCTTTTGACATATTTGGTCCTTTGACTTTCATTCTTTGAACAAGATGGTCCTTTGACTGAGTTGACTTGAGAGTTGACCAAGTTTGACTTGAATCTTGACTTTTTACAATATTTGCACTTTTAGTCCTTCAACTTTGATAACTTGTCAAGATAGGTCCTTGTACTTCAAAGTCTTGTCACTTTTGATCCTTCTTTGTCTTTTTCATCCATTTGAGCTTGATTTTTCCTTGTTTGCTTGGAAATGTATCTTTTTACCTACACAAGTGCACACAAACACAAACATACCACATAACACTGTTTTTGCCAAATAAATTGGTATTTTGCTTCATGTTTTAGGGTTATTTGTTGATAAAAGGATATGAGTTTAAGCTCATATCACTTATGCATATAATAGTACTATTTGGGGAAGATCACCCCAGTTCGCCCCTTGACGGTGGATCCCCGTCGTGCCACATTGATTGGTAAGAGAATTTATGTATGAGAAGATTTATATAAGCGTGATTATTGTGAAGACACGCTGTATTAGATGGGCAAAGGAATTACGGGTTAGCTACCCGTTGGTTGTTATAGTAAGGTAGCAATGTCATGCGGCTTATAATAATCCAATATTAAAACTACTGATGTACGAATTGAATTATAATATATTGCCTGACTAGCAATACCGGGGTCTTATTATTGATATTATGTTCGTGTTTTGGTTTTACATAACCATTTTCATATAACGGTTTTTATTTAACTCTATACAACATTATAAAACGTATTGTATGATGTTTTTGCGACAATGGTTCGTATAATGGTTTTGAAGGCAAAAGCCTATATTATGATTTACGACAAAGATTCGTGTAAAATGTCTTTGGCCTATTTTATAGCCTACGACAAAGATTTGTACAAAATGATATTCGGTAATAATTATATACCGGTGATATACTAATGGTTTTTATTAAACTTTACGAATTTACTCGGCGTTTTCGCTGACTTTTTTTTAACATGTATTATCTCAGGTACTTGAAGGTAATTCTCGGGAAGACGACAAGAATTTATGGCCCGCGTTCAAATAAAATTTCCATTCAAATGTTTTGTAAAATTGTATGAAATACTATGACTTGGGACCTATGTAATTTGATATTTATGAATGGAAAATGCTTTATTATTAAACGACGCGATTTTTAAGCGTTGTCTATGATTTGAGTAATGTGCTCTCCCGTAACGCCAACGACTCTTCCGCTGAACTAAAGTATGAATATTTGGGGGTGTTACAGTTTGGTACTAGAGCTCTCGTTATAGAGAACGAAAGATTTTTAAAACCAGGTTTTGAATAAAACATTTCAAAATCTTTTAACCATAAATATTTTGAATAAAATGTTTAAAAATCTTTTGACTATAATGGTGCCGAAGAATTCCCGAGTTACCGATAATGCCAGACTTAGAAGTGTTATTTTAATATATAATATATATATATATATATATATATATATATATATATATATATAATATATATATATATATATATATATATATATATAACTTGGATTATATATATATGTTGTAATTTGATTGCATGATTGTTTGATGATTATTTTAATACTTATACGAGATATATATACGACGTAGATTGTCACAAGGAACCCTAAATCCCCTAGCAAATTAATCGAAGCTATTTCCGTAGGAATTCTAGCTATTCTAGATCTAAACCAAGTTGTGGATATTTATGATCCCAACAAAATGGTTGATATTCGTAGAAATGTTGTTATTAGTTGATTATGATATTAAAGAAGAATTGGCGAGATTAAATCTGATATCGATGCCATGACGATCTTTCCTTATAGAGTGGATTTTGACAAAACCTTACCATCTAGAAAGGTGTCATCTGATTCGGTGTCACCCAATTCTTAAATTGAAATCGAAAAGGTGAATGTTGCACCCGAGGCTGTCATTAGAACCATTACCCAAAAGCCTCATGCCACTTGTACCTTTCCGAGAAGTCTAATTGAATGTGTGAGTCATTTCATACTAGTGACTCATTTGATAACTATTGTCGTAAGAGCTATAGGATTGGAAATTAAGTGTTGTTCATATCGAGCTTTTATTGCCCTTTCAAGGTCTAAGAATAAGGTTGAAAATATTGGAGAATGAGGTAGGATGTCGCATTGAGTATAAGTTGATTGAAACTTGAATAAAGTAAAATTTAACTCGTATGGAATATGAGATTGTTAAGAGGAAGTCGTTGAGTCCTGTGATTCAATTATAAGGTTTTAAATGATTGTTGGTTCGTGTTAAGGGTTTTTCCTAGGCTATTGTCCAATGACGAGGATGCCCAGTGTCCAAGAAATAAATTGAAGAAATCTTCTTCTAAATTGGGACCGATGGATCTTCCGGGACAAGTGGAACACCTAATGACTCTTGTAGATTAGTATTCATTGTAGTGTCTTTTAAAAAAAATCCCTAACTTAACTGAGACATCAGTTAGTAGGATGAGTTCTTGGAATTGTATGGCATGGCGACACGTAATGTGTTACGGTTCAATTTTTACTTGTTTATGATTAATGAAAAGACTACCTTTGATTGCTAAATTCTACATGTATCGATGTTATCTATCTTTTATTGCTTCATCCAAATGTTCGCATTAGTGATGCAACCATTGAGCAAGTACTCATTTCGGATAGAGTTGTGTTGTAGATTCTTCTCTTTGTATTCCTGAGTGCCATCGAGGTCACGAACCTCATGATTATTTGGCTAAGCTCATTTCCTATCATATTGTAATTAGTTCTTGGTGAACAACTTTTCATCACTCTTTTGCAGATCACTCACTGTTTTTATAAAGTTAAAACAGTATCCCTTGATAAAAATTGAATTTTCGTCACCATATGGATTATTCAAAGTGAGATTTATGAGTAATCATTATCGAAATAAAGTTGTTTATGGAACACTTTGGAAAACTTAATTGCTTCCATAACGAAGAACATCTCTGTAAATTCATGTTGATTCTTATTTCAGAATTAAGCATGAAAATATAAATATTAAACATGATGATAAAGTTTTGACGAACTAAGTATTGCATCGTTAATCCTAAAATTATATATAGTTGCGCGCCTACGTACAATTTGGAAGGGACCATGCAAGGTTGATTAGTAGTCACCATGAAATTGTTAATAAACATTACATTTTCTTTGTAATTGTGAAAAATTGAATTTATGATATCTGCAAGAAGTACAAAAATAGGGACATATTGTTAGGAACACCTACATATGTGCCCGTACCATTTATTCATCCGAATCAGATTCAATCATCTGTGGATATTGTCTTAATTGAAAATTGATATCCTCTTCTTGTCCAGTTCTTTCATGGCAAGATTCTTTGGAAACTTTACTAATTATCGATTATTAATACCCAACTGGGTGTATCGACGTTCCTATTATTTCTTTTGATTATATTTCATTTGAATGACTTGGGTAACGATTCGATGAGCTTTCGAATGCGGACTCAAATCATGAAAACATGGGATATATTCATATTCGTTAATGTTTTTGTCTTTAGCTGATTTGAAATTCTCTCGCGTAGATTATGAGTTGACCTTACTCTTTTAATGTTTGCTATGTCTCCATATATCCTTGAATTTATGGAGGGTTATGAGTTATTATTAGTATTTTGAGAAGTTCACATCTTATCAATGGTAATGAAACTGGAAAGTTGGTAGTGCCAGTAGAATGGATTGATTGATTATGACATAATGTCATTGTCTAAATTGATGGGAACTCGAGTGGAATTCCCCTAAAAGATAAGATGTTGATTATCAAAAGTGATCTAAATAATTCCCGATAGGAGATCATATCTTGCATTTAGGCTTGAAATTATACCATGAATAGTTATGAACTAGTCATAGAGTAGAAAGAACTTAAAGTAAATTTATTAAAAGATGTTCCTGTTATTTGAAACTTTCTGAGGTATTTTCTGATGAATTACCTAGACTTTCGCCATTAAGGCAAGTTGAATCTGGTATTGATTATATTCCCAGTGTTGCACCTGTGGCATGTGCACTGTACGTCAACACCATCTGAATTAAAAGACTTACCGTGCAACTGACAGAGTTGACGGAAAAAGCTTTTATTTTACCAAGCTCGTCATCATGAAGAGCTATGGTATTATCATTCTTTATATTTATAGATTACCGTGAACTGAATAAATTGATGATTAAAATTCATATCCATTACCCAAGATGAAAGATTTGTTCGATCATTTACAAGGTTCTAGCGTATATTCATAAATTTGATCCACGGCATGGTTACCATCAACTTTGCGTCCGCAAAGAAGATTTTCCATTCCAATCACTACATCCAGAACTCGTAATGAACATTATGAGTTTCACGTGATGTCGTTTGGATTGACCAATGCACATGTAGCATTCACGAATTTGATGAATCGCGTGCGTAAGTTGTATTTTAATAAGTTCATGCTTGTGATCATTAAAGACCATCTATTTGTTTCTAAGAATAAGAAGGAGTTAATAATCATTTATAGACTGCCCTGAGTTAGCCGAGCAATGAAAACATGTATCTTGAGTATTTAACATGTGATTTAAGGCTTAATCCTTTACATTATTTGACCGTGTGCTTAATAGATAATGGAATCTATATTGACTCTTCAAATATTAGAGCCGTTAAGGCTTTGGGTTATACCAAAAAGAGAGTGAAAAAATGTTTTGACAAATATTTATCAAAGGATTTTTAAGGAATCATTCCCTTATACCCAGATCATTTAACTAAACTCCCTTAGGAGTAAATGTTTGTGTATACCTCAAGACAACCTAGGAGGAATTGAGGAAACCATTTAAACCATGACTTGGAATTTGAAACGAAAATTTTTGCTTTTCAACTAAGAAAATTTTGACCAAAGTATAAACGAAGATTTTTTGAACATTTTCAGATCTTATTAATTATTTTTTATAAATCAACAAAAATCGTGTTAACTAAGTTCAATTTTATTTTGAACACTTTTCTATAACTGGACGAACTGAGAAATTTAAAAAAATTTACGTTTACGTTTCATAAAAATTAAATATTTATTATTTAATTACTTCTAATATTTATCGACGCTTTAGACGACGGACTGGGCAAAACTGATAAAAATAATAGTTGAGATGAAACTAAAACTTAGAAAATATGAAGAAAGAATTTTTGAATGAATACGGTCCTAATATTTATTTCATCAGGGAAGGTGAATGTAGATACTGACACATTATGTAGAAAGGATAAAGAACCAATTGGGATATGTTCCTTAGTAATGACTGTGCAAAATTTTTGCCCAAACAATTTAAAAATAGCTGATGCTTGTAAGAAGGATAATATAGATAATAAAAAGGAGTTCGCGGCTAATGTGAACCATTAGAAATGAGAGCCGATGGCGTTAAATGTTTAAAAGGCCACTTGTGATTGCCTAAATATGGATGATTTCAAGATTTAGTCATGTTGGAATCTCGTAAGTTTAAGTATTCTATTCATGCCAATTCTGATTAAATGTATCTTATCTGAAGAAGTTGTACTGATGACCAAATATGAAAGCAGACATCGCAACATACGTTGGCACATGTCTAACTTTTGCGAAGGCTGATGCTGAACGCCAAAATCTATAAGAATTGCTTCTACAGCTTATAATTCTTGTTTGGAAATGAGATAGAACCACCATGGATTCTTATCATAAATCTTCCAAGGTCATCATCTGAATTTGATTCGATTTGGGTCATCGTCGACAGACTGACCAAATCTGCTAATATCATTCCCGTTGATGATAGATTCTCGATGAATAATTGACTGTTTTGTATTTAAAGGAGTTGTGTAAGCATGGTGTGCCTGTATCGATCATCTCTATCAAGATCCTCGCTTCACATCGAATTTTTAGAGATTTCCTTAAGAATCATTGGGAACGAACCTTGATGAGAGTGTTATTTACCACCGCAATCGAAGGGACAAGGTAAAGTAACAATACAAACACTATAAGTCTTGTTTTATGTTTGAATAATTGACCTTGGTAATGAACGGGATAATTGCTTTCATTCAGAGAGATTATCATTAATAATTATTGTATTAGGATTGAGATTGAGTCTTGTGAGGATCTAAATATAAGAACACCTGTAGGTGGGAGTTGGGATGGAGATAACCGACATACACCCATTGTGAGTTGGACATGTCTTTTGGGTTTAAGGTTGCCTATGATGACAAACCTAACCTTACAAAATAACCGACCCGCGAGACCTGAAATGATTGTCGAAATTAGGATCTGATTATGGACTGCCGGTAGTGGGCAGGAGGTTATGTGAATATGAAATGTAGATCTTGAAGTGCAGGATGGGTAGTGAAGTTATGCCAAAAAAAATTCACCATGGAAAAAGTGAATAGATGATCTGAAAGATCATGGGAATTGAGTCCCCGTTGTGTGAATTATGTTTCGCATATCGAACTTGATAAAATGTCTATCAAGTGAAAATCTGATTGTTTCTTAATGAAGTTTGGATCGGCAAAAAGTTGCATTCATCAGAAACCCGTGAACATCATGGATAGAGAAAGTAAGTCAACTTAAGCCTGATCGTATTCCCGTGGTTATGTTTGATGAAACTCGCGTATTGTAATGAATTATACTTGATAGAAAAGACCGAATGTGGAGGAAATTCCCACATGTCTTGATTCTATAAGAAGCGAGTAGTAAGATAAATCGATCTTTGAGGACAAAGATCCTCTTTAGGGGTAACTGCCGTGACAATCCGTCATGTCGTTATTTTATTCTCAAGCATTATTTTAAAATCATTATTTTATTATTAATTTATGAACTCACTCACCTTTGGGAAGAAATTAGGGTTTACGTCTTAAAGTAGCATCGATTACGTCTAAAACCGAAGAACTCTACGTTACGTGTTTACGTTTACATACACCGTCTTTGTGGCAGCCCGACATTTCAGGAAATAAATTTATTCTTGAATATTACTTTGGAATTTTTATTTGTGTTGGTTCATAAACTCACAAATGTACGAGAAGAGATTAGGACTTACGTGAATAATTTAGCGTCCTTTACGACTAAACCAGAAACCCTAGGTTTACGTATTTACGTTTTTGAACTCCATTTTTGATGAGACAATTTTTATTAGATTCGTTTTGTGCCATTGATTCATAATTTATAAAAACGTTTTTCGTAAAACGACCCGAGGGCACTGATACATTGTTTTGCAATGGGTTCTAATTTCTCACAGTCCTCTCGAATTGATCTCGGCCTTAAGTGGAATGATTTGTTCTTGGTTACTAAAAAGGAGTTGGTTTGTTTATCTATTTTTAAACTAATAACAATTAAATGTAAATGACGTTGAGTAATTTAAAACTTTGGAAGATTAACTAAATTGACAAGTTAAAATTGAGTGCTTGAAAACGTAAAGGAAAGATTAGAAAATTACTTTGAAAACTTAATTGAATTAATGCTTAAAAACTTGTTCTTATCGGAATGTTGAAAATTACTACTATCGGAATGCAATTAAAATGATCCATCGGAATATCTCACGTGAAAGTTCATCGGAATGTTTCTAACAATCACCATCGGAATACTCTAAAATCAAGCTGTCGGAATGAGGCTATCGGAATGTCCCAGATCGGAATATTAGTTCTATCGGAATATGGAAGACAAAAATTGGCCAGAGTTTCGACTAGAAAATGGACCTAAACCCGTCGGAATGTGCGATCGCAATATGCGATCGCAATCCCAGATCGGAATAGGGGGACTTACACCCTATCGCAAAGTAAAACCCCTTTTTGGGTTATTGCGATACCAAACCAATGATGATCCGTCGGAATGTGTTAAAACCCCTCTTTTGCGATGGAAGGAATCTTGTTCCGAAATTGAAGGAAACTTAAAATCTCAATAAGCAAAAGCAATAAGTCAAGTGATCCGAAACTTTAACACTTCAAAAAGATTAAATTTGATAACTTTTGAAAATAAGAAACTTTAAAACTTAGTAAACAAAACTTTTGAATGATTAAAACTTGAAGAAATCCGAAAACAATGAACTTTAACAAACAATAAGCCAAAAAGCATGGAAAGCTTATGGCTTATTTACGTAGAGCTTAAGAAGAAACAAGAAAAAATTAAACTTTTAACACAAGCTAATCCAATAATCCAAACCGTATGGAATTCAACAATCGGATCAAGGATTTTGACAAATCAAGTAAAGTAGAAAAAACTTAAAGAACTTAAAAGCTAAACTCGATTAAGATTAGTGAAATCAAAAGTACAAGAAAGCTTAAATTTAAAAGATGAAAGACAAAGAAAAAGTTTAGTGAGAGAAAGTTTGGAACTTTCTCTCTCTAAAACTAGAGAAATGAAAAACTAAAAACTAAGTCTAAAACTAAGTGTGTGAAATTTTTGGAATGGAGTCCTATTTATAGGCGTGTATATGGGCTTGTGAATGGGCTTTGATATCGGGCTTCTTTTCTTCTTTCTTCCTTGGTCTTTCACGCTTCTTTTAAATAACCGTTTCTGACTTTAGATTTTTAGAAGTGTCGGTGAATAATTCCAACTCGTCTTATAATCTTTTGTTTAATAGACTCGAGTTCTTCGACATTTATGAATCTTCCTTCTTTGGCTCTATTCTTCGATAAATCTTCAAATAGGTACAACGACTTCAAATCTTTTGCATCTCTTGGACAATAGAATTCATCTTGAGTCTTTTTCCTTGATAAAACCCGTGCAATCCCATGTTTTCTTCATTTATTCATCCGGTTGACTCTGAAAACACAATAAACACAAAAACCACGCATAATTCCAAACAAATGATATTAAATACGTGTTTTGGTCTTGTTTTAGCCAGAATTAAGTGGTAAAAGGATGGGTGTTTTCACACCTATCAAATCCCCTACACTTAACCATTGCCATGCCCTCATGCAATGCTTAGTGACAAAGCACATTTACACTTTTCTCATAATCAATCAACCTTGGCCTTATTAATATACTACTAAACAAAAATGAAAGTACTAAGAGAAAGTAAAACTTTAAAGTAAACAAAAGGATAGAAAATAGCTATGTGGAAATAACTTGCAAAGAGACCGAGGACTTACATTAGGGCTTCGGTGCTGCGAAGATTTATCACCCTCAAGTTTCACGTTCCCCAAACTAAGCTTAAAAACGAGATCATTGTTATTATAAGTTAGCAATTCAAACACTTACACACATGGCTTAATTAAATGCTTAAACTCCCTTGTTCCTAGTTGTATCTCTTATATTTTATTTTTGTCTTAAAATGATCATGAAGATGCATTTTTGGACTTATTTCGATAGTTTATTTAGGCTGAAAGCAAAGTAGGACGATTTGATCAATAGTTAGCTAAAGAACAAAATCTCTTAAAACTGCTTCTCGGGATATCAAAAAGTTCATATCTTGGCATAACTCGGTTCGCGATTTGAGACCTTTCTCGGGCCGATATTTGGCTTGTACTTCATACTTCATATCTTCGAGAGACGTTCTTGAGATAATGGTCTTCTCATCATAATAGAGTTTCTTCACTTGGAGACTTTTGAGGGGTACTCCAACTTTGTTGACCACGACTTCATGATTATTTCTTCAATCTCTAATTGGGATTTTGAGATACAACGATCCGCCTCCTTTTCGGACTTGGATCTATTTATCCTCATACCTTGTTAGGGTCTTTTCGGATAGACTTCTCCATGATCTTTATGGGAGTTGATTGCTTTTCGTCGTGAGTCTTGATCCTTCATACTGATTTTAGGAATAATGCTTTTCACATCACTTTTGGATCTTCAGCGATAAAATGGAATCCTCATGCCTTGTTAGGGCCTTTTCGGACTCGCCAATCTTCGCGCCCCGCTTCATAAGTTATGCCTTGGCTATGAACTCTCGTCATTACCGAGCAACTTTTAAACGATCTTGGGCTAGAAGCTAAGTGACTTTTCAAATCGTACGACCTTACTTATTGCAGATAAATTATTAGCAAGTGATGGGAGAATAGGCAAATAATTACACCAAGTGAGCTTGTGCAAGAATACCGACTTATAATTGACTCTATCATTTCTCGTCCTCCACAATTTAAAATCTCAAGTAATGAGATTCGTGGACACTTAGCCTAATAAACCAATTAAGGTCTACATGGTTAAGGATACTAGCTAGAATAAACTTGGATAAGTCTATTCGGGTTGAGTCAAAATAAACGCAACGGGCCTAATATGTCAAAGATTTCTAAACTAGCTACACCACTTTATTAATATTTTTGACTTTATTGCGGGATATATACATATGAGAGCAACGATAAAAATTTAAAGATTACGACTAAGTGGCCAAAGTTAATAAAAAATTTGAAAGATGTTGAAAAATATGATTTTCCGGTTAACTGAAGGCATTTTCATGGAAAAGTCCACTTAAAACTTCGATAGAAGTCCCCCCTACACTTAAGACAAACATTGTCCTCAATGTTTAAGCATGTGGGAAAAGTCTCCCCTACACTTATGACATTGTGCACGTTGGTTAACTCAAGTTAAGGAAGAGACGACTAAAGTGATCAATTTCAAATGTGAGTATGAAGAAAATTGAATCACGATAGTTGAGAGATAGAACCGGATTTCGAATAACACGGGAGCACGGTTCTTCAAAAATTCCAAGAGTGCACTTATCCCTGTAATCACATCACCACACAAAGGCAAACACAGATAGAAGTCCCCCCCTACACTTAGGGGATTAAAACATAAAAGGATAGATACTCGGGCTGCCTCCCGAGGAGCGCTTGTTTTTGATAACCGAGTCACGAGCCTGACTCGACCCAAAATTAGTTCATAGGGAACGTGGTGAGGGATGGAATCACCTCCTGAGAGGTGTCCTCACCAAAGTACAACTTCACTCGTTGGCCATTCACCTTAAAATTTGGTCCATCAGGTTGAGCGAGCTCGAGAGTACCATATGGAAAAATTTGGGCAATGATGAATGGGCCGGACCAACGAGATTTGAGTTTGCCCGAGAAGATTTTCAACCGAGAGTTAAAAAGTAAGACTTTGTCTCCAACATGGAACTCTCGGTTTTTGATCTTGGAGTCGTGAATGAGCTTAGTTCTTTCCTTATAGATCAAAGAATTTTCATAAGCCTCATTCCGAAGTTCATTCAGCTCATTGAGTTGGATCTTGTGTAGGTCACCGGCTTTGTTGATATCAAAATTAGCCCACTTCAAGGCCCAATAAGCCTTGTGTTCCAACTCAATAGGGAGGTGGCATGCTTTCCCGTACACAAGACGATAAGGCGTACAGCCGATCGGGGTCTTGTAAGCAGTATGGAAAGCCCACAAAGCATCATCAAGTTTATCGGCCCATGAGGCACGATGCTCTCCCACGGTCCTTTCAAGAATTCGCTTCAGCCCTCGGTTGGATATTTCAGCCTGGCCATTAGTTTGTGGGTGGTAGGCTGTGGAAAGACGATGATTTACACCGTACTTAGCCATGACTCTAGCAAATTGGTCATTACAGAAATGAGTCCCACGATCACTAATAATGGCGCGAGGCACACCGAATCTAGCGAATAGAGCTTTCAAAAAGTTACAAACCACCCTTGCGTCATTAGTAGGCAAAGCTTTGGCTTCAACCCACTTTGAAACGTAGTCAACGGCTACAAGGATGTATTTGTTTCCTTTAGAAGAAGGGAATGGCCCCATAAAGTCGATACCCCAAACATCAAAGATTTCACATTCTTGAATGAAATTCTGAGGCATTTCGTCTTTATGTGTGATTTTGCCTTGCTTTTGGCAAACATCACATCGTTTAACCATATCGTGAGCGTCACGATATATGGAGGGCCAATAAAATCCCGAATCAAACACTTTTTAGCGGTGTAGTTGGGACCAAAGTGACCACCGGTGGGTCCTTTGTGGCAAGCATTAAGGATTTCCGACGCTGCCGGTCCATCAACACATCGGCGAATAATCAGGTCGGCACATTGTTTGAATAGGTAAGGGTCGTCCCAAAAGTAAGTCTTAATGTCGGTGAAGAACTTCTTCTTTTGTTGGGACGTCAACCCTTCCTTGAGAATTCCACCCGCCAAGTAGTTTGCAAAGTCCGCAAACCACGGGGTTTCATTCGGCTTCGAGTTTATAGACATTAAGGTCTCCAAGGGAAAAGAATCATTGATTTCTTTGGTCGGATGATCCCCTTGGTAAGGATCCTCAAGTCTGCTAAGATGGTCCGCGGCTAGGTTTTCTGCTCCTTTTTTATCGCGAATTTCGATTTTAAATTCCTGGAGCAGCAAAACCCAGCGAAGAAGTCTTGGTTTGGAATCTTGCTTTGTTAACAAGTACTTCAGCGCGGAATGATCGGTGTACACAATGGTGGTAGAAAGGACAAGATAGGGGCGGAATTTTTCAAAAGCATAGACAACAGCTAAAAGCTCTTTTTCGGTTGTCGTATAATGCAATTGTGCCCCTGTCATTGTCTTGCTAGCGTAATGGATCGGTGGAGTGTTTGTTCACTCTTTGTCCAAGAACCGCTCCAATATCAAAATCACTAGCATCGCACATCAACTCAAAGGGTAGCTCCCAATTAGGGGTAACCAAGACGGGTGCCTTAGTTAGCTTATCCTTAAGCGAGTTGAAGGCTTCAAGACACTCTTTGGAGAAGATAAAAGGAGTATCTTTTTCCAATAGGTGGGTCATCGGGCGAGCGATTTGAGAAAAATCTTTGATGAATCGACGGTAGAAGCCCGCATGACCCAGAAAACTTCTCACACCCTTCACGGTTGAAGGTGGAGGCAACTTAGCGATAACATCGACTTTAGCACGGTCAACTTCAAGACCGGCTTTCGAGATCTTATGTCCAAGCACGACGCCTTCTTTTACCATAAAATGGCATTTTTCCCAATTCAGAACAAGGCGAGTGTCTTCGCACCGCTTTAGCATACGTTCTAAATTGGCAAGGAAAGATGAGAAGGAATCCCCGAAGACCGAGAAATCATCCATGAAGACTTCCATGGTTTGTTCAACCATGTCATGGAAGATAGCTAACATGCACCTTTGGAAAGTCCCGGGCGCATTACATAAGCCAAAAGGCATTCTTTTGTAAGCGAAAGTGCCATAGGGACAAGTGAATGTAGTCTTCTCTTGATCTTGGGGATCGATGGGTATTTGGAAATAACCCGAGAAACCATCAAGAAAGCAGTAATATTCATTACCGGCTAAACGTTCAAGCATTTGGTCCATAAAAGGTAGAGGGAAATGATCCTTTCTCGTGGCATCATTGAGTTTGCGGTAGTCTATACAAACTCTCCACCCAGTAACGAGACGAGTGGGAATCAACTCGCTGTGTTCATTGGGAACAACGGTTATTCCGCCCTTCTTGGGCACACAATGGATTGGATTAACCCATGGTGAATCCGAAATAGGGTAAATCATACCCGTATCAAGAAGTTTGAGAACCTCTGTTTTGATGACTTCATGTATTTTTGGATTCACCCTTCGTTGGCTTTGAATTGTGGGCTTAAAGTCGTCCTCCATGAGAATTTTGTGTGTGCAGAAGTGAGGATCAATTCCACGAATATCGGAAATCTTCCAAGCAATAGCCTTCTTGTGATCTTTCAACACAGCGACAAGTCGGGCTTTCTCTTCATCCTTCAAATCCTTAGCAATGATGACTGGCGACTTCTTCTCTTCTTCGAGGAATACATACTCAAGATGGGGTGGCAACTCCTTAAGTTCCAAATCCGGAGGATTGTCGACGGGAGGCGTATTCGAAGTCGGAGTCTCGATAGCAATAACAGTGGGAGATGGAGGGGAAGGATTGTCTTCTTTGAGGAGGTTTGCAATGAAACTGAGATCGTCATCCCAATTGGCAGTAGAATCGTCATTGTCTTGCTTCACATCTTCCAAGGTGGCTTCCAAATCTTTCCAAAGGAAATCACTTTCACCAAATAGAGATAGTGATGAGTCAATAGAGGATACGGTCTCAACATTGGGAAGAGAGATAGGAATGTTTTTACAAGCATCCTTGAAGTGTTCTTCACAAGCCTCATCAAGAACGTCAATACAATTAACACTCTCGTAAGAATAAGGTTGTTTAGAAAGCTTTCCCATGTTGAAGACTACTTTATCGTCACCCACTCTCATGATAAGCTCACCGGCTTCAACATCAATGAGAGTGCGACCGGTCCTCAAGAATGGACGACCAACAATGAGTGGCACACGGGGGTCCATCTCGTAGTCGACGACAACAAAATCAGCAGGGAAGGTGAATTTGTCGACTCCAACAATGACGTCTTCGGCTATCCCCACTGGATAAGCAACCGTACGGTTAGCTAATTCCAAAGTCATTTTGGTGGGGACTAGCTCTGGGAGAGATAATTGCTTCCAAACACTTAGAGGCATGAGATTAATACTGGCACCTAGATCGGCTAGGGCCATGCAATTCTCTACTCCCGGGAAATTGCAAGGAATAAGAAAACGACCCGGATCACCAAGCTTGGTTGGCAATTTCCTTAAGAGCACTGCAGAGCAGTTCTCATTAAGTTGGGTGTTGGCAATATCGAGGAGCTTTTCCTTGTCGCTCAGAAGATCTTTAAACATTTTGGCATACTTGGGCATGTGAGCGAGAGCCTCAGCGAAGGAGATATTGAAATTCAGTTTTTTGAACATTTTTAGGAAGTTCGAAACTTGAATATCATCCTTGCTCGTTTGCTTCTCTTTCCTCAACCTAGATGGATAAGGTATATTGGAAGAAGATGAAGACTTTAGGGGAATAGGATCACTCACAAGCACGGGTGGAGGAGGGGTAGAAAGAAGAGGTGGAGAAATTGGGGAAGGAGAAGGAGGAGGAATAGGAGCAGGCGACTCGTTCTCCTTAGTCACAACCACCGGTGGAGGTATAGGAAGCTCGGGTTCCTTGGTACCTTTACCGCTTCGAGTAGTGATTGCTTTCATCTCCCCTCTTGGGTTTGCAACGGTGTTACTCGGAAGAGTACCCGAAGAAGAGGGTTGACTACTTTGGAAGAAACTAGCCATCATGTTCCTCAGATCATTAGTCTGGCTATCCAACGTGTTTCTCATGTCAGCTCTCAAATCATTTCCTTGCTTGACCAAATCTGCCCTCAAGTTGCGCACTTCCTCTTGGAGATTTCCCACAATCACATCATTGGTCCTCATGTAGGTTGCAACCTCTTGGTGTAATGCAGTGGTGGCTTGGTTAGGAGGAGCATTGTATGCAGGTGGTTGGTAAGCAGGTTGTTGGTAGACTTGATTGTTACGTGGAGGTGGTTGTTGTTGCTTGTGAGGTGGGATGTATGGTTGTCGAGGTTGTTGTTGTTGTTGAGGAGGGCGATTAAGGTTTTGTTGTTGGTTTTGGTTGTTTGGGGGAAAACCAGGTGGTGAAAGATAGTTGTTTGATCGATAGCTAAGCAAGTTACGGTCACCTTGAGGTCTAGCTTGATAAGCAGGTTGTGGATAGGTGCCATATGCCGCATTCACATTCTCAGCAGGGTAATCTTGGGTGGCGGTACAAGTTGTGTAAGAGTGAGGACCACCGCATATCTCACAAGGTTGGCTGACAGCGTTCACTTGAGCGTTTTTGGCGTTGTTGCTGTTGTTGTTGCTGACGGTATGGGTGACAAGCGATTCAAGAAGCGTAGTGATTTTGTCTAATCGCTTGTCGCTGTCATTAGTGCTAGCACTAGCAACATTGGTCCGAACACTCTTGGTTTGCACACGAGATTTATTCTCAATGATGTCCCAAGCAGCATTGGAAGTCTTAGCCAATAGATTACCCCCCGAGGCACTGTTCAGTGAATCTTGATCACTCATGCTTAAACCATTGTAAAAAGTATTAATTTGATGTACTTTGGTAAAACCATGTTTTGGGCATTTTCTTAAAAGATCTTTAAAACGATCCCAAGATTCACTGAACGACTCATCGTACTTTTGTTCAAAATTTATGATTTCATTCCGCAATGCGGTAGTACGAGAGGGTGGAAAAAAGTAATTGATAAACTTTGTTTCCAAATCCGTCCACGAGAGAATACTCTGTGGCGGTTCCTTAGCAAGCCAATGCCGGGCTTGTCCCTCTAAAGAAAAGGGAAAAAGTTGTAACCTTATAACCTCTTGTGGAACACCATTGAACTTGACCGTGTTGGTGAGTTGCAAAAATCTCTTGATATGGTCGTGTGGATCATCAATGGTTCGTCCCAAGAATGGTTGAGCGGAGACCATCTGGATAAAGCCTGATTTTAGCTCGAAATTGTTGGCGGCAATTGGTGGTATAACAATTGGGTCCGTGTTGCCATCTACATGAGCTTGCAGCAGTTCAATCATCGGGCGATTATCCGGAAGGGGCTCATTGTTGTTGTTATTATTCATGTTGTTAAAAGGTGGGTTGTTGTTGTTATTATTGTTTGGAGGTGGTACACCGGCCATGTCTAAGTGATCGAGAGGCTCGGGCTCTTGATAACACGTGGATCGAGTGCGCATACACCTGCAAAAGAACGAACAAAGAAAAACAAAGCAAAAATATTTTTGGTTTTTATGTTTTCTAATTTTATTTTTTTTTGTATTTTTGAAAATTTTATATTTTTTAGGATTTTTGAAAATTTTTGTGAAAAAGTAACGTTCACGGGGAACGGATCCCAAAATCCAAGTTCTCACAAAAAACTTTTGATCTTAACGAGAAGAGCCGGCAGCGGCGCCATTTGATACATTGTTTTGCAATGGGTTCTAATTTCTCACAGTCCTCTCGAATTGATCTCGGCCTTAAGTGGAATGATTTGTTCTTGGTTACTAAAAAGGAGTTGGTTTGTTTATCTATTTTTAAACTAATAACAATTAAATGTAAATGACGTTGAGTAATTTAAAACTTTGGAAGATTAACTAAATTGACAAGTTAAAATTGAGTGCTTGAAAACGTAAAGGAAAGATTAGAAAATTACTTTGAAAACTTAATTGAATTAATGCTTAAAAACTTGTTCTTATCGGAATGTTGAAAATTACTACTATCGGAATGCAATTAAAATGATCCATCGGAATATCTCACGTGAAAGTTCATCGGAATGTTTCTAACAATCACCATCGGAATACTCTAAAATCAAGCTGTCGGAATGAGGCTATCGGAATGTCCCAGATCGGAATATTAGTTCTATCGGAATATGGAAGACAAAAATTGGCCAGAGTTTCGACTAGAAAATGGACCTAAACCCGTCGGAATGTGCGATCGCAATATGCGATCGCAATCCCAGATCGGAATAGGGGGACTTACACCCTATCGCAAAGTAAAACCCCTTTTTGGGTTATTGCGATACCAAACCAATGATGATCCGTCGGAATGTGTTAAAACCCCTCTTTTGCGATGGAAGGAATCTTGTTCCGAAATTGAAGGAAACTTAAAATCTCAATAAGCAAAAGCAATAAGTCAAGTGATCCGAAACTTTAACACTTCAAAAAGATTAAATTTGATAACTTTTGAAAATAAGAAACTTTAAAACTTAGTAAACAAAACTTTTGAATGATTAAAACTTGAAGAAATCCGAAAACAATGAACTTTAACAAACAATAAGCCAAAAAGCATGGAAAGCTTATGGCTTATTTACGTAGAACTTAAGAAGAAACAAGAAAAAATTAAACTTTTAACACAAGCTAATCCAATAATCCAAACCGTATGGAATTCAACAATCGGATCAAGGATTTTGACAAATCAAGTAAAGTAGAAAAAACTTAAAGAACTTAAAAGCTAAACTCGATTAAGATTAGTGAAATCAAAAGTACAAGAAAGCTTAAATTTAAAATATGAAAGACAAAGAAAAAGTTTAGTGAGAGAAAGTTTGGAACTTTCTCTCTCTAAAACTAGAGAAATGAAAAACTAAAAACTAAGTCTAAAACTAAGTGTGTGAAATTTTTGGAATGGAGTCCTATTTATAGGCGTGTATATGGGCTTGTGAATGGGCTTTGATATCGGGCTTCTTTTCTTCTTTCTTCCTTGGTCTTTCACGCTTCTTTTAAATAACCGTTTCCGACTTTGGATTTTTAGAAGTGTCGGTGAATAATTCCAACTCGTCTTATAATCTTTTGTTTAATAGACTCGAGTTCTTCGACATTTATGAATCTTCCATCTTTGGCTCTATTCTTCGATAAATCTTCAAATAGGCACAACGACTTCAAATCTTTTGCATCTCTTGGACAATAGAATTCATCTTGAGTCTTTTTCCTTGATAAAACCCGTGCAATCCCATGTTTTCTTCATTTATTCATCCGGTTGACTCTGAAAACACAATAAACACAAAAACCACGCATAATTCCAAACAAATGATATTAAATACGTGTTTTGGTCTTGTTTTAGCCAGAATTAAGTGGTAAAAGGATGGGTGTTTTCACACCTATCAGGCACGCAAATCGAGGAAACTAGAATCAAGAAGTACCCGTAAATTATTGGGGATGAGACAAGTTAACAACTTGCCCCACCCCCACTAAGGGGCGGCCAAAGCTTAACCAACACACCTCAATAGGTGTCAATATGCATGATAACTAAGGACACTTGTCCTTAGTTACACACAAAACCATCTAACACATAAAACAACCAAAACACAAACTAGCTAACTCATTTTCAACATGCAAACCACTCCATTTTTTCTCTTCCTCCCTCCTTTGTGCCATCCACCACCACCACTAAACACCCCATTTGATCAAAAATTAAACCATGAATCTTGTGATTTACTTGCACAAGATGAAAACCCTTTGAAGACTTGGTGATTTGAGGTGATCTTAACATCTACAAAGGAGTTTACATGGAGTTCAAGGGCTGATTTCATGGAGGTGTTCATCCATTTAAAGGACCCAAGAATTTGTCTTGAAAGGTTGAAGATTTGGTGGCAAGATCAAGCCTTGTTCATCTAATATCTCATCCTTTCATTCATATAGATTGGTATAGAGATCAATTTCTTTCTATCACCCTATTGTTTTGAATATGTAATCTTGTATTTTCTTTCTAAATAAATATGTATATGATGATGAATGATGATCAAAGTATTATGTGCGGATCTTGTATTGATAAATTTGGTTAAAATGATTAAAATCTACATGAAAAGATGTTAAAATCTTGACTAAAATTATGAGCTGTATAAAACAGTAAGTAACCAGATGATAACTTGATAAAATGACTTGGATTATTAAATATACATTAAGTTATATGATTTTTACATGTGTGTAGAGTTGGCCACTCAATAGAATCAATAAAATGAGCAAGATATGATCAAAATACTATTAAGGTTCAAATCTGTATAGTCTGTTTTGGACGAATTATTAGTGACACTTAGAGGATGATTGAGCAGTAGCTAAATTGGAGTTATTTGCAGCACATATTATTTAGTTTTTGCTGCCTAAATTTGAGCTTCTATCTCCTTGTAGAACTCAAGATATGGCAAAAATGGTGAAAGTGATTTTGATAATCAGATTTATGAATAAAAGTATATAATATAAAATGAGCACTCAAGTAATATAATTATAAAATACACATATAAAACCCACTAACTTATGATAATACTTATATAATAAGTTGTATACTTTGATAAATAAGTATGACATTTTATAAAATTACAAATTGATATGTTTTCTAAGTTATAAAACTATATATATAAGTTTTACGTCTTTTCGGCTAAAACCGAAAGGTTAACATTTTCGTCAAATAAAACTTAGAAGGTCGGACCCGTCTAATGTAAACTTTTTATAACTCATCTCTTGATATGTAAGTACATTTTACAGGTAAAAACTGATAAAACCCGAGCTTTATAACTTATGAACCTTAATGGGCCAAAGTAGCCTTAGTGGACTATTAGACCAACTAGTTTGGCTAAACACTAATAAACATACTCATGGGCTTAACGCACTTGGGCCCAGCATATGAGTATAGGCCTGGTATTAAAAGTATATATGGAATAATAAAATGTATTGGGCTTTTAATGGGCTTATTGGGCCTTAATATGTAAACAAGTTGAAACTAGTGTAACTAGTAAAAGTTTTAACTAACACGTAACACTATAATGTGTATGAAGAGATAAAATCCCACTTGATCATCATCATACTTATATCATCATATATACATAACCAATGTTTTTATAAATTCATTGGACAAGAGTCTAACACAAGTATTATTTGTCTAAGTTTGCGGGATTGAAGCACGTACGGTACATCCAAATCATGGATAACCCGCCTTTCCCAATCAACGTGAGTTCATAGCCTCGCACTCTTTTAAATGTTTTATGAAATGTTTTATAAACCCGCGAGGGAGATAACATGTTAGTTTTAACAAAATAGGACACCAGTTGTCCCGATTGTTTGCTTATTGATATGGAGCCGAATGATTGTATGACCTGATGAATGATTATATGACCCGATGTATGAAATGAAATGGAATATTATTAGTTAGTTAATGTCACTAAAAGTCCCATTAGCATGAATTGTGAAGTACCGGGCTTTGGTAGACGCTTATGCATATAATAGTACTATTTGGGGAAGATCACCCCAGTTCGTGCCTTGACGGTTGATCCCCGCCGTGCCACATTGATTGGTAAGCGAATTTATGTATGAGAAGATTTATATAAGCGTGATTATTGCGACGACACGTTGTATTAGATGGGCAAAGGAATTACGGGTTAGCTACCCGTTGGTTGTTATAGTAAGGTAGCAATGTCATGCGGCTTATAATAATCCAATATTAAAAATACTGATGTACGAATTGAATTATAATATATTGCCTGACTAGCAATATGGGGTCTTATTATTGATATTATGTTCGTGTTTTGGTTTTACATAACCATTTTCATATAACGGTTTTTATTTAACTCTATACAACATTATAAAACGTATTGTATGATGTTTTTGCGACAATGGTTCGTATAATTGTTTTGAAGGCAAAAGCCTATATTATGATTTACGATAAAGATTAGTATTAAATGTCTTTGGCCTATTTTATAGCCTACGACAAACATTTGTACAAAATGATTTTCAGTAATAATTATATACCGGTGATATACTAATGGTTTTTATTAACTCTATGAATTCACTCGGCGTTTTCGCTGACTTTTTTTAACATGTTTTATCTCACGTACTTGAAGGTAATTCTAGGGAAGACGACAAGAATTTATGGCCCGCATTCAAATAAAATTTCCATTCAAATGTTTTGTAAAATTGTATGAAATACTATGACTTGGGACCTATGTAATTTGATATTTTATGAATGGAAAATGCTTTATTATTAAACGACGCGATTTTTAAGTGTTGTCTATGATTTGAGTAATGTGTTATCCCGTAACACCAACGACTCAATAGCTGAACTAAAGTATGAATATTTGGGGGTGTTACACCATTGCCGCGTAACTTGTCTCGGTTTGCATTTCGCATATTCTACTATTTTATTTCTAATTTTAACATTTTATTAATCTTAGTAAAAATTAGAAAAAAATTCAAGAATAGTCCCTATCCTTTACACTAATAATCAAGTTTCGTCCCTATTTCAAATGACTGCACCAGTCATCCCTATCGTTTGCATTTTGGATCAAGAATAGTCCCTATCTTGGATGGGAGTTAATTTTGGCCGTTAAGTGGAATGAGAGGAGGGGTAATTTGGTCCTTCACTCTTTTTTTTTCTTTTTTTTTTCTTTTCATTACACACAAAACCCACTCTTTTCTCACTCCCTTTAACAAAGACACGATCAAACACAGTCATCAAAACCCTCCCCCATTTTCTTTCGTATCTCTCTTTCCAGCACCCATTTCTTCATTCACACCCACCCATATTCTTTTTTTTTAAACCAGTTTAACTGGCAAAGGAAATTAAAAGTTAGCAAGAGCAAATATGGTTCAAATCAACATAAGATTCCCACAGTACATACAACCGAATATTCATTCAATTCTGTCTAATCATTAGACTACTAGATAGCATATTTAGGAAGGGATTTGGGTCGCAAGTGAAACAACGAACGGGAATAGTCATTTTTGGTGATATGTTGGATCTGTTGGATCTGTTTCAACTCAATACCACATCGAAAAGATGAAACCCAGATTTGTTGTAATTACCCACCAGAAAAAATCTTATCCAGTACAATATCATCATCAATCACTCAATCACGTCGATTCCCACCAACATCATTCGTTATAATCGAAACCCAGATAAATCAAACATCCAAATCACGGTTTAGAAAACCCTTATCGAAAAATCCGATTCATGGATGCGAAGGAGGCTGTAATTGCGGATGCACTTCATAGGATTAGTCAAACCGGATATGTGATAGCTATGTTGTTGTTGGGATATAGATGGGATTCGATGAGGTTTCTTCACTGGTTATAAACAATCAAGAAATCACGACACAAAAGTCGTCTTGATTGGTGGGGGAAAATATAACTAATATGGTGGTGATGTTGATCAGCTTATAAAGAAAAGTTTTTGAGGTGGTTAATGAATCTGTGGTGTTGGTGGATGTGGTGGTATTTTAGATCAGCGTATAAAGAAAAGCTGTTGAGGTGGTGGTGTTTGTTATAAGTTGAAAAGTAAGCTCAAGCTACTAAAATAAACTGCCGAAAAAAAGGGATGTATTTTACTGGGTATGGGATGAAAAGTAAGCTGGATCGTGCAGTTTTTGTGGTCGGAAAGGATTTCTAGATCTTTTTTTTTAGGAGAGAGTTAGGGAAAGGAGTTTGGAATGGAGGGATTCGAACAGGATGCGACCGAAACCTTGGGATTTCCAGTTTTTGTGGTCGGAGATTATTTCTAAGGCGAAGATGGAGTAGGGTCCGGTGTGAGTTTCGATGAAGGTCACGAGGTCGGATGCAGTGGCGGAGCCGGGGATGTTGGAGATGCGTACGGTGGTTGTGGTAGTGGTTTTGTCTTTTGCTGGAATTTTTCGTTTTTTTTTTGGGGTTTGGAGTGAGGAGAGAGTGGGTTTTTTGTGTAATGAAAAGAAAAAAAAAAGAAAAAAAAGAGTAAAGGACCAAATTACCCCTCCTCTCATACCACTTAACGGACAAAATTAACTCCCATCCAAGATAGGGACTATTCTTGATCCAAAATGTAAACGATAGGGACTATTCTTGAAATTTTTTCTAAAAAATAAATAAATAAAATTTTTTTATTTTATAATAGTTAGTTTAGTATTGAAATAATTAATTTTGATTTTTAAATATTTTTAGTTTTGGTAGTTTTATTTTTATTTTTATTTATTTATTTTTAAACTAACACAAAAATGTTAAAAAGAGAAAAAAATAGCATGCGTGTTTCTTTTGTGAGTAGTTAGGTGCATGCTTCTAGAAGATTAAAGATGATGGAGTTGGTTAAAGAAGATTAACCAAGAGCCTTTGAATAAAAGAATAATAAAAGGTGAAGATGGTGATCCATGTGAAGTGCTCTCATTAGTCTATCCAAAAAACATCTTTCATCCTATTGGTGGAAACACATCATCACCTAAAAATGACCAAGATGTCCTCAAGTTAAAGAAGAGAAGGTGGTTAAGAGCATAAAAAGACTAATCTACCACAAGCACCTTCACTTCAACTATAAATTCCACCTCATTTTTCTTCATTTTGTATATAGATTTTAGGTAGCTAAATAATGTCAATTTTATTTCTTGTTTTTTAAATGTATTTCCTTTCAACTTTGTACTAGCTTATCATTAAGCACTTTCATATTAATAAAAGTTTATGTTTTAGCTTATTCTCATTCTAGCTTTCTTAATCTTTTCTTATAATCTATCTTATTATTTTGGGATTAGTTTTTTATAACTTTTTCCAAGTAAGTTAGATTTATATATAAATTTGAAATAAGTTATCTTATTTTAAGCTTATTGTAGGCTTATTTTTCTAGATCTAGCTTATTTTGGGTGATTTGTTCATTTAGCTATTAAGATTTTCGAATCACATAAGTTTTAAGCGTAGGCTAACAACTTATTAATAAGCTAGCTTTTTAATTAATTACTTTTAGTTTAAATCTATTAGTTTTTTTAGATCTATTAGTTTTAAGTTTTAAAAATTAAAATACTTTCATAAAACCATAAAAAATATGTAGATCTATTAGTTTTTATCTTTAAAAAATAAAGTATTTTTATAAAACCAAAAAAAATAGTTTAGATCTATTAGGTATTTGATAAAATAGTGTAGATCTATTAATTTTTAGTTTAAAAAGTAAAATATATTTTATAGAAAGTAATCTAGATCTATTAGTTTTGTTTTAATCTATTATTAATTGTTGCTTATTATCCTAACCTCTTGTGTTTTTTTATCTCGACGTATCGATTCATTACGTTTGGAGAAGCTTATGGATTTAATAGATTTGGTTGATAGTTTGATTTGAGAGGCCGTGTACTTTACGGGCCGGGTTACGCTTTTGATTAAGTTTGATTTGGGAGGCTGTGTACTTTACTGGCCATATTTTTTTTAGAGGTCGTGTACTTTACGGGTCATAGTTTGTTGGTTATGTTGATTGTGTTTAGAGCGTTTTCTTCGGACCACGGGTAATAAAGTTCTTTCCTTTTTAACTATATAGCTTAATCGTTTTAGTTTAATCAATTGGATTAATATATTTTAAATTGTTTTAAATAATATCTCTTTTATAAAAATCGTTTTAATTAGTTTTAAAAATTATTATTGTTTTAAAAATAGATTTAAAATTTGTAAAAATTAGTTTTCATTTAGATAAGCTTATTTTTAGTATAAAGTTTACACCTTTTTGTGATTATTAAGCGTATAAGTATATAAAGCTTCAAGCTTTATCATCTAAAAAGATTAATAAGTTATAAAGGTTAAAGCTTTACGCTTTATTCTTAAGTTTATCTTTGTGATTTAATTTTTGTCATTTTTACTTGTTATTACGTGCTTGCATTTAGATTAATTTTGTATTTAGAGTAATTAATATTTTTTAATTATAATATAGTTTTGTTGCATCTTAGATTTAATTAGTTTAATCTAGATTTTAAATTGTAGTATAATTGTCTTCCATTTTAGATAATTTTATGTGAACTATTTGCGCTTTAATTTCTATATATTCCCTAGCCTAAAATATTATTCCCCATTTTAGTTTAAATTAGACATAGATACCAAACAAGTACTATTGACCAAAAACAATTAAACTCTACGATAAAATTGGATTTCAATTCGAGTCGATTTGAGGAACGATAAATAAAATAAATAACTTGCTAAAAAACGGTTATTACAAAGATTTACAGTAACGATATCCTTGGAATATTTCAATTCCAAATGTGTAAAATCCAACTACAACTTATGAAGTAGTATGGTATCTTAATGGATTAACTAATCATCCTAGAGATGAGCTCAATTGTACAAGTTTCACATGATATAGGGCCTACTAACCGTGAGGGTACAAATCATGGAAATCATGCTTGATACTTTAAGCTTATACTAACTCACTCTACATCCTCATAGTCAGTCAAGTATCCAAGCAATGAAGGTTTGAGAGGGTAAAAGAAAAGAATCACAAACCACAAACAAATGTCAAGGCAAGGATTCCAAGAACAAGCACATACTCAAGTAATGATCAAAAGGGTGATCAAAAGGGCGTGTGGAAGAACGAAAGCGTACCTTAGCCACAAAGTGCATTCCAAGCAATCAAGTAATCAAAGCAAAGCCCAACCATGACTAAAGTGACTACTAAGTATTCAAGAACTAGTATCACGCCCATTCATCTTGATATCATCATTCAATGATGTTGGAAATCAAAGAAGATGAGTCTTCTACAAGTGTAAGTAACTCAATCCATAATCAATTGAATGATTGATCTTCATGAGTACCTACACATAACAAGATGCAAACAAGTAGATACATTTCAAGAGTAAATCTAAAATGCATAAATACTACTAATCTAAATGAGATGCTATATTACCAATTAAAAGGCCTATTCTCAAAGAACAAATAGTTTTGACCAAAGATAAACTTTATTACTACTTAACCTTCTAATTTGAGGAGACAATGGATCGATCCAAGTTTTAAAGTATAATATACTTCAAAGATCTTGTGTGACCATCACTCTAATACCAATTGTAGAAACTATAAGGGGGGGGGGGTTGAATAGTTTCTCTTCAATTTATATCCTAATTAAAATTCCTTTCAATTAGGTAACTACTAATAAGTGTGAAAACACTTATCCTTTTACCACTTAATTATAATAATAACCAAGCCAAAACGTGTATTTTATGTCGTAAATGTCGGAATTATGCGTGGTTTGTGTTTTTGTTGTGATTTAGGACCAAAATGTGAAAAGGGAATAAAACACGGGCTTTCACGGGCTTTTATCGAAGAAAAAGACAAAAGACGAAGTCAAAAGATCAAAAGTGCAAAAAGAATGGAAGTCCAAGGCCTATTCTGATGATTTATCGAAGAAAAAGTCTAAAGACGGAAGTTTAATAAAGCCGAAGAACTCAAGACTAATTAATGAAGAAATTACAAGACGAGTTCAAATAATGTAAAACCCGTAAAAATAAGGTCATAATTTAATTCTACTTTCAATTATTTTGAAGTATTTTATAACGTTAAATACTATTATGCTTAATGGTTTAAGTTGAAACCGATATTGAATATTATATTTTGATATTTTGATGAGTAACGAGGACAACTAGTGATCGCGATACCGACGGATGCCAAAAATTTTATATTTTATTATCAATCGTTTCGATATTTAATACTCTCGACAATATCGTTTTAATTACGTATCGAGTCGTTATATTATTATTTTTCGTGTGCGTTTAAACTTTTTAGTATTTTTACGAAACCCGAGTCTCGTAAATATTTCAAAATTTACATTTTACATTTTCTACCCTTTTAAACTATTTTATTACATTTTGGACCAAAACTATCACAAATTGGCAAAAACTACCCTAACCTTACACTATATATAATATTTCCACTAACACCATTTCATTTAAAATTCATTACAATAAAAACCACCATTTCTTCTTCCTCTCTCCTTTTTCTCCAAAAACCATACACCCCTTTAAACATATACATGAAAATTTTCCATTATCTAGCTTGATTCTTCCAAAACAAAGACTAGTCCCATTCCTAATTTTTCAAGGGGATTCTTTTGGTACTAATTTCATCAACATGCATGAACTTTGAAATTTTGATCAAGAATCTTGGTGAGTAAAGTTGTTAGATGATGTTGCATGTGATTATCTAGTGATAATCATGTGTAGATCATGCTATTTTTGTAAAGAAAATATATTTTTGATTTTGGGTTTTTGATTTTGATGATGATACAAGTGTTAGGATTAGGTTGTGATGATATTAGGATGTTAGAATGATGATAAAAGTTGTTGGTTTTGATCAAAAACTTGATTTTGTATGGTTTTTAAATGGCCAATTTTAGGCAGTACGTTTAGAGGCATTTTCGGAAATCTTAAGTCTGAAAATGGGTTGATATTATGGGATTATGTTGTAGAGAATTTCGTTAGCTTCGATTTGATATAAAGTAGGCCTTCCAACTCCAAACGAGGTGGAAGATACACTAGTTTGATTTTCGTGTACCGGGAGACGAGTGTCGACACAATCCGAAAATAGTTGTCGATATTTGGATCGAATCTCGGGGACTATAAAATGAGTATCAAAATGATTCAAGGGCTGTTCTTAGGCTCCAAGTTTAGCATTTTGAGTCTATTTTTAGAATCAATTGGCGGTTTTATAAATGGAGTTGTTTAGAATGGTCAAAATGGTTTCGTAAGTCAAGGTCGCTAAACTGTCCGGATTTTGTGATTCAAAGATGAGTCGGGCAGGGAACTTTAGAAGTAAAATCTTTTAATGGGATATTGGGAGAACTTTCTACATATAGTAAGTGAGTTCTCTGAGTAGTATCATAAAAAGTTGATATGTTTAAGTATGGGAAAACGGCTTGGACATTCGGTATGTTCCGGCAGATTTTTATTAAAGGCATAGAACAATAAAATGAATATATAGGAGAGTGTAATAGTATCACTTGTATCGTTTTCTCTCGAGTTTGTCGTGATTTTATGAGTCGAGTTTTATATTCTTATGTATGGTTTATTTCTCGAGTCTATTATTAATGAACGCACCTCATTTGATAGGTTGCGGTTCTCGTGTTTGAAAGGCATCATCTATCGTCAGCGATCGTCTCATTACCACTATTGGCTAAGGTGAGTCTATAGCCTCGCTTTATACTAGTTATTAAATGATTTTAAACCCGCGAGGGGGAATACATGTTTTATAAACTGAGAACACAAGATTTCTATGGTATGCTTTGTCCCTCTATGAATGGACCCGTGGTTGCCTTTAAATTGCATTAAGTGATTGCCTTTGTTAAAACCTCAATTATGGACCGTTAATTAACCTATGATGGGTTAACCGCTAGTACAATTAATAGATCTATGGGGGAAGCCGCCCCGGTTCAGTTTTTGTGGACTTGTCATAGAAGCTTAGGCCCGACCTCCACACTGTTTGTGCATATTGTATTGAGAAGTCAGGTATACGGTAATGTACCAATAATCTGGAGGTAACCGACAATTAATAAATCTCTCGTCTTATTAGACTGATATGGGAGTGTCTAAGGGCTCGGTTCCATGAGCTTATTGCAATTTATGCTATATACAATTATCATTGTTGATGCAAATTATTATTTGATGCTTATAAGCATGCCACAAACTTATAATCTTTGCTTGTATTCAAATTGATTTCATAAACCTATAGATTCACTCGGCATTTTTGCTGATCGTTTTACTCACATGTATTTCAGGTAATCAAGAAGTGGAAGCTTGGAGGTCACGGGGAATGAAGTTGTGCACTGCTTTTGTTGTTCAAACTCTTTGATTTATTTATCGTTCCATTTTTAAAACAAACCAATATGTTGTTTTAACTTATCTTTTGGTAACGATTACTTGGGACTACGCTACTCTGATAAATGTTTTAGGAACGATAAATCTAAATCGTCTCTTTTCGAGTCGTTCTTTATAAATTATGTGTTGTTGTATCATTGTTTAGCACCCAAAGATGGATTCCGCTGCGTGTAAATTTGGGGGTGTTAAAAATAATCCCGAGACAAAGTCGAAAAAAGTCGAAGAATTTAGAAGACGAAAAGACGAGAAAGAAAGAAAGAAAGAAGGAAGCTTCCAACACATGCTAACCTCCCTAATCACTATAAATACCCTCCTAATGACACATTAGGAGGTGTTGGCTATTTTGACAAACTAGTCTTCCATTTAATTACTTGCACTTTCCTTAATGTCATTTACTTAATTGCACCTTTAATTTCTTGTCTTGCACCTTAAATTTGTAAGCTTTTAATTCTTGCTTTTACTTTTAATTGTTAAATCTTAATTTTAATCAAGTTCTTAATTAATCTCTCATTCTACCTTTCTTGTCTTGATTTAATCCTTATGCTTATGTGCTTATTTGATTATTTGTTATGTTTTTATGTTTATGATTGTGTTAGTTTATTGATTTTATAACTTATTGTGTTTTTTTTAAATTTAATTAAGTGCTTATTAGTTAATTTTTATAAAAAGTTGATTTTTAATATTTTTATTATTTAGTGTTTTTAAAAGTTTTTAAATTTTGGCTTATTAGCTTTTTCTTAAATTTGATTTGGTAAAAGTTTTAGTTAAGTGCTTATTTGTTTTTAGCTTAATATTAGTTTTTAGCTTATTTGATTTTAATTGTTATCCGGGTTATGTAAGACCCTCGAATTCCGGATAAGGCTTCAAAAAAAGATTTTGGATATAAGGAAGATGTTGTGATTCCGGATAGTGGCCCAAATTAACATTCCGGATAAGCTACGTTTTGTTCATTCCAGATAACCAAGAGAAGAAGGATTCCGGATAGGTCCTCCGAGTCAAATTCCGGATAAGGAGACGAAAAGGGATTCCGGATAAAGACTTGGTGAACGAATTCCGGATAAGCTGCTGTATCAGTTATTCCGGATAAGGGTCCAAACTCGGATTCTGGATAGTGGACTGAATCCAAATTCCGGATAAGCAGCAAAGGGATTCCGGATAAAGACTTGGTGAACGAATTCTGGATAAGCTGTTGTATCAGTTATTCCGGATAGTGTGTTGGATGCGTATTCCGGATAAGGGTTCGAATTAGCATTCCGGATAAAGCTTCACTTGGAGAATTCCGGATAAGGGGCAGATTCAGATTGCGGATAAGGGTGACAGCCTTATTCCGGATAAGCAGTAAGTTTGGTATTCCGGGTAGTGACAGTATCTCGGGTTCTGACTTAGGTTTGTTTGTTCCCTGTTTTTATTTTCAAGCATTTATTTTCCCGCCATTTATTCTTAAATGTTATTTTAATTGTCTTTCTTTATTTTAAATTTCAAGTTTGCATTTTTATTACATTGTCAAATTTACTTTTCGTCGAGCTTTAATTTTTGTCATTTAATTAATTTACCTTTTAAAGTTTTAATTTTTGCACCAATTACTTTTTTAATTAGGTTTAGATTTAGTTACCGTCATTTACTTTAACGTCTTGCACATTTACTTTACTACAACGACCAATCTATTGTTTTCCACCAAAAGACGACTGAGTCGCACTTTTTACCCTTTTTCAATTCGATTAGACCAATTTCAACGAACTTAATTTTTATACTTGGCAGAAACCTTGTATTAAATGGCGCTGATGCCGGCTCTTTTCGTAACGATTAACGGTTTTCTGTGAGAGACGCGTTGAATTTTGGGATCCGTTCACTTGTGAACGTTATTTTCTTGTCAAAATTTTCAAAAATCTACAAAAATTAAAAATTGTTAAAAATCCATAAAAATTAAAAATTTTCAAAAATCCAAAAAGATTTTTATTTTTATTTTTACACGTCCATATATATTGTCTATTTCTTTGGTATCTTTTTCTTTTGCTTTTGTAGGTGTATGCGTACTAGATCTTCATCTTATTTAGAGCCCGAGACTCGTGAAGATTTAGTTATGGCTGGTGTGAACAACAACAATAACCCACCGCACCTCAACAATAATAATAACAACAATGTTCCCCCACCCGACCTTCGAACAATGGAGGAACTTTGTCAACCAACGATGAATGGACGAGGAGGACCGATTGCGCCGATGCAAATCACGGCTCCGGAGTTTTCGTTGAAGCATCACATGATCCAACAAGTTCAATATACTTGTACATTTCGCGGATTACCGGATGATGATGCCAACAAACACCTCGACAAATTCATTATCGTTACTCAAAGCATGAAGTTGTCCGGGGTTACTATGTATTTTCTTCGCCTTCACCTATTTCCACACACCTTATCCCACCGTGCCAAAAAATGGTTTGATCGTCTTCCGAAGAATCCAGTTCATACTTGGGATGAGATGACTCAACGCTTTTTGTCGCGATACTTTCCACCATCCATGGTCACGAGCCTTCGATATCAAATTAGTGGATTTACACAAGAACCTGATGAATCACTTTTTGATGTTTGGGAACGATATAATGTTTTGATTGATCGATGTCCAAACCACAACATGCTCCCTGTTACCTTAATTGATACTTTCTACAATGGTTTAACTTTTCGTGATCGTGATACGATTAATGCAGCCGCCGGAGGCACATTTATGAAAAGAAGACCCGAGGAGTGTAGAGAGCTTATCGAGAACATGACTACTCATCACAAAAATTGGGATTCATCCGCATCCTCAAGATCAAACCCGAGAGTCAATGTTTCTTCTACTTCTTCAAACCCTGATATCACCGAATTGACCCGCGCAATGGTCGAAATGAGCAAAAACATGCAACTTTTGGATACAAATCAACAACAACAAGTTAAAGCTGTTGCAACTTCTTGTGAGATTTGCGGGGGTCCTCATTCATACACTAATTGTCCTTCTGCTCATGACAATCCAGAAAACGTGTATGCGGCTTATGGTACCTACTCAACGGAAAACTACCAAGCCCGGCCTCAAGGTGGTCGTAACTTGCTAAGTTACCGTTTGAACAACTTTCTTGCACCCGGTTTTTCTCATCAAACCCACAACCCCAACAACTACAATAGAAGCAATCCAAACCCACCACGAGCTTCTAATCCTTATCACCCACCCACTCAACAACCACCACCCATTAATCAAGATGTTGAAACTTTAATGAGGACCCAAGGAGAGCAAATCAAGAATCTACAGAGCCAAATCATCAACTTGAAAGGAGATATCACTAAGCAAGGTAATGATATTAGATCTGAGCTTCGACATGATATGCAAACCTCTTTTAGCACTCTCCACCCCATACTGAAGAAGTTCCCAAGAAGAACCCTTCACCAACCCCACCTTCCACCTATAAACCCAATATCCCTTATCCTTCTCGCTTAGACAAGGCCAAATTGCAAACCAAGGATGACATTCAAGTGTCGAACTATTTGAAGAAGATTTCAGGACTGACCATCACCTTTAGCCTTGTTGAAGCTCTAGCCCAAATGCCTAAATTTGTTAAGATGTTTAAGGAATTGCTTAATAAGAAGGAGAAGATGGTCGAGTTTGTTAATACTCTATTGAATGAAAATTGTTCTGTCGTCCTTCTTAAAGAACTTCCAGAGAAACTTGGAGATCCCGGTCGTTTTGTGCTACCATGTACTTTTAACCAAACCGAAGAATTTACTGCCTTAGCCGATCTCGGGGCAAGTATAAATTTGATGCCTTTAAGTGTTTGGAAAAAGTTATCATTACCCGATCTTACACCAACAAAGATGACTCTTGAGCTAGCAAATTGCACTCTCGCTTACCCCGTTGGTATTGCCGAAGATGTGTTTATAAAAGTTGGCACCTTCACTTTTCCGGTCGATTTTGTTGTTGTTGATTATGAAATGGACCCTCGTATTCTGTTAATACTTGGTCGGCCATTCTTGAGAACCGGAAAAGATCTAGTTGATGTTGTCGAAGGTGAGTTAATCTTAAGAGTCGGGAATGATGCTCAAGTATTAAAAATGGGGAAGATCACAACCAAATCAAATGGAAGAGAATCAGCGAATATGATTAGTGTGCTTGATGATTTTGTCGTCTACAACAATCCTCTTTTCGATACTTGCTATGACAATCTACTTTTCAAAGATGATGTGGATGATTCTCTCTCCAATCTTGATCCTCCACCAATTTATGATTCTCCACCGATCTATGATGATTGTGATGATGATTCTAGTTCCGATGGGGATGATTATGATAATTTTGTTTCAGAGTATCCAAACATGCCAACTTATGATGATTTTGATGATGTTGATACTCTTTCAAGTGATTCTTCACGTGATGACCTTGCACCTACTTTTGATGAAGATCCTCCGCCAACAACAATGCTTGATCCTACTTTGGATGACTACTCATTTGAGGAAGATTTTGCCGCTTTTCTCAACACTTACTTCCCAAATGAGAGTGATTCTCCTCCTTTGGACTTTGATGATTATGGTCTTTATCCTCCTTTGGATATGAAGAAACCCGCTTCAAAGGAGAAGACGTCGGACGACACCGATATCCGCAGTACTTATGTCTTGACACCTCTCTATCCCCCTTTCGAGGATGAGATTGTGCGATTTATGAGCGGATCCTCTTCAAGGTCTACTGAGCCTGAGTGTTATTTTCCCCTAAAGGAAAAGGTGTTCGATCCCGGTATTGGAATTTTTAAGCCATCTCAGTATCCCTCTGATGAAATAAAAGGAAAGATTTTTGGAACTTTTGGAGATAGGCTCGCACCTCATCACCCTTGCTACCACCGTGCTCCATCTTTGCTTAAGGGAACCTTGCCTACTCTTCTTTGGCTTGCCTTGTTCGCCTTAAGCTTGTGCTATTTGATGGACGAAAACCATATATTTGATCCCGGTGGATGTTCTTCAAGTTTCTTCCTATACTAATCAAGGTCGTGTCAGGCTCACGACTCGATTAACAAAAACAAGCGCTTCTCGGGAGGCAACCCGCAGTATCTATCCTTTTTCTTTTGTTTTTATAATAAGTGTAGGGGGAGACCCTAGTATTTGTTTGTTGTTTTTCTTTCTTATCATGTGCAGGGATTCGAGATTTCAAAGATCCATTCTTGAAGACTTTTGACGAACCGTGATTTCGTGTACCCGTCTTCCCGGTTCTATCCTAAACTCTTTTGATTCACTATTTTAGATTCTTCAATATTAAAATAGGAATCACTTTAGTTGTCTCTCCCTTAGCAAGATTTAAACAAAGTGTACAATGTCCTAAGTGTAGGGGAGGTTACTTCCACGTGCTTAAACATTGAGGAAAATGTTTATATTAAGTGTAGGGGGACTTCTATCGAAGTTAAGTGGGCTTTTCCTTGTATTTGTCCTCATTTTAACCGGAAATTTGATTTTTCGACATTTTTCAAAATTTTTGATCTATTTTGGCCTAGTAGTATTTACCTTTGTTATAGTTATTTTCTTTCTTTGCTAGAATAAATTTTATTAAAGTGGTTTTAATTTTTAAACGTTGTGAATCTTTGACTCAACCCGAGTTTACTTATCCAAGTTTACTCTAGCTAGTATCCTTAACGTGTTTAAGTCAAGTTTTGCTAGGCTTTTATATAGGGAACTTTAAAACGCAAAAGTCTTAACTCTTACGGGTTAAGAACAAGAACTTTTCGCAAGTTCCTATAACTGATCCTAGAAAGTTGTTTATCAAGGGAACTTTAAAATGCGAATTCTAAACTTGAAAAAGTCTAAGAGTTTGCAAGATCCTATAGATGACTTGAAAACCCAAAACTTTGATTTAATAGGCTAAGCATCCACGAGTCTCATTCTTTGAGATTTTAAATTATGGAGAATTAGAAATGATAGAGTCAATTATAAGTTTGGTATTCTTTCATAAATTTATGTGATTTGATTCTAAGCTTTTTCTCCCGTCGCTTGTTAATAAATTTAATTGAAATAAGTAAGGTTGTACGATTTGAAAAGTTACTTAGCTTCTAGCACAAGATCGTTTAAAAGTTGCTCGGTACTAATTAGAGTTCATAGCCAAGGGATAACTTATTGAAGCAGGATGCGAAGATTGGCGAGTCCGAAAAGGTCCTAACAAGACATGAGGGCTACATTTTGTAGCTAAAGATCCCAAGTGATGTGAAGAATCATTTATCAAAAATCAATATGAAGGATCGAGACACACGACGAAAAGCAAATACTCCCGTAAAGATCATGGAGAAGTCTATCCAAAAAGGCCCTAACAAGGTATGAGGATAAATGGATCCAAGTCCTAAAAGGAGGCGGATCGTTGTATATCAAAATCCCAAATAAAGATTGGAGAAAAATGAATAAGTCATGGTCCAAATATGAAGAATCTCTCAAAAAAAGTTCAAGTGAAGAAATTCCTATTATGAAGAGAAGACCATTATTTCATGAACGTCTCTCAAGATTTGAAGTATGAAGTCAATGCCAAATATCGGTTCGAGAAAGGTCTCAAATCGTGAAGCGAGTTATGCCAAGATATGAACTTTATGAGGTCCCGAGAAACAATTTTAAAAGATTTTGTCCTTTAGCTAACTATTGATTAAATCGTCCTACTTTATTTTCAGCCTACATAACTATCGAAATAAGTCAACAATGCATCCTTGATAAGTGTGAAAACACTCATCAATAATGATCCATAAATCACTCAAAACACAGTCAAATACATTATTTTAACTTTAAAATATCAGAATTATGCGTGTATTTGTGTTTTATGTGTTTTCAGGTAACAAGATACAATTTTGGAGCAAAGATGCGTTTTCAAGGGATTTATATCACAAAAGATGAAGAAAAGGACGAAAGAGCTTCTAAGGACTTTATTTGCCAATATTATCAAAGATCGAGGGCTTAGCTTGCAATTTTCTACGAGACGAAGGATTAAAAGAAACTTGATTTCAAAGTTATATACATTTGATGAAAGAAGGAAAGAGAAAGGACCAAAATGCAAAATAATGAAAAGTTAACAAGTTTAATATCTACTTGGTCAATTTGACCAAACCGGTCAAAACACATTAACTCACAAACACGTCTTCTCCAACGTGAAGAGAGAGAAAGATTAAACCGTCTTCAATCTTTTTCCACTTCAACACCTGCAAACGCAATTCACAAATGATACATGAAGTTTCAGCCAAAGAGTATAACTACAAAGATGATCACCTCCTTCTCCTCTACATGAGGATACAAGTCAATTAGATCAAGACCCAAGGACGAAGAAACGCCCAAATAGGATGAAGAATGAAGAACGAGTATATCCTCGTATTAAACACGTGGCACAACTGGATTGGACGAAACACGTCACATCTCCTACTCTCGATGCCTATAAAAAGAAGACGAAGCCTCACTTTCAAGCGGTTAGATAGGTGTAGTTTACACATAGTTAGTTTAGAAATTAGGAGTAGGATTAGCGTAAGTTTTCAGTTAGTCTCAGTTACAGTTAATATTCTGTTGAAGATTGTTACAAATCAGTTTCCTTTTGTAACCGAATTCTCCATTAATGAAATCCTTGTTTCTTGAAGCTCTTTTCTTACTTTCTTTTACATAAGCTTTGAAAATTCTTTACATCCATTCTGAGTTTCTTTTCAAAATCATTATGTTAGTTTGATTCAGTTACGATTTCTGTTGAATCTGTTAAAACAATTTCGACCATAGTTGAGAGCTTTGATCTTGATCTTTTCTTCCTCTGTTTGTATAAGAATTGATTTTATCAAGTAAATCTGTTGATTGAAGTGAGTTGCATTGTTACTATTTTGTTGATTTTACATATTTTAGCCTTTCTTTCTTTCTTAAAGTTTTCTTTACTGATATTAGAAGTTTTTAGGCCCTAGCTCATAAAGTTTGAAGTGGATAATTGATTGATCAACTTGAGTACTTTTCGTTTTGCGCTTTTAGTTTCGATTACTGTTTTAGAAGATTATTTCAGTTCATAAGTAGTTAGAAGCTATTGAATTTTATCAATTCTTTGTCTGAGTTGGTTTGATTTCAGTCAGTGGAAGTTCTAAAGAAAGTTTTGTTAATCTGTTTAAAAACGTTTTTCCGAACATCAGTTAGTAAATCGGTTTTATTCGTTGATTTAGCTTATCGAGTTAAAGGCAGTGATGATTCTTAAGCTGAAAAAGTTAGAATAACGAGTTTTTGTTATTGATAAGTGATCAGTCATAGAGTTTCGATTCAGTAATTGTTCTAAAGATCAGATTGTTTGGTTTGTTGTATTCGAGAACTTTCGTTTGGATAATTTGTTTTGCAGGAATACTTTCAGATTTCTTTTGCAGGTAGCAGAATAGTGGTGCTTCGTTGTATTCGGTAAAAGATCAGAGTCTGAGGTGTGATAGTAAAAACCGGCTCAGCGCCGCGTTTCTCTTCCACAACGGACTGGCTTCGGATGTGCAGGTCATCTCGTTTTACATATTTAGCTTTTAGTGTAATTTTACTAGTGGTAATAGTAGTGTAGAATATTGTGAAATCTGCTTGTAGTGTTAGTTGTATGCGTGTTTAATACCTGTATTCGCTCAATTCTCGATTTCGAATCTTTTAGCTCTCTTAAATTTGATTTCTGCATTATATAGGGTGTTTGGCATTAGTCTCTCATTGCAAATTTTGTAGCATTTAGGTTATAAGTGTTACTGTGATTAGCGTTTTGGTAGTTAATCTCACTTGTTGGTCTTTCGTAGCTTTAGTGTTCAATGTTGGTAAGTTTTGCCTGTTATGTTTGTGTAGTGTAGTTTCATTAGAACACAGTCATTTTTCTGATAAAATTCCAAATTAATTGATGATTTGTGAGTATACACGTTTAGTCCCTGATTTTGTATGCACTTATTACACCCACAGTCCAAACTTAGTTAAAAGCTTAGATTCGTTAGTCCTTGTGGTTACTGGAAGTTTGCATTTAGTCCTTCTTTGGTAAATCAATTACAAATTAGGTCCTTCCAGTTAGATTTGGTTTGAAATTAGTGGGTTAGTCAGTTAGTAGTAGTTGGACTAGTTACTTGGGCCAGTAGTTGAATTGGGCCTTGTTTAGTAACAAGTTATTATTTTGGATTTTGTAAATTTAGATAGTATTAAATTTCATTTGAGAAATCTGATTTTAAAAGTTGTAATTTTTGTTTACTTTTATATTTTGTATTTGGTATTTTTACTTTGTAGTATAAACTTGTGTTTTACATTTTATAATTTTGTGCAATTAATTGTTGTAAGTGCAATATGTTTTAGATAGTACGTATACGTAGTTTATAGAATATTTTTACCTTTTTACTTGCTTCTTGCCAATTAGACATAGAATCCAAACAAGTTTTAACCACCAAAAACAATTCAGTCTAACTAGAAAACGTTATATCAATTCGAATCGAGCTGAGAAGACAACTACACTAAAAAACGAAATATTAAATGGCACCGCTGCCGGTTCTTTTCGTGAAGATTAACGATTTCGAGTGAGACGATTGGATTTTGGGATCCGTTCACTTTGTGAACGTTATTTTACGTATTATAATCAAAAACATAAAAAAAATCAAAAAGATAAAAATACAAAAAAATAAAAAACCACAAAGTCAATTCTTTTCCTAAAGAATTGAACCAAAAAAAATAAAAAATCCAAAAAGTAATCTTTTTCCTAAAAGATTACACCCAAAAATATATATTATATCGTTTTCATCGTTTTTACGTACATATAGTATTTTGCTTAAAAAATCAAATAAATACAAAAATATTTTTGATATATTATTATATGTAAATAAGTATACGTATAAGAACAACCAATACACATATCTTCCATAAGTATTGTCGAGGCAATACACCGTGTTGAGGGGCGTTCCGGTCCTTGACACGCGTATCGATCCAATTTAATTAAGCAAGAATAGATAAATACTTCCTGATATCGCTCATTTATACGAGTTTTTCATAGCGATATTTGTTATGTTTTGTGTCCTAAACGTAATGGATAGACCCCATATTGCTTATATTTTGTGTAAAGTGTGTTTTGTAGGTTCTCAACTCACCATGTCTTACCGACAAGAAAGAGTTGATTCACCTTGAGGGTACGGCTCTTGGTGTGACACATCAAATCCGTTGAT
This sequence comes from Glebionis coronaria, assembly GCA_025667525.1. NCBI lineage: Eukaryota > Viridiplantae > Streptophyta > Magnoliopsida > Asterales > Asteraceae > Glebionis > Glebionis coronaria. The sequence goes on along the minus strand of CM046880.1, from coordinate 313,120,994 downwards.
GGTTGCCAGGTTACCCAAAACTGGATGGTTTTCACTTGCCATGGTCCTAGACTGAAAAGTGGCTAATCCAAGGGGGTACGGCTCTTGGTAAAGATTTTATCAAATCCGTTGATAGCTGTAATAGCTTGCTTAAAGCTATAGGGTGTTCAATTCACCGATGCTTCATTGCTAAGAATTGGCGAGTCCAGAAGGGTACGGCTTCTGGTAAAGACATATCAAATCCGTTGACGGCTGTGATGGTTTGCCTAAAATCATCAGGGTACCCCCACTCACCATTGATTCACGTTCTAAGAGTTGGGCTGGGTTCTAGTCTCCCAGGGTGATGCTTATTCCACCAGAAAGACTGGCTAGCCCAAGAGCGAGCAGCTACTTGGTAAAGGCTCATCAAATCTGCTCATGTTGCTGTAAAGATTTGGGACCAAAAAGGGCAAAGCAAAAGTTTTACACCCAAATCAGTTCAGCCTCGGATCAAGAGTTGCGCCGCAGGACATACCTGTTGCGGCGCAACAGAAGTTGCTACAGATCATGGTTTCTCGGATCACCAATTGCGGCGCAAGACTCAAGAGTTGCGGCGCAACTAAAGAAGCTACAGGACTTGGCACTTGCGGAACAAGAGTTGCGGCGCAAGACCATTCAGTTGCGCCGCAATTGGTCTTTTTGCAGTTACAAACTCTGTTTTTATTCCTCATTAAGGGGGAAGCTAAAGAGTTAGTGGACATCATGGGACATTATTGCTAGACGTTTTTTGATGTCCCAGGAGGAGTATTTAAGGAACACAACATCCACACAAGAGGGGGGATCCATTCATATCATCATACACTCAACATCCATATTACACACATCCATTCTTGAAGATATAATTCAAGAATCATCATCATCAAGCTTTAGCATCATTTTTATTATCATCATAAGTTTCTATTGAACAATTGTTACTTCAAGTTTTTACTTTGTTACTTTGAAGATCATTGGAACCTCTTTCTCAATTTGGTATTCATCTTCTATCATTTTAATAGCAAGATTAAAGTATGTCTTTTACATATTCAATTGTGTTTGTTACAATCATGAGTAGCTAATTTCTTTATACGTTTGCTTGGATTATGTGATGTTTATGTGTTAGATTTTGGGTTGGAAATTCGATTGATTTGTTGAGATTAATTGGGGATCCGTTTGGGTTAATAACTTAATTATCTTGTCAAAATTGTTTATACTCTTGTTTGGTAATCTAAAAACGGGTATTCGAAAGGAATCCGTAATTTTTACTAAAATAGGAACGAATTAATCGGCCTGTCTTTAGTTGATTATAAGTGAATGATATTCGAAAGGAGTCATTAACAACAATTTTCATAAGTAGATATTCACACAAACGCTAGCTACTAAATTAAGAGAAATCGGTTTAGGAGTTAGTAAGCTATTCGAAAGGAAGCTTATAAATTAATTCTCACTTATCAGCTTGAAACTTTATGCACTATTACTTGAAGTGTTAACGGTATTCGAAAGGAATCGTTGCATGGTTAGGTAATTGGAGAAATCCGGTATTCGAAAGGAACTTAGGATTTTACATTAGAAGTTTATCGATATTTTCATACCTAAGGAATAACTCATAGTCATTCACGGTCCAAGCAAGCGTATCTTTTATCCATATTTGAAATCTTGAATATTTTCACTGTTTTTATAAGCAAGTCTTCACTAAGACTAAAACCAATTTGTTACTCGTTACGCATTTTTACTAACTAATATTTCAACTATAAATAGTCCCTGTGTTCGAACCCGATATTTGCTAATACTATTTTACAATTGACAAGGGTACACTGCCCGTGTTATAATCTAGTAAAGGTTAATTTTGGGAAAACTAGATTTTTCGCATCACTTCCAATAGGCAATAATTCGAAGAATACAAACTACTAAAGTGAATAGATAGGCGACGTGCTATAAAATGCCGTCTAAGGGTTAATAGGTACTTAAGTGCTTCGCGCCACCTAACCCCCCGTTCACTAGTGCGTATTTTGAGAAGGAAGGCTTTATTGGGGGTCTTGCACCCAAGTAGTAATTATATATATACTTTCTTGTGGATATTTCATATCGAACCTCGAAGAGGATAATCCTATTCTTTTCAAAGTCGACCGAGGGCTACTCCCTCATTCCTCGTGTTTACTTACACGTGTACTTGCACAGGTGTAAACATACCACCTTTGGTGTATTACTTCCTTCCCCGAGGAAGCTTTTAAACGTCATTATACTTGTATATACATTCGGCCACCTTGTTAAACATGGATACTCGTTCCATGTGGGAGATTTTGCAACAACGATCTGCCAACGCTAATTATTCGCCTTGTTCGACTTGTGGTGGTCCACACGATACGTATTTATGTGATCAAAATAATGGTTATTATGGGGAGGGATATGCTTACAATGGAACCGAGAACCCTAATTTTCGACCTAACATTCAAATGGACTACACTTGTAATGACTATATGGGCTATTCCGGTTATTCATCACAACCTCCACCATCATTTCATGATCAAACCTTTCATAATCAAGGATTTTCAAATAATGAAGGCTTTCAAAATGATGAAAATTTTCCATGCTATAATCAAGATACTTTTCATAATCAAGGATTTTCACACAATGAAGGTTTTCAAACTAATGATAATTTTCAAGGCTATAATCAAGAAACTTTTGATAATCAAGGATATAATCAAGGGTTTAACCAAGAGAATATGCAAAATGTCTCTCAATTTCGTGAATCCTTTGAGAGGAGACTTCAAGAGATGGAAAGGAGAATACTTGGACGTTTCGAGGAAAATTGTCAAAGACAACTTCTCTTTGTACAATCTTATCTAACTCAAGGAGCTTTACCATGTGATATTGAGCCGTCTTTGAGAGTTGATGCTGAGGATGATACTATTAGTGATAAAGGGAATTTTCAAGGTTACAATCATGAGAACTTTCATAATCATGACTCTTTTCAAAACTATAATCCACCTAATTATGGAAATCCACCTCCACCCTATTCTTCGACTTATTCATGTGAGTTTTGTGGAAAAGAACCCCATTATGGTTATGATTGTAGACCGAGGGATCCGCCATCTTATGACCCTAATTTTGTCGAGAAGTTTCATTCTTTACTTGAGAAAATGAACAAGTCGAACGATGACGTTTATAAGATGCTTGATCGTATGAAAGACATGAGCTACAAGGAAATGAAAGACACGCAGCGATGGTTAAAGGAAATAATTAACTCTACTAAGGAAGAGGAAATTAAGTCTTGGCAATATAATGACAAGGAATTCGGTGATTTGTATCGTGAATCGTTGAACAAATTTTCTTGTCGCCTCAGGAAATATTTAAATGATTTCTTCCTTAAGACTCTTATAATCGAGGAAGACGGACAATACATGACTACTTTTACTCGTAGGCCTGATCCATTATTAGATGAAGATGCTGAGGAACCTTCGAGTTGTATGACACTTAATGATGACACACCTTCATCACTTTTACCTCACGTGGAACCCACCGACTCTTTACCCATGGGGGACGAGCCTCTTAGCACTAATACAAACACCGATTTGGATGAATTAACCTCTTCTAGTGTTGAGAACCTTATCCCAATCCAAAGAGAATTTGAGGGTATTTCCAACGAACCATGTGACGAGCTTTCTATTGATACTTCTCCTCATGATCACATTGAGATTTCATCACATGTTGACTTTCATGCTACTACTAGTGATTTTGGTGATTTCGATCTTGATGAATTGTTCAAAGAAAGGGATAATGAGATTGAGGAAGAGTTTATGCAAGATATAGAGGATGATGATTGTGATTCTAGTGAGGCATCTTATGATCTATCATCCGATGACTTTTCATGTCAAGATGACCTTCCTAATTTGGATGATGATGTTGATCATATAGAAGAAGTGGAAGATGTTCATATTCGAGAGGTTTTATCATACGTCTATAATCTTATCTCTTCGATTGAAGCTTTGAATGAAAACCATAATGATGAGTCCATAGAAGAAACCTTTCATTGACATTTCTTCACCGGTTTTTGAGGTTGCACCTATTGACTTTCATGATGATATCATCCCTTTGAGTGACTCTCTCAATACACCTTCTTTTGAGCCTTCTATTCCCACCCTCCCACCCTTGAAGTTGGTTATTGATGAAGATCCTATACTTTTAGAGATTGATCCTTTTTCACCTATGGCACCTTTAGAACCCAAAACCTTTGATATGGATTCTCATATGGATATTGATGACACCATAGAGGCTTATCTTGCTAATATTTATATTGAGGTTGATGATAGTGATTCTAATTGGGAAAAGGAGATTCGTCTTAGTGAGAATATGCTTTTTGGGAACCTAGAGCCTACACCTCTTCCACAAGACACTATTTCTCTTGAGCCTTCTTTTTCTATGCCTTCTATGGAAGATTACCCACCTTTTGATAATGATGAGGAGCCCAATATGGACATAATAGTTATGAATGTTTTGATACCTACACCTTCATATTCTCATGTTGCTTTGATCACTAAGGGGGAATCTTATATGGTTGATACGAGTTCATCTTCTTATTTTCTCATGAAGGGAAAGGTTTTTGATCCTGGGATACATATGTTTGGGAAAAATTGGTTTTCATCTACTCCACTTAAGAGTGTGATTTCGATTGATTTGTGCTTCTTGTATGAGCTTACTTTGGTTATGCTACCTACTTTGGAGTTGTTCGAGTGTAGAGATGGAAACTATGTATTTGATCCTGGTGTGCTTCATATTTGAGAGATTTTATATGTTGGACAAACTTGAGACACGTTGGACCGTTCCATTTATCGAGGCGGATTTGGTAAATCTTATAGTAAATGGCAACGTACTAAGTTTGAGTGTATCATGTGAGATGTGCTTCAAAGTGTATATCTTTTACTCTCCATGATGGTTTCCCCAAGGACAACTTAATTCGGGGCCGAGTCGAGCTAGCGACTTAGGGTTAAAAAAACTCAAGCATTGAATAACTAGGTTAGAAAACGTAGAGTAGATTTTCAATAGGTTAGGTTTAATTAAAAGGATGTTATAGTAGAGTTGAAGTGGAGGGGTGCCTTTCTTCGTGTCTTTTGGTGTTTGTTTCAAGGGTTGCTCTCTCTCATTTCATACTTGGAGCTTATGGAGGAGGCCCGTGTATCTGGTTCACTTCGATTAGTTTTTGCTATCGTGATATTAAACACTTGTGCTTAAAATGAATATCCTTTAGTTGTCTCTTCCTTAACTTGGGTTAAGCAAAGTTATCAATGTCATAAGTGTAGGGGAGTTCACTCCAATACTCTTAAACATTGAGGACAATGTTTATCTTAAGTGTAGGGGAGACTTCTATCGAAGTGACCTTACCTAGACCATTGCCTTAACTTCATGATAATTGGGAAAATTAATTTTTCGATCATTTTTCAAATTTTTGATCTACTTTGGCCAACAAAAATATGCATTCATAATTTTTGCATCTATTGTTTTTCATTTGCATAACACATTTGCATTGTATATATTTCTTCTTTATGTTTCATCAAAAATATATAAAAGGAAAAAAATAAAATAAAACATGGTTTTAACAAGTTTAGACTTCTTTGACATATTAGGCCCGCCATGGATATTTTGACTCAACCCGAGTTTGCTTATCTTAGCATTCTCTAGCTAGTATCCTTAACCATGTAGTCCTTCATTGGTCTATTAGGCTAAGCATCCACCAATCTCATTCTTTGAGATTTTAAATTTGTGGAGAATGGGAAATGATAGAGTTGAAGCAAGTATAAAAGGGCTAGATAAACTTCATGATAATTACTTGTGGCTAAACCCTTCTCTTCTTTACCTCTATTTTCTTCGCATGTATATAATTGTTAATAAATAATCAAGTACGGTTTTAATTGGTTTGTAATCTCTAATGCATTTTTGTCTAATCATTTATGGTTGATATGAGTACGTCTTAAGATTCTAAGTTAGAACGTTTTATGTGTAATAGACTTATGTCATGCTCAATTTTTGGCGGGTGTTTTTCCTTTTATTCTTTTCAAATTTCTTTGTGAGGAATAAAGAAAAATAAGAGCGGCTTACAAAAAAATGAGTGGCTAGTAAAAAAAAAAATATATATATATATATATATATACAAGACTCCCAAGAGGGGCAGTGTGGTGTTAATTATAGTTACTATTGAGTTCCAATATTACCTTGACGGGTTGCGGGGATTCAATAGATTGCTCCAATCCAATATTACCTTGACGGGTTGCGGGGTTGAAGATCCAAAGTCTCAAAAAGATGGCGGATGTAAATTATTGCGTGAGTTTTATTTTTCTTTCCTTAGCGAGTGTGTAGCTACTTATGAAAGCATGACATGAGGATTTTACACATAAGGCGAATGACTTATTACTCTTGAAACGGACTTGTATTAATTATGAGCGGTTTTTCAAGTAATGGATGAGAGGATTACTTAGGATTAAAACCGTGCTTCCTTATTTTTGGATTTTACATTTCTTATACTTAACACTTGAATAATGACAAATTTGCTCACAAGCAATTTGCTCAAATAATAACCGGTTTCACATTTAATTGTCATGAATAAGTTGATGCACTTTTTACTTGTGAATACAATGATCCTATTTTTAAGCTTGGTATGGGGAAAGTGAAACTTGAGGGTGATAAATGTCCATGGTACCAAAGCCCTAATTTAAGTCATTGATTTCTTTATGAGTTATTTCCATCAAAACCATTTATAAAATCAAAAAGATGTAAATAGAAGTGCTTTCTTTGCATTGCATTGTAAATATTCAAAACCATTCATCATGTAGTATAGTTTAGTTTATTAAATCATAAAATGGCCAAGGTTGGTTAATTATGAGAAAAGTGTAACTTTAGAGCTTTAAAATGCTGCATTGCATGAGGACATGGCAATGGTCAAGTGGAGGGGAGTTGATAAGTGTGAAAACACTCATCAATAATGATCCATAAATCACTCAAAACACAGTCAAATACATTATTTTAACTTTAAAATATCAGAATTATGCGTGTATTTGTGTTTTATGTGTTTTCAGGTAACAAGACACAATTTTGGAGCAAAGATGCGTTTTCAAGGGATTTATATCACAAAAGATGAAGAAAAGGACGAAAGAGCTTCTAAGGACTTTATTTGCCAATATTATCAAAGATCGAGGGCTTAGCTTGCAATTTTCTACGAGACGAAGGATTAAAAGAAACTTGATTTCAAAGTTATATACATTTGATGAAAGAAGGAAAGAGAAAGGACCAAAATGCAAAATAATGAAAAGTTAACAAGTTTAATATCTACTTGGTCAATTTGACCAAACCGGTCAAAACACATTAACTCACAAACACGTCTTCTCCAACGTGAAGAGAGAGAAAGATTAAACCGTCTTCAATCTTTTTCCACTTCAACACCTGCAAACGCAATTCACAAATGATACATGAAGTTTCAGCCAAAGAGTATAACTACAAAGATGATCACCTCCTTCTCCTCTACATGAGGATACAAGTCAATTAGATCAAGACCCAAGGACGAAGAAACGCCCAAATAGGATGAAGAATGAAGAACGAGTATATCCTCGTATTAAACACGTGGCACAACTGGATTGGACGAAACACGTCACATCTCCTACTCTCGATGCCTATAAAAAGAAGACGAAGCCTCACTTTCAAGCGGTTAGATAGGTGTAGTTTACACATAGTTAGTTTAGAAATTAGGAGTAGGATTAGCGTAAGTTTTCAGTTAGTCTCAATTACAGTTAATATTCTGTTGAAGATTGTTACAAATCAGTTTCCTTTTGTAACCGAATTCTCCATTAATGAAATCCTTGTTTCTTGAAGCTCTTTTCTTACTTTCTTTTACATAAGCTTTGAAAATTCTTTACATCCATTCTGAGTTTCTTTTCAAAATCATTATGTTAGTTTGATTCAGTTACGATTTCTGTTGAATCTGTTAAAACAATTTCGACCATAGTTGAGAGCTTTGATCTTGATCTTTTCTTCCTCTGTTTGTATAAGAATTGATTTTATCAAGTAAATCTGTTGATTGAAGTGAGTTGCATTGTTACTATTTTGTTGATTTTACATATTTTAGCCTTTCTTTCTTTCTTAAAGTTTTCTTTACTGATATTAGAAGTTTTTAGGCCCTAGCTCATAAAGTTTGAAGTGGATAATTGATTGATCAACTTGAGTACTTTTCGTTTTGCGCTTTTAGTTTCGATTACTGTTTTAGAAGATTATTTCAGTTCATAAGTAGTTAGAAGCTATTGAATTTTCTCAATTCTTTGTCTGAGTTGGTTTGATTTCAGTCAGTGGAAGTTCTAAAGAAAGTTTTGTTAATCTGTTTAAAAACGTTTTTCTGAACATCAGTTAGTAAATCGGTTTTATTCGTTGATTTAGCTTATCGAGTTAAAGGCAGTGATGATTCTTAAGCTGAAAAAGTTAGAATAACGAGTTTTTGTTATTGATAAGTGATCAGTCATAGAGTTTCGATTCAGTAATTGTTCTAAAGATCAGATTGTTTGGTTTGTTGTATTCGAGAACTTTCGTTTGGATAATTTGTTTTGCAGGAATACTTTCAGATTTCTTTTGCAGGTAGCAGAATAGTGGTGCTTCGTTGTATTCGGTAAAAGATCAGAGTCTGAGGTGTGATAGTAAAAACCGGCTCAGCGCCGCGTTTCTCTTCCACACGGACTGGCTTCGGATGTGCAGGTCATCTCGTTTTACATATTTAGCTTTTAGTGTAATTTTACTAGTGGTAATAGTAGTGTAGAATATTGTGAAATCTGCTTGTAGTGTTAGTTGTATGCGTGTTTAATACCTGTATTCGCTCAATTCTCGATTTCGAATCTTTTAGCTCTCTTAAATTTGATTTCTGCATTATATAGGGTGTTTGGCATTAGTCTCTCATTGCAAATTTTGTAGCATTTAGGTTATAAGTGTTACTGTGATTAGCGTTTTGGTAGTTAATCTCACTTGTTGGTCTTTCGTAGCTTTAGTGTTCAATGTTGGTAAGTTTTGCCTGTTATGTTTGTGTAGTGTAGTTTCATTAGAACACAGTCATTTTTCTGATAAAATTCCAAATTAATTGATGATTTGTGAGTATACACGTTTAGTCCCTGATTTTGTATGCACTTATTACACCCACAATCCAAACTTAGTTAAAAGCTTAGATTCGTTAGTCCTTGTGGTTACTGGAAGTTTGCATTTAGTCCTTCTTTGGTAAATCAATTACAAATTAGGTCCTTCCAGTTAGATTTGGTTTGAAATTAGTGGGTTAGTCAGTTAGTAGTAGTTGGACTAGTTACTTGGGCCAGTAGTTGAATTGGGCCTTGTTTAGTAACAAGTTATTATTTTAGATTTTGTAAATTTAGATAGTATTAAATTTCATTTGAGAAATCTGATTTTAAAAGTTGTAATTTTTGTTTACTTTTATATTTTGTATTTGGTATTTTTACTTTGTAGTATAAACTTGTGTTTTACATTTTATAATTTTGTGCAATTAATTTTTGTAAGTGCAATATGTTTTAGATAGTACGTATACGTAGTTTATAGAATATTTTTACCTTTTTACTTGCTTCTTGCCAATTAGACATAGAATCCAAACAAGTTTTAACCACCAAAAACAATTCAGTCTAACTAGAAAACGTTATATTAATTCGAATCGAGCTGAGAAGACAACTACACTAAAAAACGAAATATTAATCCTCGTGATCATTCAAGACAACAATAAAATATAAGAGATACACCTAGGAATAAGGGAGTCTAAGTGAATAATTGGGCCACATGAATTCGTGTTAGTTTGCTAACTTATAATAACAATGATCTCGTTTTTAAGCTTGGTATGGGGAACGTGAAACTTGAGGATGATAAACATTCATGACATTCCAAAACCCTAAGGTAAGTTTTTGATTTCTTTACTTGTTTTCTTCCTTTAAATATTTTGTAATTTTCTATCTCTTTAATAAAGGCCAAGATGGATTGATTATGATGAAAAATGTAAAACTTGCTTTGTAATTAATGCATTGCATGAGGACATTGCAATGGTCAAGTGTAAGGAATTTAATAAGTGTGAAAACACTTATCCTTTTACCACTTAATTATAATAATAACCAAGCCAAAACGTGTATTTTGTTGATGCAAAAGTTGGGTGATCCTTGCTAGACCCGAATTAGGCTTAATTAGGGTTGACTGGGTTCCGGCTCCTGCACCAAGTGAACTGTATGGTTGGGATCCTGCACACTAAACAACACGCGATAGGCTTACCGTGGGAATGTTTCCTACGATTAGACTCCGCCGTGAGAGTAGGTAATCGGTTAGGGTTTATAGGAGTTGAGTGAGTTGAGAGTATATAGAACGTAATACCTTTGTGGAACCCTTGGGGGTTCCTTTTATAGGCAGTGAGACCCTAATGGGCTGTCACTGATGCTTCGGCCCCAAAGAAAGGATAAGTACCAGAATTAGATTGATTGTTATCTTCTAATTATGGTGAGTGAATATCCTCTTCTTTGAGATGAATCCTATTCATAGATAGAACATAATTCTGTCTAACCCTGTACCGGTCATGTCGGGTCGTGAGCCACACACGTGCGTGCGGTTACTGTTCACCCAAGCCCATAAGCTCAAATGACATTATTCCAACCCATCTGTGATGGGCCGGATGCAGGTAGTACCCGTGGGCCGGGTTCCTGACCCGGCTGGGGACTATACGTCATCATGTCCCCCCAGTCTAGTTGTTACAGTCGTAGGCGTAACCTCTAGACTATCAAGATGCTCCCCGGACGTACCAAGAAAGATCCTCTAGGGAATGACAAACTGTGAAAATTTTGTTTGGCCGCACGTGGCTGCCTGTCTAGGAATGTTATTCCAAGAGAACCTCAGCCGTACGTAACGGCCGAGACAAATTAAATGTAGCATTGAATATTGTCTTACGTAAGACCGCATATCCCGACACAAGAATAAATGCATTAATGGTAGTCAACTGGCAGCCGCACTTCTGCAAAAGTGCACCATTAATGCCCAAAATTGAGCCACGTAAAACTGCTAAGAAGTGACCCGTGGGTCCCCTCTGACATTTCAGAAGTGTCAGAAATCCCATCCGTTGGATAGGCGTAGTGGCCTATACGTGTCAAACATCCACGTTACCTCGAAACTGAGGCAACCCTATATAAGAGTTGGTGTGTGTGTTTGTTATACACTCAGTTCATACTCTTTTCCGCCATTGTTATTTCCAAGCTCCATCCTCCAAACTTTTGCCTTCTATTCCACGGATTTCCTCCGCCGCAGGTTAGATCATCACGCCTTACAAACCCTTTTTATAAAACATGGTAAAGGACAACCCACTTATCACGGATGTCCTGAACGTGATGTCGGCGGAAAAATACATAGACTTTTTGTCGAAGTATTACATTCCCGAAAGCGTACACCCCACCTATCCAGGTGAAGGTGAGGCAATTACGGATGCACCAAAGGGGAAGATAGGCGTGTACACGCGCCTATTTGACTCGGCCAACTACCGTATCCCCCTGTCCAAATTCTTGGTAGATCTGCTTTTATACTATGACTTCCACATAACCCAGCTTCACTGCATAGGGGCGTGTAAAATCAACCAGTTTGAAATTACATGTCATACATGCGATGTAACCCCGACCGTGAACCTATTTAGGGCGTTTTACTCCCCCCAACTAGTGAATGGGTGGTTATCGTTTAAAAACGATCCGGGAATGCCCCCATGACGTATAGGAAGCCCTTAGACTCCCTTAAGAACTGGTATGACCATTACTTTTTTGTGGATGAAAAAGATTCCCCACTCCCTTTGTCCTTAAAACCAGGGTACCCAAAGATTCTCCGCCCAAATCCAAAGACTATAGCAGCAGAGACCTGAAAATACTAGATACCCACCGCACAGAATTCCATAAGGGGTTGCCGGAACATTTTCTGTGCTTAGTAGGATTAAGTCGTCGTTATTATGGGAGGGAGAACTTATATTCGTGCTTTCTGGCGGAGCGTGGACAGGGTAGGTGTACTTTATACTTTGTAAATGTGATAAACGTCATTTGTATTGCAGGACCGTACTAACCCGTGTGTTTATAAATGTTCGCAGAAATGAACCTACACGGATTACTGCGCCAGGGCGGCCCAATGAAGGTGCCTAAAGGATTCCGCCCTTTGAAGGAGAATGAACTCCCCCTTCTCGATGCGACCGCAGACCGTACCATTCAACTCGAAGAAACTTTCGAGCAAAGATCAGATGAAGAGGAGCCTATCATGGAGAAATCCCCATTGGATTTCCATAATGAAGATGGTGGAGAGCTGCTGCTGGAGGGCACCGCGACGCACCAGGAAGATGAAAGTGATTTCCTCAACCTTGAGGATGAAGACATCACTCAAGCTTCTGGGTCCGCCCAGCCCACATCCCGAAAGGAAAGACCACCAGGAGGGTGGCAAAGACGATAGGGGATGAGGCAGGGGCCTCGAATGCTCCCCCAAAGAAACTAAGGAAAGATCATCCGTAGTACCAGGAGGGAAGTGGTACTGCGACAGCCCATGCCAACCCCACACCGCACATGGATGAGCCAGTCTTGCGAGCTACCCCCGTGAGTGTCGTAGCTTCTACCGCCCCAGAACCTGTGACTGGTACCACGTAAGCACCCTTCGTATGTCAGTCTTGTCATTCTGTTTGTTAAATATAGAATGCCTAAACAAAAGATGCATATGCCAATAACAGGGCAGATCCGTCGACTGTAGCTCAAGAGGAAGAGGTGGAGAGGAATCATTCCCCCACAACATCAAACAGGCCCCCATCTCCTGCTGCGACACACGCCGAGGAGCCACCCCCTGAAGGACCAGAAAATAGCCTGCGCCTAGCCTGGAACCTCTCTAGTTTAACAAGGTTGGAGGCGGAATCTGAGTGTTCGGAATTTATCGAGCATATTACCCCTCCAGCCCTTGCACAAGACTTAGACGAGTTGGATCATGAATCCTTTCTGGAGCAGTTTGATGTGTCGTCCACTCATCAAGTAACGGTGGGTGCCGCTCTAAGACGCCGCCTGATCAAGGCCCTGGCGAATGTGAAGCGGGCAGACAAAAGGATAGCTCGTCGGGAGGCAATGGTTATGAAGAATGAAAAGGCCATTGCGTCATTACAAACGACGCTGGTGACGGCCGGGGCTACAGTAAAATAGCAAGCTCATCATGCAGACAACCGAGAGAAACGCATCGCCGAGCTCGAGGCCCTCGTAGCCGCATCGAATGAGAAGGTATGCTTTCAACAAAAATATTATACATATTTTCCTCGATTTTCTTTCTTTTTTTGACCCAAGAAAAAACATATTATCCTTGTGATAACTCGAAGTGCCATATGCAGGTGTCCGCGGCCGAAGCCTCTACCAAGGTCGTAACCGTACAAGCCTTCAACATCGCCCAAGAGCGCGATGCGCTGAAGGATGAGCTAACACAAGTGCGGACCAATTTGGAAGAGCAAGCTGCAATGGCTGAGGAGGAGCTGAGCAAGATGGCCACAAGTTGTTCTGAAAGAATGTGTCCTCCGTTGCTATCTGCCATAGCTGGACACAGGTGGATGATTGGACAAGGAATGCGCCTTGCCGTAAGCAAGGTCATGGAAGCTCCGCACCTGCTGCAAGCATTAGCCGGGGTCGTGTCGGATGTAATCGACCGTGGTAGGCATGAGGGCTTGGTCCAGGCTGCGGAATTGATAGGTAAGAACGAGGATATTATGCAGCATCCCTACCATAACCCTTCAGCTGCGGACAAGATGACCGCGTCGATGGATGCACTGGCGGAAATCCAACACCCTCTTTTGGATGAACTCGAGGCGCTTAAGGATGCTCCGAACGAGATGGTAATGTCCAAGCTTACTACGGATCCCATCCAATTGACCTTGCCTACTTACGACTCCGTGTCGAAAGTAATGAAAGGTGAAAAACTGCTTGCTGAGGCATTGGATGCGACTGCAATCAAGGCGCAGGATGGAAAGGACGATCGCGGGGAGGCCCTCCGTGCTCTGATCGAAGAAGCGAAGAAAGACATAGGGGAATTCCTACCTCCGTTGTAATTTATCTTGTAAATATTTGAAGCTTTTATTCGTCCGTGCATGTACACGGCTAAGACTGATGTGTGAAATAACTGTCTTTTGTATGTAAGTCCGTGATAACCACAGCCATTTTGTTATGATTTGGAAACTTGTGTATTTTTATTTTGTTAAATATCGATTACCGATACTGCATGACATGTCACATCTTACCCAAAAGAGAAAATACATTCAAGTCTATAATTTACTAGACATGCGACGTGCGTCTTTACTATGCACAGCACTGCGTGAGTACGGCATACGGAAACTTACCACAACGTCTTGTGAGTAAGGTGTCTAGTAAGGATACATGATCTGCACCTCTGGGGTTGCATCCCTCTTACGCGGCAAGTTGAATTAGTAGGTTCACTTAATCCTCTTACCCCACTTGGAGGCGTATAGTACATGTACAGTGATTGAATGAATGCATATGAATGAGACATGGCATGTTATAATAATAACTAAAATTCACATGACTAACAAAATCCTAAGAAATAGTTTGCACAAAACAAGTCGTGGAGCTAGCTAGGCACCACGGCATTTTATTAGAACGTGTATAATTTTTGGTTTGAACAAGAATGGGAAGTCTTAAAACAAAAAAGGAACCTAGAAAAAACATAAGAAACAAAACAGATAGAATACATGGATCTTCATTAAAGCCAAGTGTAGCGAAGTATCCATGCGGAAGTCGTGGCTTTTAAAGATAGCACATTTTGAGATTGGAGATGTTCCATGTGCGTTCCAGATCGCGGCCATCCATGTCACGTAACTTGTACGCGCCTCGCCCTAAGGCTTCCGTGACCTCATACGGTCCCTCCCATTCAGGGCCCAGCTTCCCTGTATTCTCCGCTCGACTTGCTTCGTTAGCACGATAGACATAATCTCCCGGTCGAAAAGAAACACCTTTAAGCTTGGCGTCGTAATAAGCCTTCATTTTAGCCTTGGACTTAGCCTCATTGATGGCTGCTATCTCCCTTTTTTCTGCCAATAAATCCAGGTTGATTCGTAGTTGCTCGTCGTTCGTGACGACATTAACCTCCGATGTGCGGATGGTAGGCATTCCGATTTCTACTGGTATAACAGCTTCAGTATCGTAGGCCAATGCAAATGGAGTGTCCCCGTTGGCTGTTTTGATCATAGTCCTATGCGCCCATAGCACATGTGGTAGTTCGTCCACCCATTTGGCACTTCGTTCCTCTAGGCGTGCCTTGATGCCGTTTCCCAAGCTTCTGTTTGCTCGTTCCACAAGGACATTTGTCTGCGGGTGTTTAACAGACGCGAAGCGTCGTTTGATATTTAATGATGCGCACCAGTCCTTGAATGGATTATCCGCGAACTGTTTACCGTTGTCCGAGATGATTTCTCCTGGTAAGCTAAAACGGCACACAATGTTCTCCCAAAAAAACTTTTTAACTTGTTTGCCTGTGATGGATTTAACTGCCTTGGCCTCTATCCATCGTGTAAAGTAGTCCATTGCGACAATCAATAACTTAACTCCCCCGCAGCTATAGGAAATGGTCCTGCGATGTCGATTCCCCACTTATAGAATGGCCATGGGGATGTAATAGGTGTAAGCTCCTGCTGCGGATGTCGCGATACTGGTCTATGCACTTGGCAATCACTACACTTGTGAATCATGTCGCGTGCGTCCCTATGCATGGTAGGCCAATAATATCCTGTACGTAGGGCTCGAGCTACCACGGATCGTGGACCTGCGTGCATGCCGCATAACCCTTCATGTATCTCACTGATCACATAAGTGGCCTGACGTGGTCCAACACACCGCAACCACGGCTGCAAGAAAGAGCGCTTACAGAGGATACCTTCTCGAAGCTCGAAGTGCTGCGACTTCCTTCTGATGCGCTGTGCTGCTTTTTCATCGTCCGGAAGGGTCTCATTAGTCAAATAGTTGACGATCGGGGTCATCCATGTATGTCCATCCTCCTCAACTATAGTAGCGACCTCCCCTTCTGTTATATACTTTTCCTTGAGTATTTCCACCAAGACCTGCTTGGACAAGTGGGCGAAGCTTGTAGATGCGATCTTGCTAAGAGCATCCGCCTTCTTGTTCTCACCTCTTGGTACCTGCTTTATAGAAAACTTGCTGAAAGCCGCGATGAGTGACTTGACTTTTTCCAAGTACCGGACCATGTTCTCCTCCTTAGCCACATATCCACCTAGAATGTGGTTCGCGACAAGCCGTGAGTCCACGTAGGCCTCAAGGTTGCGGACTCCCATTCTAGCGGCGATTTTTAAACCCGCAATTAATGCTTCATATTCCGCCTCATTGTTGG
Source organism: Glebionis coronaria (assembly GCA_025667525.1). Lineage (NCBI taxonomy): Eukaryota > Viridiplantae > Streptophyta > Magnoliopsida > Asterales > Asteraceae > Glebionis > Glebionis coronaria. Next base: position 313,104,602 of record CM046880.1, on the reverse strand, counting down.
TGGCTGTGAACTCAAAGCAGAGGGCGTACGTAAACTCCATCCCTTCTGGGTTTGTGAGGATGAGACCAGCTCCTGACCCATCCGTACACGAAGATCCGTCCGTAAATAACACCCATGGTTCTGCTGGAGTCTCGTCCTGTTTTACAACTGGTCCTTCCTCATCCGGCTTCTCTATCAAGAAATCTGCCAAGATTTGGCCTTTAACAGCCGTCCTTGGCCTATAAGATATATTGTGCTCCCCCAGTAGAATGCTCCATTTTTGTAGCCTTCCTGCCACATCCGGTCTAGAGATGACTTGTTTTATTGGTTGGTCGGTAATGACTACAATTGGGTGCGCCTGAAAGTATCAGCGCAACCGTTTTGTAGCAAACACTAGTGCCAAAACCAATTTTTCCATAGAGGAGTAATTCAACTCCGGCCCTTGTAATGTTCTACTTATGAAGTAGATCGGAGTTTGTACCGTATCCCTATCCGTCATGAGTACTGCACTTATTGCTCCATGCATGGCTGATAGATACATAATGAGCTCCTCCTTTGGCCGGGGAGCTACTAGCATAGGGAGAGATGCAAGATGTTGTTTGAGTTGGCCAAAGGCTTCCTCGGCTTCCTTTGTCCACCGGAAGTCCCCCTTCCTAATGCACTTCTTGAGTGTTTTAAATAGGGGTAGTGACTTCTCTACGGACTTTGATAAGAACCTATTTAGCCCGGCCAGCTTCCCATTTAAGGATTGCACCTCTTTCCGTGTCTGAGGGGATGGTAGCTGTATTACTGCGTCCGTTTTCTCTGGGCAAGGTTTGATGCCATTTGGATCAATCATATATCCAAGGAACATTCCCTTCGTTGCCCCAAACGTGCATTTCTTTGGGTTTAGCTTCATATTAATCCTCCTCAGTGTGTCGAATGTCTCTTGGACATCCCGGAGAAGTGCATCCTCCGTATGACTTTTTATGACTAAGTCATCCACATAGACTTCCAGGTTGCGGCCTATCTATGAGTCAAAGGCTTTGTACACTAGCCGCTGGTATGTAGCACCGGCGTTCTTTAGTCCAAACGGCATTTTCGTATAACAATATACGCCTTGACTGGTATGGAACGTCGTCTTCTCTGCGTCCTCCTCCGCCATATGGATCTGGTGGTATCTTTTATATGCGTCTAGGAAGCACTTAAAGGGATATCCACATAGAGATTCCACCTTCCAGTCGATCTCCGGTAACGGGTAACAATCCTGTGGACAGGCTTTGTTCAGATCCATGAAATCCACACACATGCGCCAACTTCCGTCATGTTTTTAGACCATGATTGGATTGGATAACCACTCGTGGTAGTATACTTCGCGCATGATGCCCGCGTCTACTAGCTTCCGTAGTTCATCCAGTATCACTCGGCTGGCTTCAGGTGCCTGGCCGCGCTTCTTTTGCTTGACAGGTTGATACCCTGGCGGATCTGGAGCTTATGTTCTGCTATCGCGCGTGGTACGCCTGTCATGTGCTTTGGCTCCCATGCGAATATGTCTAAGTTTGCTTTTAAGAGAGAGCACATGGCCCTCTTGCCGCTATCCGAGAGCGTTCCTCCTATGGATACCTCCTGTTCCGGATAATCAGGATGGATGCACCTTCCAATTGGGAGGTGGTGATCCATCCTTGGGTGGAACGGGCGGAACCGGTGTTGTCACGGTATGACACTCGGATGCTGGTACGATTGTGTTGTAAATGGTGACGATTCCTCCTTCTACAGGGAACTTGATCATTCCATGTGTCGTGGAAGGTACCGCACGTATGGCCAAAATACATGGTCTGCCTATGATCCCGTTGTATGGAGAATGTGAGCGTATCACCATAAAGTTCATCCACGCAGTGGTGGAGTGTTCCTCATTCCCAATGGTTACAAGCAGACGTAGTTGCCCTATCGGCCAGATGGTGTCTCCACTAAAACCAATGAGCGGCGCCGTGGCCGGTACCAATTGGCTTCTTATTTCTGGTTGTAACTGCACAAAACAGTGTTCATACAGTACTTCTGCTGATGACCCTCCATCCACATACATGCGACGAACATTGTGTGTTCCAATGCTTATCTCAATAGTGAGAGGCGCATCAATCACATCGCTTGCTGTGATGGGAGGGAATGAGATTTCCCTGCCGCGTGAAAATTTTTGACCAATTTTCTGCCTCGTGCGGCGTTGTCTGGATTGGATCATGTATATGGTCGAAGGTTTGTCCTTTTGGGGATCCTTCTTGTCATACTTCTTGTTGTCTTTTCCATCCTTCCAATCTTTAACCAAATGCTTGAGTTTGCCTGATTTGATCAGTGACTCAATATGCTTCTTGAGCTGGATACACTCCTCCGTGCCATGGCCCTTGTCGTTATGGAACTCGCAGAAACGATTTCCTTGGCGACAGTCCAGCGGAGTCGTCATTGGGGGAGGCCTCGGAAAATTCGCCCCTTCCGTCAGCAAGATCTCCCGGTAGGACATCTTTATAGGGGTAAACTTATCATCCGTCCGTCCTCCTTTGTTTTGGCTCTTGTAATCTGAGCCCCTACTATTGTTCTGGTTGCTTTGACCGCCCGACTGTCTCCTGGACTGGTCGTTCGATCGGTAGCCGTTTCCTTTGGAAAGGTAGGCCGCGGCAACCGCTGTTTCTCCCTCTATGAAGTTTCTGACCCTTTCCATGAGGTCATCATACCTCTCCGGACGCTTGTCATTGAGACGCCTGATTAATTCCCTGTCTGTTATGGCGTGCATGTAGTCGGAAATTTTCAGGAGTTCCGGCATTGTTTTTGTGCGTGTGCACTCGTCGTTGAAGCGTTCAGTAAAAGCTTCTGTAGACTCCCCCGGTCGTTGCTTGACAGTTTCCAATGAGACCGGATCCCTATTATACTTCTTCCGCTGAGTATAATTATTCTTGAATACAGTGCGTAGTTCAGTGAAGCTATCAATACTTCGCGGTGGGAGTCCCTCAAACCAGTCACGAGCATTGCCGATCAAGGTTGAATTGAACATTTGGCACCATATAGGCATGGGCCATCGCTCGATTTTAGCCTGCGTATCAAATATTTTGAGGTGATCATACGGATCACCGTTCCATCATAAGTCTTGACACACGCCGGCATGCGACGTTTTGTGTCCTCGGAGTAGTTCCGTATGCGGAGAGTAAAAGGATCTTCCCTGGGATCCGCCCATGGACGGGTGAGCCTAGGGTCTTCCCACGGGTCACACCACGGACGGGAAAGATCCTCCGCTTCTGCCTCTCGATAATAGGGCCACCATAATACTCATCATTGTTTGGTGGTGGTGGAGGGGTACGCCTAGGTCGGCGACGCTTGGGCAGATGGTCATCCGAGTCCTCTCCTGATGGATCTGGAGAAGGGGGTGGTGCCCCATCTCTTGGGTGAGGACCGCTCTTTTGAGAAGAGCCAGGAGCCTTCTTCCCAGTGTTCATCCTATCCCACACACTTGTGCGGCGAGTGGCACTGGTCAGTTCCAGATCTGGTCGCTCTGGTGAACCGTCGGACTTCTCTCCTCCTTCCCGAGACTGCGTTAGTTCCTGCATGAGGTGATCTCCTATGCGCTCAAACACATTCCTAGGTTGGGGAGTTTCCTCGAAGAGGCTCCGCTCCTGAGGCCGGGTCTTCCTTTTCCTCTGATTTTGGGAAAAGGTGCTTGGTCCGGCATTGCCAAAGTTGAGTCTAGATTGGAGGTTCCTTCCTAGATTCAACCTTGATGCAATCCCTGGGATGATCCTATCAAAGTTCTGTGTGAGAACCCAAGTGAGATCTTCCTCGCTGAGTGGTTGGACTTCTACTTCTTCCTCTATCGACGGTCTGCGCGGCTCCTTGTTAGGGGGATTGGGCGCGCTCCCTGGGTCAGGGTTGTCCAGGGTCGAAGTAGGTGGAGGATTCATGGAGATCGTGCTCGTCACTCCCATAGACTGAAAACCACTGCGGTTGTTCGGTCCGCCCGTTGGACGGCTAGGGGATTGATTGGGGATGAGTATCCCTTCCCCTTGGGACTTCCGATTCCCAGGATTTATGTTCCTGGGATTAGCTTGCGGATGCCCCTTCTTCATTGAGAGTTCAAGATGAGATTTTGCTCTAGCTTAGTGTAATGGGTCCCACGGATGGCGCCAACTTGTTGATGCAAAAGTTGGGTGATCCTTGCTAGACCCGAATTAGGCTTAATTCGGGTTGGCTGGGTTCCGGCTCCTGCACCAAGTGAACTGTATGGTTGGGATCCTGCACACTAAACAACACGCGTTAGGCTTACCGTGGGAATGTTTCCCACGATTAGACTCCGGCGTGAGAGTAAGTAATCGGTTAGGGTTTATAGGAGTCGAGTGAGTTGAGAGTATATAGAACGTAATACCTTTGTGGAATTGGGGGTTCCTTTTATAGGCAGTGAGACCCTAATGGGCTGTCACTGATGCTTCGGCCCCAAGGAAAGGATAAGTACCAGAATTAGATTGATTGTTATCTCCTAATTATGGTGAGTGAATATCCTCTTCTTTGGGATGAATCCTATTCATAGATAGAATATAATTCTGTCTAACCCTGTACCGGTCATGTCGGGCCGTGGGCCGCACACGTGCGTGCGGTTACTGTTCATCCAAGCCCATAAGCTCAAATGACATTATTCCCACCCATCTGTGATGGGCCGGACGCGGGTAGTACCCGTGGGCCGGGTTCCTGACCCGGCTGGGGACTATACGTCATCATATTTTATGTCGTAAATGTCGGAATTATGCGTGGTTTGTGTTTTTGTTGTGAATTAGGACCAAAATGTGCAAAGGGAAGAAAACACGGGCTTTCACGGGCTTTTATCGAAGAAAAAGACAAAAGACGAAGTCAAAAGATCAAAAGTGCAAAAAGGACGGAAGTCCAAGGCATTCTGAAGATTTATCGAAGAAAAAGTCTAAAGACGGAAGTTTAATAAAGCCGAAGAACTCAAGACTAATTAATCAATAAATTACAAGACGAGTTCAAATAATCCCGAGACAAAGTCGAAAAAAGTCGAAGAATTTAGAAGACGAAAAGATGAGAAAGAAAGAAAGAAAGAAGGAAGCTTCCAACGCATGCTAACCTCCTTAATCACTATAAATACCCTCCTAATGACACATTAGGAGGTGTTGGATATTTTGACAAACTAGTCTTTCATTTAATTACTTGCACTTTTCTTAATGTCATTTACTTAATTTCACCTTTAATTTCTTCTCTTGCACCTTAAATTTGTAAGCTTTTAATTCTTGCTTTTACTTTTAATTGTTAAATCTTAATTTTAATCAAGTTCTTAATTAATCTCTCATTCTACCTTTCTTGTCTTGATTTAATCCTTATGCTTATGTGCTTATTGTCATGCTTATTTGATTATTTGTTATGTTTTTATGTTTATGATTGTGTTAGTTTATTGATTTTATAGCTTATTGTGTTTTTTTAAATTTAATTATGTGCTTATTAGTTAATTTTTATAAAAAGTTGATTTTTAATATTTTTATTATTTAGTGTTTTTAAAAGTTTTTAAATTTTGGCTTATTAGCTTTTTCTTAAATTTGATTTGGTAAAAGTTTTAGTTAAGTGCATATTTGTTTTTAGCTTAATGTTTTTAGCTTATTTGATTTTAATTGTTATCCGGGTTATGTAAAACCCTCGAATTCCGGATAAGGCTTCAAAAAAAGATTTCGGATATAAGGAAGATGTTGTGATTCCGGATAGTGGCCCAAATTAACATTCCGGATAAGCTACGTTTTGTTCATTCCAGATAACCAAGAGAAGAAGGATTCCGGATAGGTCCGAGTCAAATTCCGGATAAGGAGACGAAAAGGGATTCCGGATAAAGACTTGGTGAACGAATTCCGGATAAGCTGCTGTATCAGTTATTCCGGATAAGGGTCCAAACTCGGATTCTGGATAGTGGACTGAATCCAAATTCCGGATAAGCAGCAAAGGTATTCCAGATAAAGACTTGGTGAACGAATTCCGGATAAGCTGTTGTATCAGTTATTCCGGATAGTGTGTTGGATGCGTATTCCGGATAAGGGTTCGAATTAGCATTCCGGATAAAGCTTCACTTGGAGAATTCCGGATAAGGGGCAGATTCAGATTGCGGATAAGGGTGACAGCCTTATTCCGGATAAGCAGTAAGTTTGGTATTCCGGGTAGTGACAGTATCTCGGGTTCTGACTTAGGTTTGTTTGTTCCCTGTTTTTATTTTCAAGCATTTATTTTCCCGCCATTTATTATTAAATGTTATTTTAATTGTCTTTCTTTATTTTAAATTTCAAGTTTGCATTTTTATTACATTGTCAAATTTACTTTTCGTCGAGCTTTAATTTTTGTCATTTAATTAATTTACCTTTTAAAGTTTTAATTTTTGCACCAATTACTTTTTTAATTAGGTTTAGATTTAGTTACCGTCATTTACTTTAACGTCTTGCACATTTACTTTACTACAACGACCAATCTATAGTTTTCCACCAAAAGACGACTGAGTCGCACTTTTTACCCTTTTTCAATTCGATTAGACCAATTTCAACGAACTTAATTTTTATACTTGGCAAAAACCTTGTATTAAGTACCAAAACTATATTTTACTTGAAAGCTAGTTGCATAATGATTAGGTACAAGTCTAATGCATTAGCAATGACAAGTAGTAAGTGTAATGATAATGAAAGTAAGTAAAGAGTAAGGAAAGAAACAACCTAAAGGAAGACACCAAGATTTATAGTGGTTCGGCAACGAAGCTCTATCCTCGTTCCTACTCCACTCCTCGAGTACACCTACTCGAGATTTCCACTATATCCACAAGATCCCTTCTTGGCGGAGAAAACCTTACAACGTCGCTTACATTGTTTTCCGAAACTAACTAAATGTCGAGACATAATCTTAGATAGGACCAATCTACACAACGTCGCTTACTTCACCATTTTACTACACAAGGCTAAATGTCGAGTTCTAATCGAAAGATAGAACCAATCTTCACAATGTTTCCTACTTCACCATTTTCCGACACAAGGCTAGATGTCGAGTTTTAATCCAAAGCTAGAACCAAGCTTCACGACTCTTCACTTTGAAGCTAAGTGAGAACTTTACACGACACAACTACACATCACTTTATAGTTTAGTGAGAACTCACAAGACACAACTACATCACTTTATAGTTTAGTGAGAACTCACACAACATATTACAACTCAATTAAACATATCCAAGTACACACATGTAACTTGGATGTATACAAGACAAATCCAACCACACACATATGCAATGGACTTACACAACACTAATCCAATTATTCACAAATAGCTTGAATACAACTAGTCCAAGTATTCATAAATACATTGGATCTACACAAGACACAAATAAACAAATGATGAACATGACTAGATCTTTAGGAGAGGAAGATCTTCATCAAGGTTTCATCTTTAACCACATCACAAGTGTGCGAGTGATATTCTCTTTGGACAAGGTAAAGAAGGAGATCAAGAGGATAATCATAAGTAAACATACTTAACACATTAAGTGATCATTTACAAATGATTATAATTAAGAAAGGAGAAAAAAGGCTGAAAGAAATGTCCAAAAAGGGTTATAGAAAATGCAGATTTGATCCACTATTTATATAAGACAAAAACCAACGGCTAGCTGCACTCGGTTCCTTATTGCACTAGGCGGTTCCTTATCAATAAAGAACCGCATAGGCACTTAAGGAACTGCGGATGTAGACTCTACTCCTTTTTGTCTTTTAGTGGGTTAGAAATATCTGGGGCAGTTTGAAACCTTCAAACGATATTCTTATGGCATTTGGAATATGCCATATTCAAATTTTCATTTTCCATTTTAATAAAACATTTTCTTAAAAAGAAAGTTTATTAAAAATGTTTTGTCACATTTGACAAAAGTGAGTTTTAAGGCTAATCACTTTTATGAACACTAACCATGATTAAGATATGTTAGTGTAATGATTATTACCTTGATGATAGTGTTTGTTTGATAATTCGTTTTACGATTGTGTTTGACTATAAATGTCTTGTATAGTTTGCTGTGATCAAAACTAAGAAAGATTAGTTAACACTAATAATGTTTTTAGGCATTACTTGCATTAACAGTGTAGATTCCGCTCCTTTTTGTCTTGTAGTGGTGAAAGTTTAAGTGGGTAGGTTTTATCCTCCCATAGAATATCCAATATCACTTGGAATATCCTAAATTCAAAGTTTCAAATTTTTATTTCCATTTCACATTTTCTTTAAAAGGAAAGTATATTAGAAAATGTTTAGTCGCATTTAATCAAATGTGAGTTTTAAAGTTAATCACTTTTTATGATCACTAAACATGTTAAGGATATTTTTGTGTAAGACTTAAATTTATTACCTAAATGATAGTGTTCGTTAAATAATTCGTCTTGCGATTATCTTTAACGATAAATATTTTTACATTTTGTCGTGATCAAAACTAAGAAGGATTAGTTATCACAAAGAACATTTTTAGGCATCGTTTGCATTAACAATATCACTAGTAAAAAAGTAATGAAATATCAATGGTCATATTACACATTATCACTAGTAATATTTTTATCACTAGTGATAACCAGTATTTCGTCATAGTTACAACTTTAGTGTCTCCGCTCTTTCTTTTTTATAATTTTTGAATATTTTGGCAAGAACGATCATTCCGTGTGTTTTATGAGATTTAATCTTAGGTAATGACTGATTAAAATTAGCTCATTAACATGTAAAATAAAACAAGGATGTAAAATAACTCAACTCAATTCATATAACATAATATAATTATAATCTAATATAATAGAATAATATAATAACAATATAATAACAATATAATATAATATAATTATAATAATTATATTGTAATAATTATATTGTAATTATATGACAATTTATATCTATAATAATGTATAATGGTGTATTACTTTTTGTTGAAATCTTGACAACTTAAAATTTATCATAAGGAATTTAAAATTTGTTACAGAAAATTTGAAATTTATGGTTTATTAAATATTTATTTTATAATAATTGATTTTGTAATTTAGAAAACATATTTAATTATTTGTGACACTGTCAATCGTGCATATGTATTCGTGTACGGGTATTCACTTTCATATTTTAACAAATACATACTTTGCATCAATAATCGAACTAGAATCATAATAATTTTACAAGTATAATTATTGCTGTTATATAACATCATTTTATCCAAATATTCGTCTAGTTAACTAATTTTATATAAATTGGACGATAAAGAATAAATAATTGAGAAGAAAAGGTTAAAACCAAAAGTATAAAATGTGCCACAATTATGTGTTAATGTTCTCATTTAGGCCAAACGGCGAGGAATTGTTGTTTTATACTTCTACTTTTTACATGAAGCAAGAGTGATTAGTGAAAGGAAAAAACCTATTTATACTCGTACGTTACGGTTTATATTACTTAAACTTATTATTTACATATAGCCGTAGAAAGGAAGTGAGTAACAAGCTGTGTCGCATGCTTTTTTTAAATTGCAAAACTAATTTTGTGAAAAGTTATATTTGTGTATTTATGTGTCATAACGTTGTTATTCATAACCCACTGATTTTTATTCAAAGACTCCACAATCTCAGGTGCAAGGAAACCGAAAATATCAAATGTGAAAGGAAATAACACGTGTGATTTTTAATGCATGCTTTTTTGTGTTTGTTCATTTTGCATGAAACGGTTTTTATTGCAGTCTGACCCGCTGTAAAACCCCGGCTACTCAACCCACAAGAGTAGAACCCCAGTAAGATTCACACACGCATGTTTCCCTCAAACCCATCTAAAAATCAAAACGTCAGCTGGTCTAAGTGTGGATCTTCCATCAGACGAGGTCAGTCAGGAAGTTCATAAGCGCCTCTTTCTTGGCGGAGATACCAGCACGCTTACATATGTAAAAAAGAACATCTCTAAACATATCATGTCGGTACTTGAAGCCCGTGGGCTCTTTACAATAAACCGTATGTTTCTCAAAAAAATCCAAACATGTCTTGTGACAAACAGGGCATATTGTATCAACCAAAAAGAATGAAATCATCAGGTGATACTTAAGAATAAAACGGTATTCCACTGGTACATATATTGACCGAGCCCATCTATAGGGATAACTAGTAGGAATTCCTGAGCATGTGAGTGCATAAACACTCAAAAATCGCTTTCTGTCTCAAATTTATGTTAAAGTGGACCTTCAAATCTTTGACCATTTTAGTAAAAAGGGTAGTCGCCAGTGTTTATTGGGTTTTAAAAAAGACGGTGTCATTATTAATAAAACAAGTAAAATCAAAACTTGAAATCGTATCACCTAGACAAGTTAGAATATAAGCATAATAATCATCAATACCGCATATCATGTAAGACGTGATCTTGTAACACTCAAGATTGGGTCCTCGAGACCACAAAAGCAAAAGAAGATGCCTCTTTTACCGAGACGACTAGAGAGATTTTCACCAAATTTGACATATGCATCGCAATACTTGCATGAACGCGTGTCAAATTTTAGTAAAAATCGCCCTGATCACTTTGATCCTCTCAAAGCATCTATATATTTAATATCCACACTTTTAATGTAGAAGGCATAAATACTACTATCTTCGTTTTAAAATTAAAATTCATTTCTTTTTTATGTTTCAAATTAATTGTATAATTTTAATAATAATTAAAAAAATTTAATCGAGATTAGTATATTACTCTTACCTTATAGTTATAATTACATAATTTTAAAAAATTTTAAATTAATTAATTAAAAGTAAAATTATTTTGTTCAAAAAGAAAAAAAAATTATAATACTTATGATATTTTTCTAAAATTATACTCCTCCGTCTTTAGTTAAATGTTTCTTTTAAAGTCTTTTTTATAAACTTTGACCTTAAATTATTTTGTTTAAGTTATATAATAACTGATTAAATTTATATTAATGAAAATATATTTAAAATTTAATCCATTCGTATAATTTGTTATATAACACAAACAAAATAATTTAAGGTTAAAGTTGAAAATAATTGACTTTAAAAGTAAATAGTGGACATTTATTTAGAGACGGAAGGAGTATTTTTTTTTATGAACAACATTCTTAAAACTTAGAAGTAGTACTAAATAAAATTTGGGGATATTTCCACAAATACCCCTCCACAAAAGAGTTTGTGACAAATCCTCTTTAATTTTAATTTTTCCGTAAATACCTCGAGGCAGTCGAGACATTTAAGACAACCGATGCAACTTTATATCATATGTTGACACGTGTCCGACACAAATATAAATTACCTCGGTTTGACTCGGGTTGTCACGATTACCCTCGGGACACATTTAAACTCCTTAAGAAATGGCATTTTGCGAAATTCGCTTTTAATGAAATCTTTAACTCGACTTTTCATTTGAAACTGAAAAGATGTTTTTGATTCTTAACTGGCCCCACCATATATTTTCACAATTGCAATTGATTAAGATCGACGACTTTTAAATTGTAACATCATCTTACTATTTTTACATGTTTCACTATAAAACATTTATTATTTTACAATAACTCTTTCTAGTAAAAAAGCATTTATATAAAGAACACGTTTCTAACCTCACAACATAAAATATGGGTAGAAAAACACACCTCCTAATCCTTTTTGTGCTAACAGTGTATCATAATTACTGTGTAACATCTTCAAGTGTAGATGTAACCAACTCCTTGCAACCATTTAGAATGTCAATTATAAATGATGAAATTCAGAATCTTATTGTTCATGTTTCGTCGAAAGATAAAGATTTTGGAAACCTAACAATGACCGTAAAGGAACACTTTGATTGGCAAGTCCGCGAAGGTCTTGGTGATTCAAGTCTATTCGTAGGGCAATTTTTTTGGATGAGTTCCGACGGTATTGTTACGAAAGAAGCTCATTTTAATGTTTTTGATAGTTTTGTTGCCGAAAGGTGTGGTGGTTATATATTTGATAACAAGTGTTTTTGGATAGTGAACGAAATTGGTTTTTATTTTGCCAAAAAAATCCCATCAGCTAAGGTATTGGTGTATAAGTGGTGATAATTCAATTTATATGAATACAACAAGTTTTCCTTTCGTGATCTTTTTATTTATATGTTAAATGTGAATATGCCATGAGTCCATGACTGAAATGCTTCTTATTTGATTGTATATTTAACTTTATATGTCATCATCTTCTTACTAGGAGTAAAAAGACCTATGATCACAAACCAATGAATTATTATCACATATTTTTTAAGCATACAACTAAACATGCTTTTAGTTATGTGCTCTCAGCGGATCAACACTTAAAATTTCTATGAAATATCAACAAAATATCTAAACAGTTATAGAAAGTACCAAGTGTACCCACATGAAGGAAAAGGACATAAAAGAGGCTTGGTTGCCACTGTGCATTTTTGTTTACATTTCAAGTGACATCAAAGTGCAACCTTTTTGTAACAGGTGTCAAAACAGCCTAATGTATAAGAAATCATCTCCAAAACATATGAATTATTATCACTCAAACACATGATATGAAACAAGTACTAATATCTCAACATATACAAGCAAGGAACTGACTAGGGAGACATGATCTTGAACTTCAGTTTACCACAGCAAACGGGTCCCATTCGATCTCGCTATGGACCCATGTCAGCTTGAACTCCACATCACTACTGTTGACACCCAAACTTTTGTTTTCGGCTTTGTTATGGATCCTTTTGTGAGAACCCAACGCTTGAGCAGACCCAAATTTCTTATAGCAGATCGCGCAAACATGATCCTTATATCTCCTTTTCGGCTCAAGTAAAATCCCAGAATCAGTACCATCTCTGTCCCCAAAATCTTGATCACATGACCTTGGTATCTTAGTCGAATTACACTTCACCATAGCTGACCCAACCCGATTCGTTTTCAGTTGACCTGACCCATATCCAACAGTCAAATGTTCAGACTCATTTACAAAGCTACTGTATCCCATTGACTCATCAACTGAAACCTCAAACTCAGCATTCTTTTCATAAGTTCCAGAATACTCGCGGTCAGAAAAAGCAAAGTCAGGGCGCGAAAATACCAATTTAAGCTCATCTAAACTCCTCACACCCCTTGAAAACATCATCAAGCAAATGGCACCTCGTTCAACTTCATAATCATGATCATCACTACATGAACTAAAACTCAAACTAGTACCAAGATTATCATGCTTAGGAGACTTGTACCTTGTGTAGGATCTCTTTTTTCTTATGGGATTTGCAACTACACCATCAACATCAACATTACCATCAAAAGCATCAAACACCTGAGATCTTTTAGCAGAATGCCATCTCATATGACCATACAACGCTTTCAATGAATCAAAACCTCTACCACATTTTTCGCAAATAGTATCCTTATCTGATTCTTTTCTTGGATGACTTCTTTTGTGATTAACAAGTGCTTTTGATGAACTGAACTCTTCACCACATTCTTGGCAAAAAATACCAAAATCGCTAACCGGATTCGTACTCGAAACTCTCCATGATCTCTTTGGATTCTCTCTTAAACTATACACGTTATCAGCTCCATCATCTTGATCATAATATTGGCCAGCTTCCATTTTTTGTTGACTTTTATTGACCATCTCATAACCACCACCATCATCAAAATCACCATAAACTTGATCATAATCTTGGTCAAAAAGTTGAGTTTTTTTCACCATTTTATCACCAACATAAACAGAAACAATACCCTTTTCACCATTAACAAAATCTTGATCATAACCTTGGTCAAAACGTTGAGTTTTTTTCACCATTGTATCACCATCATAAGCAAAACCAAGACCCTTTTCAACATTAACAAAACCTTGATGATTAAGTTGACTATTTCTTACCATATTAGAATCACCATAAGCAAAACCATGAACACCATGCTTCTTGGTCATATGATCATCACCAAAAACAAACTGATCAACTCCATGAACAGACTTATTTCTTGAAGCTGCAATCAATGCTGAATGACGTCTCATATGACCACCCAATTGCTTACCATTTGAAAAGCCCTGTTTACAATACTTACAAAAATGGACCTTTGGTTCTTGATCTTGATTCATTTTTATACTCAGATCAGATTAATGAAAATTTATAAGACACAAAAACAGAATGAGGGAAAAAGATGGTAAAGATTGGAATTTGTAACAAGAACACGAAAAAGATTTGCTTCACTCTTTAAAAAGACATTCTTAGTCACGCGCACATACACCTAGTTGGAAGTTATGATCTGTTACTTATTTTAAAGGCTTTATATATGTGTTCGTGTTTTGAGTGCAAGTGATTATTAGTGATGTAAAAATTCACTTAAGTTTTAATCAATTTTTTAAAACCCGGGTCTTAGATCGACCCGGTCGAGTCGCCGGGTCCGGGCCAACCCGGTTCGACCCGGGTCGGCCCGGGTTAACCCGGTTTTCTAAAAAAAATATATTTATTTATATTTTTAATAATTAACAAAATTATACTTATAAAAACCATAAAAACTTACGTATATTGAAAATATAAATTGTTTACCAACCAATATAATATGTAAAAATAAAATTTCGTCGCAAATACGTAAAATTAAAAAAAAAATTTCAAAAAAATCCCGAAAAATTCGAAACCCGGCCGGGTTTTGAGAACCGGGTTGACCCGGGTCACCCCAAACCCGCCGGGTCAAGCCGGGTTTCGAAAATATAAAACCCGGGTCAATATGACCCGTTTTTTGGCGTGAGTGCCCGTGCAATGCACGGGGACTGAGTTATGTAAAACAATATGAATAGTTAATTTGGAGCGAAGTGTACAGGTGTACATGTATAATAGATTGATAATCGATAAAATTATTATTTAAGCTTAAGGAATACATTTGAATAAACCCGATAACATGAATAACGAATGATAAAAAAAGAGTTGGAGGTTATTGTAGATCGTAGAGCTAATAATTAATAAAAAAAACAATTATTAGTCGTTAAGTAAAATTATTGTGAAAATATGTATTACTCAACGTTATTTTAAAAGTATATTGATTTGTGTATGTAAGAAACTCATGCTATGTGATTTCTCTCTTTTTTCCTTCTCCCTAAAAAACCTTGAAATTTTATTAAGAAATCTATCATTTAAATTTGATCCATCCAATAGATCATTGATTTTATTTTGTATTAGATTCTACTGTTCATGGTCTATCTTTTCATATAATAATCCATCGTATAACTGTCCATTATTTTTTTTTAATTCATTTTATTGTTCATGGGGTTCATCGTTACACACACATAAACACACACTGTTTCCAACTTTGATTCATTGCTCCATTCACTTTCATTTTATCCATTCATAAACACTATGAATTGTTTTATTGTCCATTAATTCCTCTGTTGTTATGACGGAACCGGATCCATCTAATCCTATTTTGAATCAGGTCCCTCCTAGAGGATCTGATGAGGTGGTTCGTTCTAATAGGAGTACTATGAATCGGGTTAAGGTGGCTAGTACTATGAATAAGAAATCTCAAGGTGGATTGAAACCCTCTCATGTGACTTTCAAAAAAGGCTTTAAGAAGAATGGTTTGGGTAAGGAGATTGAGGGTTTAGAAGTTGATGAAGGAAGTGACGTTGGGGAGTATAGAGATGGTGGGCATGTGGCGTGTTCAGAGGCTCAGAGTGTTGAGGCTAGGAGTATTGATGAATCTGCTTATGATGGAGAGGCTCTAACTGGTATTACTTTTTCTTCAGTTGTAAGTGAGGGTATTAGTGGTAAGAATGACAGTAATCTAGGACCTATGCCCGTACCTGTTTGTGATAATCCTGTATTAAATAGGATTGTTGTTGATGAAGGTCCTAGGAATCTTAATAGAGGTGAGGAGTTAGTTGAGGGTGGAAATAAAGCTAGTGTTGTGTTCTCGTTCAACAATGTTTAGAAGTGGCCTAGCTTGGGTAAGAATGGGAGTAGTGTTAAGAATGGGGGAGGCAATACTGTTAGTAGTGATGTTGTTATGGAAGAATCGGTTAACAATGTGGTGGCTAATGTATTTGTTAAGGCTCTACAGGGTATGATGAAGAATGATAGTAGTAAGCTTAAAGCATACCCTATAGAGAGAAATGAGAAAGGTGAGGTTAGCGTTGATTTGGATCCTATGATAGAGAATGGGAGTAAAAGGTAGGCTTTAACTTCGGTTGGGTATTTTGTTGGTGTTAATATGAGTTAAAGAGAAATTATGGGTCATCTAAGGAGGATGTGGAGAGGGCGTGATTTTGCTGAAGTGATCACTAATGAAAGTGGTTTGTATTTCTTCAAGTTTAGGTCGAAAGAGGGAATGCAATATATTTTGGAGAATGGGCCTTGGTTGGTTGATGGTCTGCCATTATTTGTGCATAAATGGGAACTGGGGTGGTGCATGGTGAAACCAGAACCGACTAAAGTTCCGCTATGGGTGAAGATTTGGAATGTTCCGCTAGAAGCTTGGAACTGTGAAGGTATAGGAAGGCTTGGTAGCTGTATTGGTAATCCTATTCTCATGGTTAGAATTACAACCTCAATGTGTGATCAAGCCCATGGAAGAGCTAGTTTCGCTAGAGTTTTGGTTGAGGTTGAGGCTAGTAGAGGGTTGCTGGATTATGTTCATGCTACGTATAGAAGCTTAGGAAAATCTATGGACCTTAGGGTGAAGTATCCGTGGAGACCCCCTATTTGCTCTCACTATAAAGTTTTTGGTCACAATCATGCTCATTGTGCTAAGGTTAGTGTGATTAAAGCTGTGAAGAATTTGAAGTCAGTTGTTAAGGGTAAGGGGTGGTTAAAGAGGGTAAGCAGTGGAAGAAGATGGTGAGTGGAAGACGGTGGGTAGTAGGAAGAGTTATAACTATGAGGGGAATTCGTCCTATGGGAGCAGAAGTAGGACATTTGATGGTGCAAGTAGAGGTGGATACTATGGTAGAGGGAGAGGTGGTGGTGACCAGAGGTTTTATAGAGAGGGAAATGATCAACAAAATGTTTCTAGGACTTATGTGGTAGCTAATGGCAATAAAGAGAATGTGGCTCCTAAAATTAATGAAGCAATTGTCATGGAGGTAGATTGTGGCAGTAATGTTGTAAGTAAGGAAAAAGTGGTTTCAAAGGATAAGGGTGATGTGGCTATGAAGAATGCTAAGAGTAGTGATGGGATGAGTTATGATGGGACGAAGTCTAGTAGCAGTAATAGGTTTGGCAAGTTGAGTGATGAGGAGGGTGTGGAGAAGGTTTTAGATTGGGAGGTGATGAAAAGTAAGATAGATATGGCATGTGAGAAGGGTATTCATATCACTACTATTGAAAAGGGTCATTGGGATGAAGAACTTAAGAGCTACTTTATTAAGAAATTGCAAGATGTTACAAAGAAAGCCTCTGTTAAAGAATTAAAATCTAAGATTGATGTGCTTGGTAAACAGATTGCTTATAGTGATAGGATGATTGCTATGGAAGCAAAGCATATTGCAGATCAAAAGTTTAGGACGGTCATGGTTGATAAAAAGTTAACAGATAATGAGGCTTATCAACAAGTGTATGAGGAATGTTATAATGATAAAATGGATAGGATTAGTGTCTTGAAGTTAAGAAGGAAGTTTGCTGAGGTGGAATTGTTTATTGAGACTAAGCAGGTGTTTACAAGAAAGGAATTAGACAGTTGGTCTGTTGACAGAATTAACTTTTATAATGCGGCTATTGGAAATGAGGCATTTAATCTAGCCATGGAAGCTGTGAATAATGGGAAACATGATGAAATGCAGGAGGATGTTGCTGTGGACATGAGTGCTTCTGCTCAGTTTGTTGCCAGTTACGTACCTTCTAATGTTATGGATGCTGGTACAAGTTGGTTGCAGGGTATGAAAGCACCTCCTCCATCTGTATAGTTATGTGCTTTAAAACTGTGTGCTGGATTAATTGGTCATGTGGTAGGACTGGTTTTTGGTGTTGCAATAGGTCTTGGGTACAGGTATTGTTTCCTTTGTGGATGAGTTTTATAATTGGCATATGTATTCTAGAGAGATGGTCTTCAAATAGATAATACAGGTTGGGTCATTCATTGCTATGAAGGAAGTTTTACTGGATCAAGGTTTGTGATGTTGAGTAGTAGTTTTGCTACTGTTCTGTTGACTGAGCTTGATCTCCATAGATACTGAAGTTTTTTGTTGGTTTGTGATTATTGAGTATGGGATTTGTCCATGCCAATGTTTTTTTGCTAGAGCTTTTAGGTAGGGATGTGTCCTATCAATTTTTGTAAGCTTTGAGTTGGTTGTACTTTGCCTTTGTGGCTCCTTTTCTTAATAAATTTACCCTTAAGAAAAAAAAATTCACTTAAGTTTTAATTATATCTAGGCGTAAGTGCCCGTGCCATGCACGGGGACTGAGTTATGTGAAACCATATGAATGGTTAATTTGGAGCGAAGTGTACATGTGTGCATGTATAATAGATTGATAATCGATAAAATTATTATTTAAGCTTAAGGAATACATTTGAAAAAAACCCGATAACATGAATAACGAATGATAAAAAAGAAAAGTTGGAGGTTATTGTAGATCGTAGAGTTAATAATTAATAAAAAAACAATTATTAGTCGTTAAGTAAAACTATTATGAAAATATGTATTACTCAATGTTATTTTAAAAGTATATTGATTTGTGTATTTAAGCTTGCGTTTTTTGTTGTATTGTATTCTACGGGATTTTGTTTTACAATATTTATATTTTAAGAGGATGTACATGATATTTTATAACTTGAAACCTTTAAGACAGATTTGATAGCATCTGCATACATTTAGTAATGGTTGGCTTTTGAGTTGCTAAATGTTACAATAGTTTAAGCCTATTTGATTTTCCTATTAAATTTTATACGATAGTGGAATTGGGTATAAAATCATCCATCGTGGTCTATCATCCACATCCCACCATTATTATAGTCAACCATATACCAAGTTTATCATCATCAATGGCTAGTTCCAGCTCTTAGAAGAGAAAGTATCCATTCTATTTCTCAAGCGATGGTGAATCGAAGTCTGAAACCCCTCTGCTGGATGAACTATTTGAATTGAGCGGTGAGAAAAAGATCCACAATGTGACGAAGCTTTTCTTTGAGCATGAGGTCGCAGAAGAAAAGTCCTTTGCAAATGATATTCGTGATAAAGCTGAAGTGGTTCAAGCTCGACTTTCAAAGACTGGTAAGCTGATTCGTAAAATGGAAAAGAAACGCAAGCGCAAGGCTTACCTGGATCTAATAATTTGTTTGAAATAATCTGAAAGTCCTGAAATATGACAATTGTTGATACTATAACTCATATACAAAGATAGCACAATATGATTTACTTTTCAAACGCTTAATGCCTTATTAATCTTATAAACAAAGTATTACAAAGTGTTATGGAAACACCCTTGAAAATAAAGAAAGGAACCCTAAAACAAGTAAACTTGATTTGAGATTCAAGTTTACCAAAGAACCTTAGAGTCGCTGGTAGACAACTGAGAGATTCAGAGGTTCTAATGGGAGAAAGAACTTAGATAAATTATTAATACAAGGCTTTTGCCAAGTATAAAAATTAAGTTCGTTGTGTGTGTCTACTCGAATTGATTACTGGTTTAAGTGCGACTCAGTCGTCTTTTGGTGGGAAACAATATGATTGGTCGTTGTAGTAAAGTAAAAGTGCAAAACGTTAAAGTAAATGACGGTAATTAAATCTAAACCTAATTAAAAATTAAATGGTGCAATATTAAAACTTTTAAAAGTAAATTAATTAAATGACAAAAATTAAAGCTCGACGAAAAGTAAATTTGACAATGTAATAAAAATACAAACTTTAAAATTAAACTAAGACAAGGCAATTAAAATAACACTAAATAAAAACGGCGGGAAAAATAAATACTTGAAAATAAAATGAGGATAAACAAAACCTGAGTCGGAATTCAAAATACTGTCACTATCTGGAATACCCAACAAAGTACTGCTTATCCGGAATAAAGCTGTCACCTTTATTCGGAATCCCCTAGCTCCTTATCCGGAACGAATACAACACCCTTATCCGGAATAACTTTCCAGCTTGTTATCCGGAATAATATTATGCCTTGTATCCGGAATAAACACAACTTCACTATCCGAAATAATAATTAAGATACTTATCTGGAATCCTTCAAGTAGTCACTATCCGGAATAAATTCCGGACACTTATCCGGAATACGGAAGCTTTGTCTTATCCGGAATACCCTGGATCTGTTTATCCGGAATAAACGTTTGATAGCTTATCTGGAATTCTCCTAGCCTTTATCCGGAATAATCAGAAGTTACCCTTATCCGGAATAAGGTATTAACCATTATCCGGAATATCCTCAAACGACTCCTTATCCGGAATAACTCTCGAACTGCTTATCCGAAATAACGACAGAACACTTATCCGGAATCTTTGGTTCTTGGGCTTATCCGGAATTCTCAACTTGCTGCATATCCATAATGTTTGAAACTTCCACTATTCGGAATAATGCTTTTGGAGGCTATATTCCGAATATAAGGGTTTTAATTAACCCGGATAACAATAAGAAGAAAATAAGCTAAAAACTAAAAATAATCTAATAACAAATAAGCACTTAACCAAAAACTTAACCAAATTAAATTTAAGAAAAAGCTAATCAACCAAAATTTAAAAACTTTTAAAAATACTTAATAATAAAAATATTTAAAATCAACTTTTTATAAAAATTAACTAATAAGCACTTAATTAAATTTAAGAAAAATACAATAAGCTATAAAATCAATAAGCTAACACAATCATAAACATAAAAACATAACACTTAATCAAATAAGCATGACAATAAGCACATAAACATAAAGATTAAATCAAGACAAGAAAGGTAGAATGAGAGATTAATTAGAACTTGATTAAAATTAAGATTCAACAATATAAGTAAAAGCAAGAATTAAAAATCTTACAAATTTAAGGTGCAAGACAAGAAATTAAAGGTGGAATTAAGTAAATGACATTAAGAAAAGTGCAAGTAATTAAATTGGAAGACTAGTTTGTCAAAATAGCAAACACCTCCTAATGTGTCATTAGGAGGGTATTTATAGTGATTAGGGAGGTTAAGCATGTGTTGCTTCTTTCTTTCTTTCTTTCTCGTCTTTTCGTGTTCTAAATTCTTTGACTTTTTCGACTTTGTCTCGGGATTAATAAACTCGTCTTGTAATTTCTTCATTAATTTAGACTTGAGTTCTTCGGCTTTTATTAAACTTCCGTCTTTAGACTTTTCTTCGATAAATCTTCAGAATAGGCCTTGGACTTCCGTTCTTTTTGCACTCTTGATCTTTTGACTTCGTCTTTTGTCTTTTTATTCGATAAAAGCCCGTGAAAGCGCATGTTTTCTTCCCTTTTCACATTTTGGTCCTAAATCACAACAAAAACACAAACCACGCATATTCCGACATTTACAACATAAAATACACGTTTTGGCTTGGTTATTATTATAATTAAGTGGTAAAAGGATAAGTGTTTCCACACTTATTAAATCCCCTACACTTGACCATTGCAATGTCCTCATGCAATGCATTAATTACAAAGCAAGTTTTACATTTTCCATCATAATCAATCCACGTTGGCCTTTATTAAAGAGATAGGAAATTATAAAGGAAGAAAACTAGTAAAAAGATCAAAAACTTACCTTGGGGTTTTGGAATGTCATGAATGATTATCACCCTCAAGTTTCATGTTCCCCATACCAAGCTTAAAAACGAGATCATTGTTATTATAAGTAAGCAGACTATCACAAACTCATGTGGGCCAATTATTTACTTAGACTCCCTTATTCCTAGGTGTATCTCTTATATTTTATTATTGTCTTGAATGATCACGAGGATGCATTGTTGACTTATTTCGATAGTTTATTTAGGCCGAAAATAAAGTAGGACGATTTAATCAATAGTAAGCTAAAGGGCAAAATCTTTTAAAACTGCTTCTCGGGACCTCATAAAGTTCATATCTTGGCATAACTCGCTTCACGATTTGAGACCTTTCTCGAACCGATATTTGGCAGTGACTTCATACTTCAAATCTTGAGATACGTTCATGAAATAATGGTCTTCTCTTCATAATAGGAATTTCTTCACTTGAACTTTTTGAGAGATTCTTCATACTTGGACCACGACTTCTTCATTTTTCTCCAATCTTTATTTGGGATTTTGATATACAACGATCCGCCTCCTTTTAGGACTTGGATCTATTTATCCTCATACCTTGTTAGGGCCTTTTTGGATAGACTTCTCCATGATCTTTAGGGGAGTATTTGCTTTTCGTCGTGTGTCTCGATCCTTCATATTGATTTTTGATAAATGATTCTTCACATCACTTGGATCTTTAGCAACAAAATGTAGCCCTCATGTCTTGTTAGGACCTTTTCGGACTCGCCAATCTTCGCATCCCGCTTCAATAAGTTATGCCTTGGCTATGAACTCTAATCAATACCGAGCAACTTTTAAACGATCTTGTGCTAGAAGCTAAGTAACTTTTCAAATCGTACAACCTTACTTATTGCAATTAAATTTATTAACAAGCGATGGGAGAAAAAGCTCATAATTAACTCACATAAATTCATGAAAGAATACCAAACTTATAATTGACTCTATCATCTCTCGTTCTCCACAATTTAAAATCTCAAGGAATGAGACTCGTGGATGCTTAGCCTATTAAATCAAAGTTTTGGGTTTTTGAGTCATCTGTAGGATCTTGCAAATTCCTAGACTTTTTCAAGTTTATAATTCACATTTTAAAGTTCCCTTGATAAACGAATTTCTAGGATCAGTTATAGGAACTTGCGAAAAGTTCTCGTTCTTAACCCGTAAGAGTTAAGACTTTCGCGTTTTAAAGTTCCCTATATAAAAGCCTAGCAAAACTTGACTTAAACACGCTAAGGATACTAGCTGTAAACTTGGATAAGTAAACTCGGGTTGAGTCAAAAGATTCACAACGTTTAAAAATTAAAACCACTTTAATAAAATTTATTCTAGCAAAGAAAGAAAATAACTATAACAAAGGTAAAACTACTTAAGCCAAAATAGATCAAAAATTTTGAAAAATGTCAAAAAATCAATTTTCCGGTTAAAATGAGGACAAATACAAGGAAAAGAACACTTAACTTCGATAGAAGGCCCCCTACACTTAATATAAACGTTGTCCTTAATGTTTAAGCATGTGGAAGTAAACTCCCCTACACTTAGGATATTGTGCACTTTGTTTAAATATTGCTAAGGAAAAGACATCTAAAGTGATTCCTATTTTAATATTGGAGAATATAAAATAGAGAATCAAAAGAGTTTAGGATAGAACCGGGAAGACGGGTACACGGAATCACGGGTCATCAAAAGTCATCAAGAATAGATCTTTGAAAGCTCGAATCCATGCACATGATAAGAAAGAAAAACAACAAACACATACTAGGGTCTGCCCCTACACTTATTATAAAAAGAGAATAAAAAGGATAGATACTGCGGGTTGCCTCCCGAGAAGCGCTTGTTTTTGTTAACCGAGTCGTGAGCCTGACTCGACCTTGATTAGCATAGGAAAAAGCTTGAAACACATCCACCAGGATCAAATACATGGTTTTTGTCCATCAAATAGCACAGGCTTAAGGTGAACAAGGCAAGCCAAAGAAGAGTAGACAAGGTTCCCTTAAGCAGTTGTTGAGCACGGTGGTAGCAAGGGTGAAGAGGTGCAAGCATATCTCCAAAAGTTCCAAAAATCTTTCCTTTTATTTCATCAGATGGATACTGAGATGGCTTAAAAATTGCAATACCAGGATCGAAAACCGTTTCCTTTAGGGGAAAATAACACTCAGGCTCAGCAGACCTTGATAATGATCCGCTCATAAATCGCACAATCTCATCCTCAGAAGGGGGATAGAGAGGTGTCAAGACATTAGTACTGCGGATATCGGTGTCATCCGGCTTCTTCTCCTTTGAAACAGGTTTCTTCATATCCAAAGTAGGATAAAGACCATAATCATCAAAGTCCAAAGGAGGAGAATCACTCTCATTTGGGAAGTAAGTATTGAGAAAAGTAGCAAAATCTTCCTCAAAAGAGTAGTCATCCAAAGTAGGATCAAGTGTTGTTGGCGGAGGATCTTCATCAAAAGTAGGAGTAAGGTCATCATGAGAAGAATCACTCGAGAGAGTATCGACATCATCAAAGTCATCATAAGTTGGCATGTCTTTATACGCAGAAAAAAAATCATCAGAATCATCCATATCATAACTAGAATCATCATCATAGTCATCATAGATTGGTGGAGACTCATGAATTGGTGGGGGATCTAAATTGGAGAGAGAATCATCCACATCATCTTGGAAAAGTGGATTATCATAGCAAGTATCGAAAAGAGCATTGTTGTAGACGACAAAATCATCAAGCACATTAATCATATTCGCTGATTCTATTCCATTTGATTTGGTTGTGATCTTCCCCATTTTAAAAACTTGTGCATCATTCCCGACTCTTAAGATTAACTCACCTTTGGCAACATCGACTAATGCATTTCCGGTTCTCAAGAATGGCCGACCAAGTATTAACGGAATACGAGGGTCCATTTCATAATCAACAACAACAAAGTCGACCGGAAAAGTGAAGGTGTCAACTTTAACAAACACATCTTCGGTAATACCAAAGGGGTAAGCGAGAGTGCGATTTGCTAGCTCAAGAGTCATCTTTGTTGGTGTAAGATCGGGTAATGATAACTTTTTCCAAACACTTAAAGGCATCAGATTTATACTTGCCCCGAGATCGGCTAAGGAAGTAAATTCTTCGGTTTGGTGAAAAGTACATGGTAGCACAAAACGACCGGGATCTCCAAGTTTCTCCGGAAGTTCTTTAAGAAGGATTGCAGAACAATTCTCATTCAATCGAGTATTAACAAACTCGGCCATCTTCTCCTTATTAAGCAATTCCTTAAACATCTTAACAAATTGCGGCATTTGGGCAAGAGCTTCAACAAGGCTAAGGGTGATGGTCACTCCCGAAATCTTCTTCAAAAAGTTTGACACTTGAATGTCATCCTTGGTGAGAAATCTGCCTTTGTCTAAGCGAGAAGGGATATTGGGTTTAGTTGGTGTAGGTGTAGCAGGTAAAGGTTGAGATGTTGAAGGTTTAAAGGTGGAAGGTGAGGTTGGTGAAGGGTTCTTCTTGGGTACTTCAGTAAGAGGTGGAGACGGTAATGGAGAACTAATACTAGGCGTGGGAGTATGAGGGATAAATGGTGGTGGAGGAGGTGTAGATGGAGTAACTGGGGAAGGAATAGATGGTCCTACTAAGGTTGCTCCACTGCGTGTAGTAATAGCACTCACATTCGCTCTTGGGTTGGTGGTGGTATTTGAAGGAAGAGAGCCCGAAGTAGAGGGTTGAGGAGTTGGTAAGAAACTAGCCAGCATATTCTTCAAATCATTTATTTGAGTGCTAAAAGAGGTTTGTATATCATGTCAAAGCTCGGATCTAATATCATTACCTTTCTTAGTGATATCTCCTTTCAAGTTGATAATTTGGCTTTGCAGATTCTTAATTTGCTCTCCTTGGTTCCTCATGAAAGCTTCAACATCATGATTAATGGGTGGTGTTTGTTGAGCGGGTGGGTGATAAGGATTAGAAGCTCGAGGTGGGTTTGGATTGCTTCTATTGTAGTTGTTGGGTTGTGGTTTTGAGGAGAAAAACTGGGTGAAAGAAAGTTGTTAGAACGGTAACTTAGCAAGTTACGATCACCTTGAGGTCGGGCTTGGTAATTTTTCGTTGAATAGTTACCATAAGCTGCATACACGTTTTCTGGATTGTCATTAGTAGAAGAACAATCAGTGTATGAATGAGGACCCCCGCAAGTCTCACAAGAAGTTGCAACAACTTTAACTTGTTGTTGTTGATTTGTAGCCAAAAGTTGCATGTTTTTGCTCATTTTGACCATTGAGCGGGTCAATTCGATGATATCAGGGTTTGAAGAAGTAGAAGAAACACTGAATCTCGGGTTATTCCTTGAAGATGCGGATGAATCCCAATTTTTGTGATAAGTAGTCATGTTCTCGATAAGCTCTCTACACTCCTCAGGTCTTCTTTTCATAAATGTGCCACCGGCGGCTGCATTAATCGTATCACGATCATGAAAAGTTAAACCGTTGTAGAAAGTATCAATCAAAGTAACGGGGAGCATGTTGTGGTTTGGACATCGATCGATCAAAACATTATATCATTCCCAAGCATCAAAAAGTGATTCATCAGGTTCTTGTGTAAATCCACTAATTTGATTTCGAAGGCTCGTGACATGGATGGTGGAAAGTAGCGCGACAAAAATCGTTGAGTCATCTCATCCCAAGTATGAATTGAATTTTTCGGAAGACGATCAAACCATTTTTCGGCATGGTGGGATAAGGTGTGTGGAAATAGGTGAAGGCGAAGAAAATCCATAGTAACACCGGGCAACTTCATGCTTTGAGTAACGGTAATGAACTTGTCGAGGTGTTTGTTGGCATCATCATCCGGCAATCCGCGAAATGGACAAGTGTTTTAAACTTGTTGGATCATGTGATGCTTCAACGAAAACTCTGAAGCCGTGATTTGCATCGGCGCAATCGGTCCTCCTCTTCCATTCATCGTAGGTTGACAAAGCTCCTCCATCGTTCTAAGGTCAGGTGGGGGAACATTGTTGTTGTTCATGTTGGGGCGGGGTGTATTATTGTTGTTGAGGTGGGGTGGATTATTGTTGTTGTGCACACCAGCCATAACTAAATCTTTACGAGTCTCGGGCTCTGAATAATTTGAAGATCTAGTACGCATGCACCTTCAAAAGAAAAAGAAAAAGATACCAAAGAAATAGAGAATATATATACACTTATAAAAATAAATTCTTTTTGGATTTTTGAAATTTTTTATTTTTATGGATTTTTAACAATTTTTAATTTTTAGGATTTTTTGAAATTTTTAAGCAAGAAAAATAACGTTCACGGGTGAACGGATCCCAAAATTCAACGCGTCTCTCACAGAAAAACGTTAATCTTTACAAAAAGAGCCGGCAGCGGCGCCATTTAATACAAAGCTTTTGCCAAGAATAAAAATTAAGTTCGTTGTGTATGTCTACTCGAATTGATTACTGGTTTAAGTGCGACTCAGTCGTCTTTTGGTGGGAAACAATATGATTTGTCGTTGTAGTAAAGTAAAAGTGCAAAACGTTAAAGTAAATGACGGTAATTAAATCTAAACCTAATTAAAAAGTAAATAGTGCAATATTAAAACTTTTAAAAGTAAATTTACTAAATGACAAAAATTACCTCGACGAAAAGTAAATTTGACAATGTAATAAAAATGCAAACTTTAAAATTAAACTAAGACAAGGCAATTAAAATAACACTAAATAAAAACGGCGGGAAAAATAAATACTTGAAAATAAAATGAGGATAAACAAAACCTGAGTCGGAATTCAAAATACTGTCACTATCCGGAATACCCAACAAAGTACTGCTTATCCGGAATAAAGCTGTCACCTTTATCCGGAATCCCCTAGCTCCTTATCCGGAATGAATACAACACCCTTATCCGGAATAACTTTCCAGCTTGTTATCCGGAATAATATTATGCCTTTTATCCGGAATAAACGCAACTTCACTATCCGGAATAATAATCAAGATACTTATCTGGAATCCTTCAAGTAGTCACTATCCGGAATAAATTTCGGACACTTATCCAGAATACGGAAGCTTTGTCTTATCCGGAATACCCTGGATCTGCTTATCCGGAATAAACGTTTGATAGCTTATCCGGAATTCTCCTAGCCTTTATCCGGAATAATCAGAAGTTACCCTTATCCGGAATAAGGTATTAACCCTTATCCAGAATATCCTCAAACGACTCCTTATCCGGAATAACTCTCGAACTGCTTATCCGGAATAATGACAGAACACTTATCCGGAATCTTTGGTTCTTGGGCTTATCCGGAATTCTCAACTTGCTGCATATCCGGAATGTTTGAAACTTCCACTATTCGGAATAATGCTTTTGGAGGCTATATTCGGAATATAAGGGTTTTAATTAACCCGGATAACAATAAGAAGAAAATAAGCTAAAAACTAAAAATATGCTAATAACAAATAAGCACTTAACCAAATTAAATTTTAAAAAAAGCTAATCAACCAAAATTTAAAAACTTTTAAAAACACTTAATAATAAAAATATTTAAAATCAACTTTTTATAAAAATTAACTAATAAGCACTTAATTAAATTTAAGAAAAACACAATAAGCTATAAAATCAATAAGCTAACACAATCATAAACATAAAAACAAAACACTTAATCAAATAAGCATGACAATAAGCACATAAATATAAAGATTAAATCAAGACAAGAAAGGTAGAATGAGAGATTAATTAAAACTTAATTAAAATTAAGATTCAACAATATAAGTAAAAGCAAGAATTAAAAAGCTTACAAATTTAAGGTGCAAGACAAGAAATTAAAGGTGAAATTAAGTAAATGACATTAAGAAAAGTGCAAGTAATTAAATTGGAAGACTAGTTTGTCAAAATAGCCAACACCTCCTAATGTGTCATTAGGAGGGTATTTATAGTGATTAGGGAGGTTAAGCATGTGTTGCTTCTTTCTTTCTTTCTTTCTCGTCTTTTCGTCTTCTAAATTCTTAGACTTTTTCGACTTTGTCTCGGGATTAATAAACTCGTCTTGTAATTTCTTCATTAATTTAGACTTGAGTTTTTCGGCTTTTATTAAACTTCCCTCTTTAGACTTTTCTTCGATAAATCTTCAGAATAGGCCTTGGACTTTCGTTCTTTTTGCACTATTGATCTTTTGACTTCGTATTTTATCTTTTTCTTCGATAAAAGCCCGTGAAAGCCCGTGTTTTCTTCCCTTTTCACATTCTGGTCCTAAATCACAACAAAAACACAAACCACGCATAATTCCGACATTTACGACATAAAATACACCTTTTAGCTTGGTTATTATTATAATTAAGTGGTAAAAGGATAAGTGTTTTCACACTTATTAATTATCCAAGCACAAGGGTTGTGTTTATCTTCTTTCTCCCTCCAATTTATAGTAGTACGAGTATGCCTCCTTAGTGGGGGTAGTTTATACGTGTCCATAATACAAGGATTTTGGCCAAGTATAAAATCTTATCGTCCGATCTCTTCGAATTGATTACCGACTAAGAGTGTGACTCAATTGTCTTTTGGAAAACAAGAGAATGTGTTTGTTTGATTATCTAAATTTTAAAAATGAAAGTAAGTAAGAAAATTGTCGTTGTGTAAAGTGAAAGCTTTTAAAAATTAAACTACAAATAAAAGCGTGCAATTCTTTGGAAATTAAAATGTAAATGATTAAAAACTTGGAAAGTTGTTTAAAATAAACTAAGACAAAAGGCGGGAAAGAATAAATTTGAAATCTAAGAAAACAAATAAAAGCCTGAGTCCGATCGTAATGCGATCATACTCAAATAGTAGGACGGATCGCAGTCAATGCGATGGAGATAGGATGGGTTGCACTCAATGCGATGGCAAGCAAGATCGTACTCCCAGATCGCAACCACGGATTGCAGATAGTGGATCGTGGTCCTTGATCGTGGTTTGTAATCGCAACACAATTGATCGCAATCGATGCGATCATAGCAAGGTAAAAGGACACGGTCGCACCCACAGATCGCAATGAGAGATCTTGGCGTGTGATCGTACCAGGGAAGAACAAACAGATCGCACTCAATGCGATCGTAGCCCAAGATCGTAACAACAAAACCCTCCTAAGATCGTAATGAAATCCCACGAGTAACCAAGCTTAACGAATAAGCAGTAGACACAATAAGCACTTTCAAACTTTCAGACAAAGATAAATAAGCACAAGTTTGAAACTTTTAGGAATCTAAACACGTAACCTTTATAAACCGAACTTTAAAAAGATAGACTTTTTAAGAAAGTATAAAAGTTAATAAGCTAAAACAACGAATAAGCCACTAAACATTAAGAGCTTATAGCTTATACGTCTAAGAGCTTATGTAGGAACAAAAGAAATGAACTTTCTTACCACATAATATCAATCTCAATCACGGATCATGAATGATTCGGATCAAAAGTAAAGTTTCGGATTTAGGAATAAGCAAAATCAAGAACTGTAGAAGGAGATTAAAGAACACAAAGCTTAAACTTAAACTTTTTGATTAATAAAACTCAAATACAAAGATTAACTAAAGCTTAACTTAAAAGAAAAGATGAAGTTTTAGTGAGAGAAAGTTAAACACTTTCTCTCTCTAAAATGAAAAACTAAAACAAAGAAAATAAAACTAGCTAACCCCCCTCCTAATCACATTAGGAGGGTATTTATAGGCTAAGTGGGAAGTGCATGTGTGGTGTGCTTCCTTCTTTCTTTTCTTCTCGACTCGATTTAATTCTTTGTCTTCTCTCGACGTCGTCTCGGGATTTGAACTTGTTTTAATAATTTTCTTCTTTAAATTAGACTTGCGTTCTTCGACTTCATTAAACTTCCGTCTTTAGACTTTTTCTTCGATAAATCTTCAGAATAGGTCTTGGACATCCGTTCTTTAAGCACTCTTGATCTCTTGACTTTGTCTTTTCTCGTTTTCTTCGATAAAAGCCCGTGAAAGCCCGTGTTTTCTTCCTTTATCATCTTTTGGTCCTAAAACACAATAAAAACACAAACCACGCATAATTCCGACTTTTACGACATAAAATACACGTTTTGGTCTTGTTATTATTGGAAATAAGTGGTAACAGGATAAGTGTTTTCACACTTATTAAATCCCCTACACTTGACCATTGCAATGCCCTCATGCGATGCATAATTTTAAAGCACGGTTTATATTTTTCATTATAAATAACCCACCTTGGTCTTTATTAAATACTAAACATTTAAGGAAAATAAGAAGATGGAAAACAAGTAAAGAAATCAAAGGCTTACATTGGTTTTAGGCTGCCATGAACGTTTATCATCCTTAGGTTTCACTTTCCCCATACCAAGCTTAAAAACAAGATCATTGTTATTATAAGTTAGCAAACTAACACGAACTCATGTGGGCCAATTATTTACTTAGACTCCCTTATTCCTAGGTATATCTCTTATATTTTATTTTTGTATTGAATGATCACGAGGATGCATTGTTGACTTATTTCGATAGTTATTTAGGCTGAAAATAAAGTGGGACGATTTAATCAATAGTTAGCTAAAGGACAAAATCTTTTAAAACTGCTTCTCGGGACCTCATAAAGTTCATATCTTGGCATAACTCACTTCACGATTTGAGACCTTTCTCGGACCGATATTTGGCAGTGACTTCATACTTCAAATCTTTGAGAGACGTTCTTGAAATTATGGTCTTCTCTTCATAATAGGAATTTCTTCACTTGAACTTTTTGAGAGATTCTTCATATATGGACCACGACTTCTTCATTTTTATCCAATCTTTATTTTGGACTTTGATATACAACGATCTGCCTCCTTTTAGGACTTGGATCTATTCATCCTCATACCTTATTAGGGTCTTTTTGGATAGACTTCTCCATGATCTTTCGGGGAGTTATTGCTTTTCGTCGTGTGTCTCGATCCTTCATATTGATTTTCGACAAATGATTCTTCACATCACTTTTGGATCTTTAGCAACAAACTGTAGCCCTCATGCCTTGTTAGGGCCTTTTCGGACTCGCCAATCTTCGCATCCCGCTTCAATAAGTTATGCCTTGGCTATGAACTCTAATTAATACCGAGCAATTTTTAAACGATCTTGGGCTAGAAGCTAAGTAACTTTTCAAATCGTACAACCTTATTTATTGCAGATGAATTTATTAACAAGCGATGGGAGAATAGGCTCATAATTAACTCACATAAATTCACGAAAGAATACCAAACTTATAATTGACTCTATCATCTCTCTTCCTCCACAGTTTAAAATCTCAAGGAATGAGACTCGTGGATGCTTAGCCTATTAAATCAAAGTTTTGGGTTTTTGAGTCATCTATAGGATCTTGCAAATTCTTAGACTTTTTCAAGTTTAGAAATCGCATTTTAAAGTTCCCTTGATAAACAACTCTCTAGGATCAATTATAGGAACTTGCGAAAAGTTATTGTTCTTAACCCGTGAGAGTTAAGACTTTCGCGTTTTAAAGCTCCCTATATAAAAGCCTAGCAAAACTTGACTTAAACACGTTAAGGATACTAACTAGAGTAAACTTAGATAAGTAAACTCGGGTTGAGTCAAAATATTCACGACTTTGAAAAATTTAAAACCACTTTATTGCAAATTTATTCTAGCAAAAAAAGTAAATAACGATAACAAAGGAAAACTACAAGGCCAAAATAGATTAAAAATTTTGAAAAATGTCGAAAAATCAAATTTTCCGGTTAAAATGAGGGCAAATTCGTGGAAAAGACCACTTACTTCGATAGAAGTCCCCCCTACACTTGATATAAACATTGTCCTCAATGTTTAAGCATGTGGGAATAAATTCCCCTACACTTAGGACATTGTGCACTTTGTTTAAGTCTTGCTAAGGAAAGGACAACTAAAGTGATTTCAATGTGAACATATAAGATATGAAAAATTGAATCACGACAGTTTAGGATAGAACCAGGAAGATGGGAACACGGGATCACGGTTCGTCAAAAGTCATCGAGGTGCTCTTTGAAGCTTGAATCCCTGCAGAGAATAAGAAACAAGACAACAACACATGTCGGGCTCCCCCTACACTTATTATGAAAACGGTAAAGGATAGATCACGGGTTACCTCCCGAGAAGCGCTTGTTTTTTATAACCGAGTCACGAGCCTGACTCGACCCAAAACTAGTTTATGGGAAACGTGGTGAGGGATGGAATCATCTCATGAGAGATGTCCTCACCAAAGTACAGCTTCAAACGCTGGCCATTCACCTTAAAATTAGGCCCATTTGGTTGAGAAAGCTCAATGGTGCCATATGGAAAGACTTTGGTGATGGTGAATAGACCAGACCATCGGCTCTTCAACTTGCTAGAAAAGATCTTCAACCGAGAGTTAAAGAGTAAAACTTGATCACCAACTTGGAAATCTCGGTTCTTAATTCTTGCATCGTGGATGATCTTGGTCTTCTCCTTGTAGATCAATGAGTTCTCATAAGCTTCATTCTTCAATTCATTGAGCTCGTTGAGTTGAATCTTCTGAAGATCACTGGCTTTGTTGATGTCGAAGTTAGCCCACTTCAAGGTCCAATATGCCTTATGTTATAGCTCAATAGGGAGGTGGCATGCTTTCCCGTACACAAGACGATAAGGTGTACAACCAATCGGGGTCTTATAAGCGGTACATAAAGCCCACAAAGCATCGTCTAACTTGTCGGCCCACGCGGCACGATGCTCTCCCACAGTACGTTCCAGAATTCGCTTCAATCCACGGTTGGAAATTTCGGCTTGCCCATTGGTTTGGGGATGATAGGCGGTGGAAAGACGGTGATTGACACCATACTTAGCCATGACTCTTGCAAATTGATTATTGAAAAAATGAGTCCCGCAGTTACTGATTATAGCACGAGGAACACCGAATCGAGCAAACAGCTGCTTCAAAAAGTTCACAACCACCCTCGCATCGTTCGTTGGGAGAGCCTTAGCTTCAACCCATTTAGAAACGTAGTCAACGGCTACGAGGATGTACTTGTTCCCTTCGGATGATGGAAATGGCCCCATAAAGTCGATGCCACATACGTCAAAGATTTCACATTCTTGTATGAAATTTTGAGGCATCTCATCTTTATGTATGATCTTGCCTTGTCGTTGGGCAAGCATCACAATGCTTAACCATTTCGTGAGCGTCACGAAAAATGGTGGGCCAATAGAATCCAGAGTCAAACACTTTCTTAGCGGTGTAGTTGGGACCAAAGTGACCACCGGTGGGTCCTTTATGGCAAGCATCAAGGATTTGTAAAGCTGCCGGTCCATCAATACATCGACAAATGATCAGATCAGTGCATTGTTTGAAGAGATAAGGGTCATCCCAGAAGTAAGTCTTAACATCTTTAAAGAACTTCTTCTTTTGTTGGGATGTTAATCCTTTGATGAGAATACCACCCGCTAAGTAGTTTGCAATGTCCGTAAACCACGGGGTGTCATCAAGATTGGAGTGAATAGACATTAAGGCCTCAAGGGGAAAAGAGTCATTGATCTCTTGGTTCGGATGATCCCCTTGATATGGATCCTTAATTCTACTCAGATGATCCGCTGCTAGGTTTTCAGATCCCTTTTGTCACGAATTTCAATGTTAAATTCTTGAAGAAGCAAAACCCAGCGAAGAAGTCTTGGCTTAGAATCTTGCTTAGTTAACAAGTACTTCAACGCAGAATGGTCGGTATAGACAATTGTGGTGGAAAGGACAAGATAGGGGCGGAACTTCTCAAAAGCATACACTGCAACTAAAAGCTCTTTTTCGGTAGTGGTATAATGCAATTGAGCCCCCGTCATTGTCTTGCTAGCATAATGGATTGGTTGGAAGTGTTTGTTCACTCTTTGGCCCAAAACCGCTCCAATAGAAAAGTCGCTAGCATCGCACATCAATTCAAAAGGTAGCTCCCAATTAATAGTGACTAAGACCGGTGCCTTAGTTAGCTTATCCTTGAGAAGATTGAAGGATTCAATACACTCTTTGGAAAAGATAAAAGAAGTATCTTTTTCCAAGAGGTGGGTCATCGGGCGAGCGATTTTAGAGAAGTCTTGAATAAATCGACGATAGAAGCCCGTATGACCAAGAAAACTTCTCACACCCTTCACGGTTGAAGGTGGAGGTAATTTGGCTATGACATCCACTTTAGCACGGTCCACTTCAAGACCGGCTTTAGAGATTTTATGTCCCAGCACAATGCCTTATTTTACCATGAAATGGCATTTTTCCCAATTCAGAACAAGGCGAGTGTCTTCACATCGCTTAAGCATGCGTTTCAAATTGGCAAGGCAAGTAGAAAAGGAATCACCATAGACTGAGAAATCATCCATGAATATTTTCATGGTTTCTTCAACCATGTCATGAAAGATAGCCATCATACATCGTTGGAAAGTCCCAAGAGCATTGCATAAGCCGAAAGGCATTCTTTTGTAAGCAAATGTTCCATAAGGACAAGTGAATGTGGTTTTCTCTTGGTCTTGAGGATCGATGGGTATTTGAAAATAACCCGAGAAACCGTCTAAGAAGCAGTAATAGTCATTACCCGCTAGACGTTCAAGCATTTGGTCCATGAAAGGAAAGGGAAAATGATCCTTTCTTGTAGCATCATTGAGTTTGAGATAGTCTATACAAACTCTCCACCCTATAACGAGACGAGTAGGAATCAACTCGTTGTTTTCATTGGGAACAACGGTGATTCCGCCTTTCTTAGGCACACAATGGACTGGACTAACCCACGGTGAATCCGAGATAGGGTAAATCATGCCCGCATCAAGAAGTTTGATAACCTCTTTTTTGATAACGTCATGGATCTTGGGAGTCAACCCTCTTTGGCTTTGAATAGTGGGTTTAAAGTCGTCCTCCATGAGAATTTTGTGTGTGCAAAAGTGAGGATCAATTCCACGAATATCGGAGATTTTCCAAGCAATCGCTTTCTTATGATTCTTCAGCACGGCGATAAGTCGGGATTTTTCTTCTTCTTTCAGGTCCTTTGCGATGATGACCGGTAACTTCTTGTTGTCTTCAAGGAAAACGTACTCGAGATGAGACGGAAGATCCTTAAGCTCTAAATCCGGAGGATTTTCGATGGACGGCGTAGTCAACTTCGGATCATCGGTAGAGATAGCCTTAGGAGACTGTGGAGAAATATGGTCCTCATTGAGAAGTTTCTCAATGGTACGAATGTCTTCATCCTAATTGGAGGGAGAATCGTCATATTGCAAATCCACATCTCCCAGAGTTGCTTCAAATTCTTTCAAGAGGAAATCACTTTCTCCAAATGGAGTTAGTGATCGAGCAATAGAGGCAACGGTCTCAACAGTGGGTAGAGAAGAAGAACCACTTTTACAAGCGTCTTTGAAATGTTCTTCACAAGCCTCATCAATAACGTCAATAAAATTAACACTCTCGTTTTCCGATGGCTGCTTAGAAAGTTTACTCATGTTGAAGACAATTTATCGTCACTAACACTCATGATTAATTCACCCGCGGCTACATCAATGAGAGTGCGACCGGTCCTCAAGAATGGACGTCCAACGATTAATGTAACACGGGGATCCATTTCGTAGTCAACGACAACAAAATCCGCCGGAAAGGTGAATTTGTCGACGCCGATGAAGACATCTTCGGCTATCCCTACAGGATAAGCAACCGTACGGTTAGCTAATTCCAAGGTCATTCGGGTGGGGACTAGCTCGGGTAGAGATAATTGTTTCCAAACGCTTAGAGGCATTAAGTTGATACTAGCACCTACATCGGCTAGGGCCATACAATTCTCTACCCCAGGAAAGTTGCAAGGAATCAAGAAACGACCCGGATCACCAAGTTTGGTTGGTAATTTCCTTAAGAGGACGGCAGAGCAATTCTCATTAAGTTGGGTCTGATCCATATCAAGGAGTTTCTCCTTATCACTGAGCAGATCTTTAAACAATTTGGCGTACTTCGGCATGTGAGCGAGAGCCTCATCAAAGGAGATATTGAAATTCTGTTGTTTAAACATTTTTAGAAAGTTAGAAACCTGAATATCATCCTTGTTTTTCAACTTCTCTTTCCTCAACCTTGAGGGATAAAGTATATTGGGTTGAGATGAAGGCTTCGGAATGGAATTCTCACTCACATCCTTGGGTGGTGGAGGAATGGGGTAAGAAGGTAAAGGAGGTGAAGAAAGTTGTTCTTTTTCCTTGTTCATAATCACGGGTGGAGGTGTAGGAATCTCGGGTTCCGTATAACCTTTTCCACTACGAGGGGTGATTGCTTTCATCTCCCCTCGTGGATTAGCAACGGTGTTACTCGGAAGAGTACCCGAAGAAGAGGGTTGATTACCTTGGAAAAGCGAACCTATCATATCACGTATATTATCCGCTTGAGTTCTGAAAGAGTCTCTCATGTCTGCGCGAATATCATTTCTTTGTTTTGCCATGTCATTCCTTAGCTCGGCTCGAATATCGCTCCCTTGTTTCGCCATGTCTCCCTTCAAGTTGATGAATTGACTCTGAAGATTCGTCACGATCTCTCTATTAGTCCTCATGAATGTTTTGATGTCTTGATTCAACGCCGTTGGTTGATTGAGAGGTGGAGCTTGGTAAGCTTGAGAATTTCCTTGAGGTGGGTATGGGTTTCTTTAGGATTGATATTGATTGTTAGCACGAGGTTGGGTTTGGTTATTTCGGTTATAGCTTGGTTGTTGGTTTTAGTTTTGAGGAGTAAAACCGGGTGGTGAAAGATAGTTGTTTGAACAATAACTTAGCAAGTTACGGTCTCCTTGAGGACGAGCTTGATAGCCTCCCGTGGGATAAGTACCGTATGCCGCGTTAACGTTTTCACAAAAATTGCCTTGAGTAGAAGGACAATCATTGTAGGAGTGAGTACCACCACATGTTTCACAAGAAATAGCAACGGCTTTAGCTTGTTGAAAGTGGGTTGTAGCCATGGTCATGTAATTCTTGTTCATCTCTGCGACTTGTCGGGTAAGTTCGGCTATCTCGGGATTGGAAGTAGTAGAAGAAACATTGACTCTCGGGTTAGATCTTGAGGATGCGGATGAATCCTAATTCTTGTGGTGAGTAGTCATGTTTTCTATCAACTCTCTACACTCCTTTGGTCTCCTTTTCATAAAAGTACCACTGGCGGCGGCATTAATCGTATCACGATCACGAAAAGTGAGACCATTGTAGAAAGTATCAATAAGAGTGACAGGGAGCATGTTATGATTTGGACAACGGTCGATCAAATCATTGTAGTGTTCCCAAGCATCGAAGAGCGATTCATCATTGTCTTGCAGGAATCCACTAATTTGGTTACGAAGGCTCGTGACCATGGATGGTGGAAAGTAGCGCGACAAAAATCGTTGAGTCATATCGTCCCAAGTATGATAGAATTCTCTGAGAGACGGTCAAACCATTTTTCGGCATGGTGAGAAAGCGAGTGGGGAAATAGTTGAAGGCGAAGTACATCCATAGAAGCACCGAGAAACTTCATGCTTTGGGTGATGGTAATGAATTTGTCGAGGTGTTTGTTGGCATCATTATCCGGTATTCCGCGAAATGGATTAGTTTGCACTTGTTGGATCATGTGATGCTTGAACGAAAACTCTTGAGCCGTGATTTGCATCGGCGCAATCGGTCCTCCACGTCCATTCATCGTAGGTTGGCATAGCTCCTCCATGGTTCGTAGGTCGGGTTGGGGTAGATTATTCATGTTGGGGTGGGGTGGATTATTATTGTTGTTCTTGTGTACACAGGCCATGTCTAAATTATCGAGAGTCTCGGGCTCGGGATAAGACGTTGATCGAGTACGCATACACTAAAAAGAAAATGCAAGAGAAAAATATTTTTGGTTTTATAGGTTTTTTAATTTTTTTGTATTTTTGAAAATTTTATATATATATATATATATATATATATATATATATATATATATATATATATATATATATATATATATATATATATATATATATATATATTATGGGTTTTTGAATTTTTTAGCAAGGAAAATAACGTTCTTAAAAGAACGGGTCCAAAAATTCAATGCGTCTCTCACTAGAAACCGTTAATCTTAACGAAAAGAGCCGGCAGCGGCGCCATTTAATACAAGGATTTTGGCAAAGTATAAAATCTTATCGTCCGATCTCTTCGAATTGATTACCGGCTAAGAGTGTGACTTAATTGTCTTTTGGAAAACAAGAGAATGTGTTTGTTTGATTATCTAAATTTTAAAAATGAAAGTAAGTAAGAAAATTGTCGTTGTGTAAAGTGAAAGCTTTTAAAAATTAAACTACAAATAAAAGCGTGCAATTCTTTGGAAATTAAAATGTAAATGATTAAAAACTTGGAAAGTTGTTTAAAATAAACTAAGACAAAAGGCGGGAAAGAATAAATTTGAAATCTAAGAAAACAAATAAAAGCTTGAGTCCGACCGTAATGCGATCGTACTCAAATAGTAGGACGGATCGCAGTCAATGCGATGGAGATAAGATGGGTTGCACTCAATGCGATGGCAAGCAAGATCGTACTCCCAGATCGCAACCACAGATCGCAGATAGTGGATCGTGGTTTGTGATCGCAACACAACTGATCGCAATCGATGCGATCATAGCAAGGTAAAAGGACACGATCGCACCCACAGATCGCAATGAGAGATCTTGGCGTGTGATCGTACCAGGGAAGAACAAACAGATCGCACTCAATGCGATCGTAGCCCAAGATCGTAACAACAAAACCCTCCTAAGATCGTAATGAAATCCCACGAGTAACCAAGCTTAACGAATAAGCAGTAGACACAATAAGCACTTTCAAACTTTCAGACAAAGATAAATAAGCACAAGTTTGAAACTTTTAGGAATCTAAACACGTAACCTTTATAAACCGAACTTTAAAAAGATAAACTTTTTAAGAAAGTTTAAAAGTTAATAAGCTAAAACAACGAATAAGCCACTAAACATTAAGAGCTTATAGCTTATACATCTAAGAGCTTATGTAGGAACAAAAGAAATGAACTTTCTTACCACACAACATCAATCTCAATCACGGATCATGAATGATTCGGATCAAAAGTAAAGTTTCGGATTTAGGAATAAGCAAAATCAAGAAATGTAGAAGGAGATTAAAGAACACAAAGCTTAAACTTAAACTTTTTGATTAATAAAACTCAAATACAAAGATTAACTAAAGCTTAACTTAAAAGAAAAGATGAAGTTTTAGTGAGAGAAAGTTAAACACTTTCTCTCTCTAAAATGAAAAACTAAAACAAAGAAAATAAAACTAGCTAACCCCCTCCTAATCACATTAGGAGGGTATTTATAGGCTAAGTGGGAAGTGCATGTGTGGTGTGCTTCCTTCTTTCTTTTCTTCTCGACTCGATTTAATTCTTTGTCTTCTCTCGACGTCGTCTCGGGATTTGAACTTGTTTTAATAATTTTCTTCTTTAATTTAGACTTGCGTTCTTCGACTTCATTAAACTTCCGTCTTTAGACTTTTTCTTCGATAAATCTTCAGAATAGGTCTTGGACATCCGTTCTTTAAGCACTCTTGATCTCTTGACTTTGTCTTTTCTCGTTTTCTTCGATAAAAGCCCGTGAAAGCCCGTGTTTTCTTCCTTTTTCATCTTTTGGTCCTAAAACACAATAAAAACACAAACCACGCATAATTCCAACTTTTACGACATAAAATACACGTTTTGGTCATGTTATTATTGGAAATAAGTGGTAAAAGGATAAGTGTTTTCACACTTATTAGTCCACTTCTAAGTGAAAGTAGTACAACACTTTAAATGTATGTCTATAAAGAGACATACCTTTAAACAACTTTAGGTGAACAGTTTTGCCAACTGTTCACTTTATCCCACTAGGTCGTACTAGGCATTATCTTGAATCTCCTACTCTATCCCGCTCAAAGTACTTTAGAGATTCTCCTGCCTAAACTATAAAGGTAAGGCAAGTCTCTGCTTGCATAAGCTGCTAAGGGTTGTAAGTGATCTCTGGATATTGTCATCTCAGATATCCTTGAACACCAGTACATTCCTTCTACATCCCAGCTTGTCCATAACTGCTAGTGAGTATGACTTTAGATAATCTTCGACTTCTCTG
This sequence comes from Glebionis coronaria, assembly GCA_025667525.1. NCBI lineage: Eukaryota > Viridiplantae > Streptophyta > Magnoliopsida > Asterales > Asteraceae > Glebionis > Glebionis coronaria. The sequence goes on along the minus strand of CM046880.1, from coordinate 313,063,871 downwards.
ACGTTGTATTTGACTTGAATGTTCCCGGTACGCCAGCTGAGGCTTTGCCTTCAGCTGGTCAGGTCTATGTCGCTGGTCTTCTCATCGACTCGTAACACTTAGTATAATCTAAAAAAAATCTAGATTAGGTCATAGTTAAAACTTTCATTGGCCCAACAAGCTCCCCCTATTTGCTTATAAATTATACTAAGTCTGAAATTACTGTAAGTGAGTACACAACTTCTTCTTACACATAATTTAACAAATATACCTCAACTTATATTACAAATAACTTAACCTATTACATGAGCACCCAGAGGTGAAAGAAAAGAAAACAAAACTACAAGGTTCTTCATTGGTCAAGGTTCTGGTCACATATCTTTTGGGCTTCCACTTTGTCAGCTCTAGAGTTGATAGTGACTTCGATTTCATACTCCAAGTCTCTAGCATAATCAAAGTTGAGTAAGAGCCCTTGTTTGAGTCTGATCAATTGTACAGTAGAGGCAAGATTCAGTTCACTCTCCCTCTGGAACACGTACTGGCAACCTCTGTTCGTAAATGCCATGCCTTTTTCTGGTTCAGTATAAGCCTGGCCATCCACAGGCTTAGTGATCTCTTTGGGTAGCACCAAATTTTTGTGCATACCATCAACTATCACATCCTCTATGACCAACCTCTCAATGGGTGGCCCCAATGGGTTATTCCATTTCCTTGAGCTTTGAGGTTGTTGTTATGATAGCTGAGGGGGAATAGGAAGCTTTAGCTTTTGGGGAGTCTCTCTTACCCAACTTAGCATTGCTTGAATGTTTTTCATCATCTGGGCTGCACCAGGCCCATATTTCTTTTGGGCAAGACACAAGAGCTTTAGCCACTCAGAGAGTTCCAGACTCTTTAACTTAAAGTTGTTGTTGACTTTATAGTTGAAAATCTGGTTGTCTCTGTACATAGTCATAACCACCTTTTTGTCTTTTTCAGTGAAACAGTTATACTTGGTGATTAGCCCTGGTTCTACCCTTTCATCTACAATCTTCAGATATTCACTTTTGAGCTCTTTGCTTCTAGCACTTTGAGCTTTTTATTCTGAGCTTCCCTTATACCAGGAGAGAGTTGGTTGAGAGTCTCTCTACTTTTCTGTTCAGTGGCCTTAAGATCTGCAAGCCTTTTTTGTTCAATCATTTGAGCTTTTGCTTGCTCAGGTATCATTGGCAGTTCATCAGCGCTTCTGAAGTTTTTAAGCTCTGGGAGCTTGATAGTGGATCCTCCTTCTTCTTGCAAAGTGTTCAGGGACATCATTTGATCGTCAGTGCTTGCAATGCCTTTACCTTTGTCTAATGAAACTTCTGGTATGGGAGATGATGAGAAGGTTGTTTCATAGCCTTGGCTGAGGTATGCAACTAATTTATCAAAGTCCTTTGTGGGGATAGATCGTAGAGGAATGGGTGTGGGAATGATAGTGGGTTTTGGC